>JAPFBL010000078.1:0-460000 GCA_026182355.1 Hermatobates lingyangjiaoensis | reverse complement strand
CGGCTGTAGAGCATTGCATATCCCAACAAACAACCTTTAAAAATTTAAACAAAGCATTGGAACTTTTAAAATCCTACGTTTAGTCTAAGAATCAACAGTTCATTTTGTTAAAATGCCTTAATCCATATCAAAATCTCTTTTAAATTCTCTTACTTTTAGACTCAAAATCGAAACTTACACTAACCAACAGACTACATATATACAACGCAATTCTGAAGCCTTTCTGGGCCTATGGTATGGAAATCTGGGGTCGACCAAACAATAGTGACAATTCCTACAGTCGAAAATCATACACCAAGACCTCAAAGTCAAGACTCAAAAAAATCAAGGACTTTTGAGGTAGCTCGTTAAAAAAGAAACAAAAAATTTATATGTACCACAATTTTATAATTTTTTTTAAGCTACATAATTATGAACAATTAAGTATACGAAACCATTGAGCGGAAGTATACTAAAGAATGCAAAGAAAATTATTCCTGACAAAAGTCAGTTTCTTCTAGCTGTTACTCTAAAAAAACTAACGCAGTCACTCACAAGTAGAAGTTTCTCCGTTTTCTAGACCAGATGTTCTTGAATAGTGTTCTGAGAACTTTGATGAACAAAAACACTTGGTCTTTGCACTATAGAGTTTTGAGACAAATAAAGAAGAAACTCAATACAAATACATATTATATTATTATGATTACTCGTCAACAGAAATCATAGAATATTTTATGATAATTATCGACTATATATATTATATAAAAATTCACCTTGTGATTGATTTATGCACTCAGAAAATTTTTTAACTGAATTAAAATAGTTTCAATTTCTTGTAACAACACTAAAATCACATTTAATATCTTTAGAAATAATATTCAGTGCTTTCAAATGTTTTACACGAATAACCTTTGTCATTTCTTGTCTAAATAATATTGATATAATAATTTTTCTCTTATTCTGTGGTATGCAAATTTATTTATTTAGTTTTGAAAATATTATCTCATTTTCAATTATGTGTTATTGAAAGTCCTTCTACCTTTTTATCTATTTTTTTTACTAATGACAACTCTACTTTTTTTACTACTCTTTGTTATATGATTATTACTAATCTTTCATTGTACTGTTGTCAATCTTGTTCTTCTTCTTCACGCTATTCATTGTGTCTTACTGGTTTATTATACGTCATGTTGTCAATGTAAAAAGACTTTACTCCGTAAATATCAATGAATAAACAAAAATGATATATTCTATAAATAAAAAAAAATTACTATATTTAGAGTATATATATATATATATATATATAACAAATTAAAAAAGATAGCACAGAGATAGACACAGGAATAACTCACTTCTATATTTCATCTATTGAGTCGCCGCTCTGCCTTCTTGCGGGACTCTTAGCCTCCTGATGACGACGATGGTCGAAATATAGAACTAAGTTATTCCTGTGTCTATCTGTGGCTATCTTGTTTAATTGGTTTTATTTAAAAGTCCGTTGGACCGTTTCATTTAATTACTATATATATACAAAAACAACTGTAAATCATAAAAGTGTATTCATAATAGTGTATTATTTATTTATTTATTGAGGGTGATTATAGTACTACTTTCTAAGGACAATTGTACTTTCCCCCCGTCTGTACTATAGTACCCCAGTTAGCTTCAACGCCTCCAAGAAGCTCAGCACTTTTGCTGGGTCCAACGGTAAAAGTTCTTCTATGGTTTTGTTGAATGTCCCGAAGCACCTGCCTCTGTGTAACACAGTGGCTTGACAGTCAGCCAGCAGATGCAGGGGTGTTTCTTCCTCAACCTTGCAGAACCTGCACAAAACATCATTGCTAATACCCATCTTCGCTGATGGCCATTAAGTTTGCAGTGACCCGTTAGAAATCCTATTAAAATCCTTAGATTATTCCTCCTCCTTCTCATATAATACAAGATTTGCCTGTTCTGAAACTTTTTGAGAAGTATCTTTGATTCGCTGTGTCGTTGAAGAGAATCCCAGTATTGCACATTAGTGTTTAATAGAATAGTTAAATTGACGTAAATATGTTATGGTGTAGAAAAACAGAGAAAAACGTCTCTTTTTCTTTCTTTAACATATTTAAAGTAATCTCAAGAAGTTACTTAAGATATCTTAAAGTTTTTAAACTGCCTCAGATTAAAAAGAAATTGAATTTTTTTGTTAATTTTTTATTAAATGCACTGTTATTAATGATTCGCTTAAATGCTTGTTAGGAATCTTACATTGCAATTTATTTTTATTAGAGTAAGATATGGTTCACCATTGAGGTTTCTGGCGCCTAGTACGGATGATTGAAGATCCTAATCTTGGCAATTAAGCATTTTTAATTTTTTTTAATTTAAAAAAATAAAACTATAATAATAAAAATATATTTTAATTACGATTTAAATAATATATTAAGATACAATAAATAAAAGTTAAATTAACAACAATAAATGAACAAACAGAAGGATTTTTTATTCTTGTATAGACCATCCTGTTTGGAGAACGTATGAAATCTGTCTCTCCACAATGTTAGAATGTCGTTAAAGAGATTGTTAACCTACAATGACTGAAGCATACTGTTTCTTAGGATACTATGAGATAGACATACTATTTCTTAGAATTCAATGACACAAACATACTGTTTCTTAGAATACCAGGAGAGAGACATACTGTTTGTTAGAATGCAATGAGAGAAACATACTGTCTTTGACTGGAATGACACAAACATATTGTTTCTTAGAATTCTATGAGAGAAATATACTGTTTCTTAAAATTCCATGAGAGAATATACCATTTCTTAGAATAATATGAGAGAAAGATACTGTTTCTTAGAATTCAATGACAGAAACATACTGTGTCTTAGATTGCAATGACAGAAACATACTGTTTCTTAGAATAAAATGACAGAATGTTACTGTGATTTCTACTATTATCTGTTTAGTAGCTTAGTGTCAACGGAAGACTAGTATGGATCTAAGTTTAGAAAACTAAGTTAATGTTTAGAAAACTGTAGCTTTAGGTTGACAGTATGCGAACGTAGAATGTTTGCGATGTAAATGTTGTTTACAATACTCAAGTACAGATAGCTATCGTTATTCTAATGAACTTAAGCAAACTATAACAAAATCAAGCTTTTGATGTGACTCAGTTATTAGTAAAACGTGTAGCGCTTCATTAAATAAAATAAAGTAAAAAAAGTATAATTAATTTTGTTTTAAATATAACAAGTTATTTGAATTAAAAGTGTCGCTTTGAAAGTAGCTTTTTTACTGACTAGGAGGAGAAAAGGTCTTTGGGAATGGGGGTCAGTGAAGAAAGCAGGTAGAGGTGGTGGAGCCCGATGTGCGGGGAAACGGAGTCAAGTCAATTAGACCAACTTGCCGCTAATACTCCAATGAATTAAACTTGTACTCCTCTTGGAGTTGCTGGTTTTTTTCCAAACAGTTTACCCTCTACTAGAGTGAGCAGTATGCAAAATTTATTAACAGAGCGAAGGTTTATAAAAAAAAAAAAAAAAAAAAAACGAGCAAGAGGGGTGTGTTTGGTGGAGGGGGTAGGCAATATTTCACGCGGCTAGCCGCGGCATCGTGTTAAAAGTTAAAACGAGTCGTTTTTTAAAACCTCCGCCGGACTGGCTACCCCCCTCCCTCACACACACACAATTAGTTTGTTACTGTGTTGTCTGTCAGAGGGGAATTAGTTTTGTCGGAAATAAAGCGAGCTGAGTGGAGAACACCCTCAAACACTTGCTGCTGCACCCCTCTCACCCCTCCATGTACTCCCTCCACTATAATAAACCTCATTTTATTGCATACATATATATCACGATTTCACAATAAGCGAGTGAAATACAAATCTAATTCTAAACAACAGTATGAAATTCAAGAATCATCACAAATATTTGGCTTTCGTCCAGAGCGAGTATAACTCTGGAGTAGAGGTGACATTTTAAGGCCGAGTCCAAAAGTCCAAAGAGACCAGACATCTTAAAGTCGCACCCAAACTGTCAATTGTTACATTCAGGCGGGTCGGGTAGGGCATAGGCTTCTCTCTCGCTAACTTTCTTTTTAATAAATATATATTTATATATCCTAAAATGATGTATGGTATTAAAAAAATGAATTTTTGTTATAAAAAATAATTTAGGTAAAACAGATAACCGCGACTTGCTTGTCTAGTGAAACTTCAATGTATACCTGACTGGGGTATTTATTGGGTCGGGTCGTGACGGACTGGGGCTTTATACACGCTGGCCTGGGACGGCCAGTCTGGATATTTTAGGCCAGATCTTACATCTACTCTGGTAGACCAATGACTTAAAAACACATTTATAAATTTCTTACTGTGTTGATATGTTCACATGTATATACAGACAAATCACAATAAACACTTGTGACTCTATAATCGACGAAATCATGACTACAGATAGCAAAAGAAAAGAAAAAAGTTATATATGTATTATATATATATATATATACACAACTAAAGTTTATCGGGACTCGGTCAGTTCTTCAGGTTTAATATATATATATATATATAATCAACAGGAAGCTATCCAGAAAGGACAGCAAACGTTTCACTATAAACTATAGACACAGATTAAAGATACGAACACACTTGCAGTCTCTAATTTTCGGTTAAACCGTCATCAGGAGAGTAGAGATAGAGACACCAAGCGCACTTGCAAAGCGACGGTTGGGTCTCTGCTTATTGTGTCTATAGTTTAAAAGTGAAATGTATATATCTATTATTATATATATATATATATATATATATATATATATATATATATATATATATGTAAAAGTTGTAGTAGTATAAAACAACTGCTTTCGAGTATTACAATTCACCACAAATAAAAATAGGGGATGAATGCATTTAGACTTTTCGTTTTAGTTGTCATTGGAAAGCAAGTGAAAATAAAATGTAAATTATAAAAATATATATGCATGAATAACAAGAACTAAATATATACATTTTGTTTTATTACATGATAGAAGTAATATTAACCATTCGGTGAAAAAAGCTGTGCTGGCTCATGGCAGACATTTTGATCAGGATTCCTTCTAAGTCACATGTGTTAGTTCAAAAATATGTGTTAAATTATGAAAAATCAAGTTATTCTAAATAGTAAAACACAGCTGTTACAGACAAGTGTAAATGATTTGTTCAATATTATTATAAATCTTTGGCATTGTAATATCTCTTCTATGTCTCTCTCTCTCTCTCTCTCTCTCCTCTCTCTCTCTCTCGCTCTCTCTCTCTCCTCTCCTCTCTCTCTCTCTCTCTCTCTCTCTCTCTCTCTCTCTCTCTAGAGACGCTGGTTTGGTCTAGCGTCAAATAGTAAAACACCTTTAAGCCAACGTTTTGTTTATATGTGTAAACCTTTTCTGGGTTACATTAATTGATGAAACGTTGACTTGAACGTGTTATATGGTTTTATGTTTAACCAAACCACGATAAAAGAAAAATAGTATTCAATATATGTGGTCGGGATGATCGGGTGTCATCTATCTGATGACGACACCAGTCGAAATTAGTAGTGAGTGTTGTATGCTTTACTTATGTTTTTCTCTTTTTGTATTGAGTTATATATTATATATATATATATATATATATATATATATATATATATATAGTATATATGATATGAATTCTGGATTAGTGATGCCCAGTTGTTTTAGAATAATTTATCTATGTATTAAGAAGTGACAACAAGTGGGCAAGTGGGAGGAAGGAAAACAAACATGCAAGTAAACATTATTGAATACATACTTGACTTTGGTATTCTTGTGAATTTTCTTCTTGTCTTTTAAAAGTTAAATATAGGATATAGCTATAAATATAACAAAACTGGGCTGTAACAATCGTGGCGTTCTGCCGAAACTCACAATTATATATATATATATACGAAACTAAACCTTATCGGAACTCGGTCAGTTCTTTAGGTTCAAAATGTATATATTATTATAATTAAAAGTACGTGTGAGCAATAAAAGCTTTAACGCATAGGAAAGAACAGAGAAAGTCACTACAGAACTGAGTTTGCAGTTTGCTTTTCAACTCGAGTACTTCGCACTTCTTCTTGATGATGTCGAATATCGAAATATCGAAGTGAGTTCTGTAGTGACTTTCTCTGTCTTTCCTGTGTGTTAAAGTTTTATATATACATATATATATCTATATATATTGTTAAAAAGGAGAGTAGATTCTGCGTACACGACTTTCTTAAGTAGCTGTTATTTTTTCCTAATAACATTTCTATGTTGCAGAGGCAATGCTAATAGCAGATTTCCCACCGACATTTTCAGACAAAAAACATAGTCCAATAACTACTAAAATTGTATTCACTACTTTTTAAACACAAGCTTTCGACCTCGTTGGTCATCCTCAGGCAGAAGAAAATAATAAGACAGATATGTCTTTTAAGTCGTGAATGCGAATCTGATCTGCTTTTCAACAATGTTTGCTTGGATGAAGATCTACTGCCAACTTCTACAAATATATATATATTGATAAATGTATCGATCGTGAAAAAGAAACAAAATTGAAGTTTATCAGGACTCGTTCAGTATTTCAGGTTCATATTAAACTCTCATTGCCAACGTTTTGGTTTTCATTTAAAACCTTTTTCATAGGCAGAAGTATAAAATTTTGAAACAGAAAAACTAAGTATTACATTAGAGATTATTTTACAAAGAAAAAGTAGTCTGTCAATTTCAACAACTGCCTAGTTTGAATGTACACGTGACACTTTGTTCATTCGTAACAGTGGTATTAGTAAAACAGTGTTGCCATAACTGAAGACTGCATGAATGACCCGATCCTTGCAGTAAATACTGAAATAATAATGAATTGTTTAGTTCTAAACAATAAAGTGTCTGTAAGTGGTAAACGGAGGCAGCCCTCTCCTAGTAGGGGCGCCTACTTCAGACTCTTCGTTATAATAAATTTCTTTCAACTATATAAATAAAAACACTTTAATTTAAAAGGATTTTGAATATAAATAATAAAATTACATTTCATTTAGATATCTAAAGTTAATTAAATATGTAAGTTAAATTTAATTCAATAAACTAATTCAATTTTAATTAGTTTAATTTTGAATTGTTATCAGTAATAATTAAAACAAATATTGCTAATTGGGGACTAGCCAATGTAAAAAAACTACTTAGCCCACCAGTAAGTAAATCATTCTAGTTTTTTAAACAATTAAAATACAATCTTTTAAAAAAACAATTTAAAATCATAAATAATATGAAAGTATATTGCTACTACTTTAAAGAATAAATAAGCAAATAACTTTATATTTTTGTTGCAACATTGAAATTTATTTTAGAAAATATATATATATATATATATATAAATAAAGTTGAAATCCTATTGAATAAATGCTGCAGAATGAAATGACATATTAACAGACAAATATTCATACCCACTCGTGCATGGCGTTTGAAGAGGCCGAAGACCTGGGTAATTCTTTTCCCCCGAAATTAACCTAAAATAAATAAATATATTTCACAATTTATATAATTGCAAAATTTCAATTTTTTTAATTCATTTTTTTTTATATTGTATTAATAATGTTTATGTATAAGGAATACGGTGCTTTTATTTTTTCCATATATCAATACTGATGTTTAATTGTGATCTTGTGTAATCTCAATAATGTATATTTTGATATCATATATTAGAATTGCTTTATAGATTTTTCCTGGATGAACAAATGTCTATTGTTGCCTTATGTTATTTCTTATTAAAATACTAATGGATGAACAATTAATTAATAAAAAAAATTCATAATAAGGAAAAGATCATTATATACCACAAGTTCTGGAATCCAGTTAAATACAGACTAAGGTTCGACTTAGATTCAACTCTTAAGGTACTATAATAAATAGCTGTATATACATATAGTATATACATATGTATATATAACAGTTTCAATAATATATCGACCGTTTGATAGAATAGGTGTGTTCTCCAATCGAGGTTCCGTCAATTTTCCAGGATAAAAAATCAAACTCCCGTTGCCAACGTTTCGATTTTATTTAAAACCTTTTTCATAGACAGAAGTAAGAATTTCTTAGCTCAAAAATTCTTACTTTTGCCTATGAAAAAGCTTTTACATAAAACCGAAACGTTGGCAACGAGAGTTTAATTTTTTATCCTGGAAAATTGACGAAGCCCGATTAGAGAACACACCTATACATATATATATTCAGGTAACTCACCACAAATTAGAGAAGATAGTCGCTCTAAGGCCTTTCGCTTTCACGTCGTCAGAGAGCAAGTGAATACAAGTTGTAAGCAGGTTATGAATTTTGATTTAAAGAAGGAGTAAGATTGGCATCATTGACAGTATTTTTCCCTATAACTATTGAAATAGTCTTGATTTGTTTGATAATTCCTTCAATTAGAAATTCATCTAATTTAAAAAGGCCTGGACTAGTGTTGACCAAGCTCTTAGAAAAGTCTTTTATGAGGGCGCTTTCAATAATGTTTCTTCTTCTTTCACATGACATAAAAACCAACTCCTTTACTTCTTCCCAGTTAATTATGTGATTTTTGTCTCTAATGTGTAGGAACAAGGCACTTTTATCATCTTGTCTTCTAAGTGAATACTGATGTTGCTTAATCCTTGTATCCATTCCTTTTCCCGTCTGTCCAATATAAGCCAACTCGCAATCCTTGCAAGGAATTCTATATACACAACAGTTTTTTCGGCTTCTTTTAGAGTTATGGACAAGTCTATTTGACAAATTACCACCACTACTAAATGTAACTGAGATATATAGCTTCTTCAACAAATATGGAATGTCTTTTAAACATGGGCTGTAGGGAACCACCAGTAAATTCCTTCTTGAAAAACGTTCCTCACTTACAGATGACATCAAAGTTGTTTGGCTTTTTTCATCACGTTATCAATTAACTTTTTTGGATACATTAGAGAGGTTGAAACTTTGTAAATATATTTAATTTCTTCTTCTAAAAATGGTTCACTGCAAATTTTTAAAAGCTCTCAAAAACATGCTATTAAAAACGGATGAAAAAAGCCAAACAATCTTTGTTTGGCTCCAAAGGCTGATAACGACTGGTTTGGCGTTCAAACTGAAGCACTCAAAGAGTGTAGCCCACTTTCGGAGGAAAGGGAGAAATGAAAGATAAAGAAATAAAAGCCAAATAAAAATGAAATGAATGAAAACATTTAACTAAAATAAAATTAAAATCTAATAGCAACTTATAAAAAAAATAAATAAATAAAATAAATTGAAATATAAAGGAACAATCAACGATTGAGGTTAAGCCCAGGAGCTTAACCCTGGGCTTATATATATGTATAGAGGAGAGAGAGAGAGAGAGAGAGAGAGAGAGAGAGAGAGAGAGAGAGAGAGAGAGAAATTAGAAGCACACACTTACAGTCTCTAATATTCTGTTTGAACCGTCTTCAAGAGAGATAAGAGAGAGAAACCGAGCGCACTGGTTCAGAAATGGTTGAAGACTCCAACTAGGTTTCCCATCTCTTATCTCTCCTGAAGACGGTTCAAACCAAAAATTAGAGACTGTAAGGGTGTGCTTTTAATTTCTTTAGATTTCTTTATGCACATTGAACTATATTTGCCCGTTTCAGATCGCCAACGCAAATGCATGTATTATATATATATATATATATATATATATATATACAGCTACAGCTAGAAGGGACTTCATTAATTCCAACAAATATTGACTATCAGGTGGCACAGTACTAGCAGGATCTGATAGTGTTATCGTTGTGGCTATTATTTCCATTAATTGAGGTCAAACCATTAGCAAGTGTGCCATAAATCTTCAGTACTGGACCACAAATAACAATTTTTAAAGTTATCTTCAAATTTTTATTTATAATATTATTGTGATAATAATATTAAACTCTCATTGCCAAGGTTTCAGTTTTTGTTTAAAATCTTTTTTATAGGACTACAAACCAGAGGAAATATAAGAGATAATCCAATCATTAAAAAATCAAGTCATACATAAAAAGCGTAATTACTTACAAATAGGGAATTACAATAGAAATTTTGACAATAGGTTAGTGAGAGAAAATACAAAAGTGTAAAATATTGAAACAGAAAAACTAATCATTGCATTAGAAATTATTTTACAAAGAAAATGAGTCTGTGTATTTCAACAACTGTTTAGTTTGAATGAATATGTGGCACTGCTTGATGTTTGATTTTTAGGCCTATAAAAAAGGTTTTTATAAAAAACCAAAACGTTGGCAATGAGAGTTTAATTTGAACCTAAAGAACTGACCAAATCTTGATAAACTTTAATTTTGTTTTCTATTTCACGGTTGATACCTTTATCAATATATATATTATAAAATAATTATTTTCTCCGCTTCTCAGTAGTACCTCTATTCCCCCCCGATGTGCCTTCACCTTGCCGTGGTGGGGGGGCTTAACACTCCTGGGTGGTTGTTCCCTCATGGTGTGAACCAAGAAAGGCACAAGCTAGGCGGGGGCTGTTAGCCTGGGTCGGCGCCCGAGAGTGGAAAGTCCGCTGCTTCGCGTGCCGGTTAGGTTGTCAGTCCACACTTGTTAGTCTGATGTGACTAACGCCTGTCTTTTTCAAAACTCCTCTTGCGGGATTTTGTGTGTTGGTTATGTTTTTAGGCCGGGGATTTGGCCTGTTTGATCTGTTTGATTGCCCGTCCTACCGGCCTCGTGTGACTAGCATTTGTCTTTTCTCACTGTGGTGACACAACTTCGACTATAGCTGCTACATTGGAGTTCTCAATCTTGGGCTGGTGTCCGCGGGTAAAAAATCCGTTCAATATCGTACTGGTTTGAGAGCTAAGCACCAAACTCCTTTATTTTTATCTGGCTTGTTTCCGGAGGATGTGATTGGATTTCGTGATGTGGTGAAAGTCCTGCGTACTCCAACAATCCTATTCCGAAGTAATTTTTTCGGACTCAGATATCTGTACGCATACAGTACTGGTCTACCGTTTGTAAAGTTCCTGCAGTACACTGTGGGGACATATTTTCTGGTGGTTTCCCTTAAGGGCTCAGGGAAATTCTTTGGGAAATGGTTTCCCTTCTTTTCATAGGGATAATCCCTCTGATCCCAAGTGCCTATCTATCGACGTCTTTGCCTCGAGATCCGGTAACAGGTCAAGTGATGGCTGTTTTCCATCACTCAGGAAGGGTGTATACTCTACAGAGTCACTGTGTGGGAAACAGTATCTTCTCGGGGGGTTACCTTGATAGCAACAACTACTTGGCAGGTAGACTTGAAAACCGGTACTGTGGTCAGATCCCGGTCCCGGGTCAAAGGGCACTTCCTCTTAGAGGGGGACAACCTCATAGATACTAGGGTAGTCCTAAAACTGACGACTTTAGGAATTGGCCACCAGGTATTCTTCAATTTACTATTTCTGCAGCAATTCTCCACAGTTTATACTAATAGATGAATAGTTAATTAAGAGTTAATTAATTAAAGAGTTAATTAATTAATAGTTAGCTAATCGTAGTTGTACCCATGAGTTTTGAAAAGAATAATCTTCTAATTATTAATTAGAAGAATAAATAATTACTAATAATTAAATTTCAATTCATAACTTATCTAATTAATTGAAGTATGCATGAATGAAACAAGTTAAACGATAATTGAAAACAACAATAATGTACCATTTGTATGAATAGTCAAATTAAAATAAATGGCCAATTTTGCAAGTTTACATTTTTTTTTTGAGAGCTTGAGGTCTTTAAAAACGTCACAGTGAAACATTTTCAAATATAGATTATAGAGCCAAGTTTCTTGATATCTGAGCCATTTTTCAAAATTTGATATGTTTCACGAGCCGTGATGAAATACATATTTAAAAGATATGCAAAAAAAAAGGTAAAACAAAAAAGGGAACTCGGGTACAGTTACTGAGAGCCACATATAATCCTTCAAAGAGCCGAATGTCGTTCGCGAGTCGCAGGTCGGCCCCCCCCCCCCGCCCCCTCTAAATCATAGCGTATAAACTCTGTAATCTTGTCTGTAACTGTTTCGAATTATTTATATTTGTGATCAGTTGTAAGTTTTACAAACTTAAAAGTAGACAGAATCAAAGATGTCGTCCCACACAGGGATCTTCAAGACGTAATTAATGATACTTATTTGGCTTATAGTATACATAGAGTGTCCAATCAATCAGAATAATTGAAAAAATTCCAAAAATGAACCAACAAATTATATATGAAAGGTTGTTTCAAGTGTTTCTGGAATGAAAACTCGACTCGAAATGAGTATTTAGAAAATTGATAAACTCTCTATCTAATTAAATGTAAGTTGAGTTTTCTTGTATAGTGCGTTCACAGAAACAGATACCTGATTTATATGTTTATAGATAATAAATAACATTTTCTATATTTACTCATTTATAATTCTTTGTTTATGAAGCATTAAGGGGTTTTTGTGGGGGCCAAGTTAGCACAGTGGTTAACGATTCACCTCTTAAATGGTACTTCCAGGGTTGTATACTCACTCTGCCCTCGATTTATTCACATGAAAGGTGAATAAATCTGACTACTTCATCCCTTGGAGAAGAAGTTAACAGTCGGTCCCGAGCCTGTATGATGTCAGTTGCTCGTTAAAGATCCTCTACTCTAAATACATTTGAGTTAGGCAAAATTTAGGGCTACCCATGTAGAATCAATCTTTACTGTGTGGTACCACAAGGGGCCCAATGTTCACGCGGGAGGTGAATAAATCTGAGCACGTCATCCCTCAGAGGATAAACCGTCGGTTACGAGCCTTTTGATGTCAGTTGCTCGTTAAAGATCCTCTACTCTAAATACATTTGAGTTAGACAAAATTTAGGCGTACCAATTGAGAATCAATCTTTATTGTGTGGTACCACATGGGGCCCAATGTTCACTTGGGAGGTGAATAAATCTGAGCACGTCATCCCTCAGAGGATGAACCGTCGGTCACGATCCTCTTTGATGTCAGTTGCTCGTTAAAGATCCTCTACTCAAATACATTTGAGTTAGGCAAAATTTAGGACTCCCAATCTAGAATCACTTTCATTGTGTGGTATCTCAATATTCACGCGGGAGGTGAATAAATCTGAGCACGTGATTCCTCGGAGAGGGCTTTAAACCGTCGGTTCCGAGTATGTTCCCTACTCTAAATACACTTGAGTTGGGCATTAGGACTCCCACAGTGGAATCAATCTTCATTGTGCGCTACCACAAAGGGCCCAATGTTCGGTCTATCTGTATTCCCGTATGGGACTTCCACTGCAACATAAACTAACCTAAAGAAATGTTTGTAGTTTGCAAAAAAAAAAATCAATTTTGCTAAAAAGCGATAATAAAAGTTACAGAGGGCATGTGGGTGACTGATAACGAAGCAGTGTTGCCACCATCGTTAATTATGGACACTCGTGGCTCTCTTTGGAGGGTCTTGCTGTGAGTCCCTAGGGACAACACGGCCCCCGAAATATAAGATCATACTCTTTTAAGCATCCCTCCCAACCATCTCGCACCATCTGTCACTCATTTTAACTAGCCATAGCTTTATCCCCATAAGTTCAAATTTCCAATGAGTAATTTATTTATAAATAAAAAACTATTTGAAACCATAATCTCAGTATTTGATTTTTTAAATAATTGTATAACATATTCATAATTATTAATTTTATATTATTCATATTTTGATTTCAAAGCTTTTCTTTTAATGATGATTATTATTTAAATCATATATGTTTATGCTTGCCGTCCCAAAAGTGAAAACATTTTATCCAAAGATTTGCTCTTGAATGTAATTTTGAATCAATTTGAAAAGATGGTAAATTTAGCAAAGTTGGGTAACTTATCTAGGATTATAGATGCAAAACAACTGATGATTATATTTTCAATAAAAGTAATAAATCAGAGGCTATGTTTGACTTGGGTAGAGCTTCTGAACTTACATCGTATAATTGAGAAACAATTACCTAATGGGGGAGGGCATTATATATGAATTGGTTTTGATAGTTTATTTAAGTCTATTATAACACAGTCATTATCCGTGATAGTTAAAAGAGGGTAAAAGAGTGGTGGAGCCACCTATTAGTAGTACTCCATATCCGTATATTTGAATTCTATTTTATTCAGTTGGTATTTTTGAGAACATTTTTGAAATAGAGGTGCACTGGTTATGATGTGACTGTCTTTACCTCGAACTGAGTTATTATTTCTAATAGAGCAGGGACAGTCTATACATGCAGGGGAATCAGATAGTGGATGGATATTCAACATCAATGTCATTCTCATTCTGCCTATGGAGGGGGGATATGGGGAAATCACAAAGAACTCCTTCTCTTTTAATTAGTTATTAAAAATTGGTTAACTGTAGTCACCTCTGGGTTGATAGTCAGGAGTTAAGGCCACCTGGCCCTCGATTTATTCACGTGGGAGGTGAATAAATCTGAGTACGTCATCCCTCGGAGAGAGATCGTTTAACAGCTTAACAGCTGTCGGTCCCGAGCCTGTACGATGTCAGATACTAGTTATAGATCCCTCTACTAGAAATGCACTTGAGTTAGGCAAAATTTAGGACTCCCAATGTAAAATCACCGATCAAACATAAAGCCGGTAAACAGCTGACGTTATCACCCGCTGGGCAATCGGTTTAAACAATAAAAAAAAATAATAAAATTTAAAAGTAATTAATATGTATTAGTTTTATTACTTATAACTTATTAAATAATATTTAAGTAATTCAGAGTCATCTTGTATAGACAAACTCAGATCAAAGCCATAAAATAAAGGAGTCCAGGATGTTGAAATAGTACGAAGCCAAATATAAGAGAGTTGCACAGAAATAGATCATAGTTCAACATATTTACCCAAATGGCCTAAAACGATATGTAAAAGTAATCCAGGTGAACAACATATTTTAATGATTTTTTCCTGCAATGATCATATTTCTGTTTAGACAAATTGCAAATGTGCGCAATATCAACAGATAGGGATTTTATTTATTGATTTAATGGACGTAGTAAAATTGAAGAAACAATTCTAAAAAGTTAATTAATAAATAATAAAAAGTAAATAATAAATAAATATATATAATAATCATACAAAGTAAAATTAGGCAGACTAGTTATTAGAAGGGGGAAAGATTTCGATTAAGTCCTCTTGAACATAGACGTACGGAACTACAGTAGTACGTCATCCATACCAAAATACAGTATACAATACAATAATATAAAATACAATAACGGAACACAGAATAATATTTTTTAATTTAAGAAGTTGAGCTATCAGCAAATGATACTAAACGGACTCAAATAGTTCAACATCGAAGTGTAACACATAGAATAAAGAAAAATATTAAATAACTCACATTTTCGGAAATTACGTAACCCTGCTTTTGCATCTCCGACAGTATCCCTCTCTCTATTCTTCTAAAGACGTATTTTCCAAAAATTTCAGCTTGTGTGTTTCTTTACTCTGTATGTTACTCTTCTTCGATTTTGAACTCGTGTATATATATATATATATATATATGTGTGTGTGTGTGTGTGTGTGTGTGTGTATGTGTGTGTGTGTTGTTAAATTTAATGCCTCTTTTTAATTTCACAACTTAACTACTGAGTCTATGAATTTTTTTGATATATTTTCTCCATGTTTCTCCACAAATAACGAAAGACTGACACATCAAGTCTCAAATTTTTGTTATCAACTGTCATCAGGAGAAGAAAGAGGGGAAGGCCAAATCAACAAAGTTTGGTCTGCCTCTTTTTATTCTCCTGATGACGGTTTAATCAGAAAATTTGAAACTATAACTTTGGGTTTTTTTAAATTTACTTATACTAACCTCTATTGGACTAAGAATAATCATATATGTATAGAAAATTGCTGACCTTGAACAAAGTTCAAGGTTTTTTGAAACTAGAAAACTGACTGAATCCTGATTAAATAACATACCTATTCTGTCAAACGGTCGATATATTATTGAAGTTATATATTTTTAAACATTGTCTGAGACTATTTTTTCTTGGGTCTTGAAGCAAACAACTGAACTCTCGCTGTATATGTGGCTTCACACTGATAATACAAGCCACTACATTATAAGATGCTCCATTCTCCTGAAATATTTCAACGATCCTTATAATTTATTATTCTAATATAACATTATTTATTAAATTCTAAACACAGACAAGAATTTTGTTTTTATGAAATTTAAATGATATTAATGACGAAAGGAAGCACTAAATTTCTTGCACAATTAGCAAAAGTAAAAGAAGGCAAGTTAAAGAGATATGTGTTGGAGCAAGGGTTGTTGAGGTAGCTACGGGGAGAGGGGGTGAGAATTGGGCTCCGGAGGCCCTCAATTTAGAAAGGTCCCACCAGATTGTGTATTCATAGGCAGCAGGCAGCCTTCGAGGCGACCAACTACTTTCTTTGCATTTCTAATGTCCCACCCCCTCACACCCCTCTCCTCTTTCCTCCTGCCCCCTACAGAAGAACATTTGCATTTTCTTATTTGACTAATCTACTCGTTCTTTTCGCTCTCTTAAATGATTAATTTATTTTATCTTGGACAAATTTTCGTCCGTGATAATGGGTCTAAAAGTTTAGGCTGGCTAGAATAGAATGCATTGTGTATTCACGCAAAGCGCAAACTCACTTTTGCTTAATTAAGATGTCACATCACACAGGATGATATAACTCCATCAAACTCAAGTTACATCATCAAGTTATGCTTGATTACATACCCATGTGATACCATAGATAGTGTCAGGTGTGACCTATTGTTTACAATATCCACTATGTACTTAAGGTGCCCCCTGATAATAAAAAAATATTGAGAAACCAGGAGCATATGACTAAGAACATCATGAAAAAATACGATGAAACATTATTAAAGAAAGACCTCTTTTATATATATATATATATTTATATATATATAACGGCAAGTCACTTTCCGTTGCGTCTACAACGCGCTTGGTCTCCCTTCCTCTTTTCTCCTGAAGACGGATTA
The DNA here is from genome assembly GCA_026182355.1 of Hermatobates lingyangjiaoensis. Classification (NCBI taxonomy): domain Eukaryota; kingdom Metazoa; phylum Arthropoda; class Insecta; order Hemiptera; family Hermatobatidae; genus Hermatobates; species Hermatobates lingyangjiaoensis. Next base: position 442,998 of record JAPFBL010000078.1, on the reverse strand, counting down.
CCCAAAAATTTGACTCTGTAAGTGTGTTTCCTTTCTCTGTGTGTTACTCTTCTTGAAGTTTGAACTCGTATATATATATTTTCGTTGGAAATACGATCCAAAACGGACAAAAATAGTTCAATATAGACAAAGAAACATAGAGAAACCAAAAGAACACACTTACAGTCTCTAATTTTTAAATAGTGTAATAATATAGTGTTAAATAGTGTAAATATATTTGTGGATGAGATGAGGAAAGTAATATATATATATAATATAAACCACATTAAAAAATACAAGTAATTATTTCTAGCAAAATAAATGTTTCTCGTAAGAGTACTTTCAACCTGAAAATGATGAATATAGTCGTTTCGGTTGAGATACGTCAATCCTATTTGTGATTTTTTCATATATATATACTTAAAATAAACTGTGACACATAGACTGAAACATAACAAAGACTTACTTTTCAATATTTCGACCGTAATGGCGGTCGTCCTCAGGAGAAGAAGTGAATTGATGGAGGGACGACAGTCAACTCTATATATATACGGTTCACAACATATGTATAGCTAAGGAAATCAGAAAAAAACTGAAGTTTTGCAAGCTATGTGTAAGTCTTTCCTTATTTTGTCAAATCCTTTTCTTATATTCAACCATGATGAATCAAAAATTGTGTTAACAATTTTTAATAGAATTTAGATATATTATTGAGGTAATGTGGTAATTTTTAATCAAGAAATTAGTCTTGATTCCCATTTAAAGACGTGGATGCAACTTGAAGAAATAACAAAGATCCATGTATATAATATCAATAAGATGTATATATATATATATATAAACAGATTCAATAATATATCGACCGTTTGATAGAATAGGTGTGTTCTCTAATCGGTGTTCGGTCAATTTTCCAGGATAAAAAATCAAACTCTTGTTGCCAACGTTTCGGTTTTATTTAAAACCTTTTTCATAGGCAGAAGTTAGAATTTTTTAACTAAGAAAATGAAATTTACATTGTTGTTCCTTTAAATAATGTAAATTTCATTTTCTTAGTTAAAAATTCTTACTTCTGCCTATGAAAAAGGTTTTAAATAAAACCGAAATGTTGGAAACGAGAGTTTGATTTTTTATCCTGGAAAATTGACCGAACCCCGATTAGAGAACACACCTATTATATATATATATATATATATATATATATATATATATACAATTAAAAGAAACGGTCCAGCGGACTTTTTTAAAATAACATAAATTCAAAACGAAGGAAACACACAGAAAGACACAGACATAACTCACATCGATATTGCGACCATCGTCGTCATCAGGACGTGCGAAGAGCGAAGAGCGAAGAGTCCCGCAGGAAGACAGGGTGGTACTCCTGATACTGAGTACCACCCTGTCTTCCTGCGGGACTCTTCGCTCTTCGCTCTTCGCACCTCCTGATGACGACGATGGTCGAAATATCGATGTGAGTTATGTCTGTGTCTTTCTGTGTGTTTCCTTCGTTTTGAATTTATTATATATATATATATATATATATATAGTTCAATATAAACAAAGAAACATAGAGAAATCAGAAGAACACACTTACAGTCTCTAATTTTCGGTTTGAACCGTCTTCAGGAGAGATAAGAGAGGGAAACCAAGCGCACTGGATCAGAGACGGTTGGAGACCCATTTTGATCTCAAGTTTTCAGCATCTTTGCATTTTTGTTTTGATTTTATTTTATTTTGTTTTGTTTATCATTCTATTCATTCTGTTTTTGGTATTTCCAACGAAAAAAAGTGTATATATATATATATATATATATAAATATGGGTAAGAGGTGTGAGTGTTACCTGGTCCTTTTCAATGAAGCCTATGAAAGCGGTCCTCTCTATCTCTATGGGCTGGCCAGCCCTGTCGTAGAGAGCTATCACGAAGTGGAAGAAGTTGGACTTGCGCAAGTTCGATGGAGGTTGCTTCTCGAAGTGCGCTCTTCCCACTCCAACGCTAAAAAAAAAAACAGAAAATATAGTCAGAATCAATTAAAACTATTTTCAATAATTAATCATTAACAAGTTTTTATGAATAATATATAATTAATGATTATATAGTATTTGGAGCAAAATAAAACACTGACTACTAATAATACTTTGAGTAATAGTTCATTAAGTGTAGGAAGTCAAAACAAAATTTCATGTTAAAGTGGTGATATGAATTTGCTATGTCTAAGTCAGGCATGGGCAACCTATGGGCCACATGTGGCCCAACACGTCTTTTTGTGTATACCTTGGTGATTCTGTGGAATTCTATCTTACTATTAACAATTCCTTTCCTTTTTACCTATCAAAAAAAGCTCACCGAGAGTTTTGGAAGAAAATTAAATCATTGGAGAGAGAGAGAGAGAGAGAGTGAGTGAGAGGGGGGGGGGGGTTAGAGAACTCAACAAAACATATGCTTTAGCCTTTTTATATATATGACGCTACTAATCTTTAGTACACTGCGTTGTTATAAGTGCATCATTGTCATTATTAAAAAATGAGGTATGAATAATACTTTTCATCATAAGAATAATAAGATAATTATTGACATGTTAATTTTTTATATATATATATATATATATATATTTATATATATATATATATGTGTGTGTGTGTGTGTGTGTGTGTGTGGTGAGTGTGTATAGGTGTGAGTTGGCTTTTATCTGAATGTCTGGGGCCACGCAGCAAATACGAGTATTCGGACTATTTGATAAATCGAGTTCATATTTCACACAAAGATGGGCTATATATTGTAGATTTGTCCTATTGTTTGGGGGCAATATTGCATGATGAGAAAGTCACTTTTTGGCCAAAAGGAATTTTAAGACACATTTTTTTCTCTTAAACTATTAACTTGAGAATCTTGAAATTTTGGCATAATAATAGAAGTGACATAAGAAAGAAAAGAAAAAAAATTAGATTTTTTTGTAATAACAGTTGAATTTAATATACAATTGCAATAATAGAAGAAATAGGTATTTGTGAAAAATCTCAGTCTCTGAGCAGCAGATTGGAAATCTGTAGTTTGTCTGTAGTGGAGGAATATGTAGAGGAAGGATGACTTGTAGGAATTAAAGTTATAATTGTTTCTTGTGGTAAATCACAAGATTGAAATGTGGAAGAATAGTTTAGTTAAGTATTCTCTCTTAGGGAAAGAGAGGTGCGTGTGGGGAGGTTTAGTTTTCACGTTACCTGTCCCATTTCCTCTTCTAGAAATAACATGACAAAAGGCATTCTGAGGTTTTGAAAAATAGCTGACCAGATGAAAATGACTGTGAGTATGGTGGTGGGACCTTTATGACAGGTTGAGTGTCCGCTAATATACCTGTCGTAATTCACTGCCTGCTTGCAGAAATGACCCCCCTACCTGGATTCCACAACAAACAATTGATTTACTACTCTTCAGTCAAAAGGACACCTGTCAAACAAACATCAAGTCTGACCCACCGGAGTCCTTGCTTCCTTGAAAACTGCGGGTAATATCTCCGCATAAACAAAGTACTATTGAAAAAAAAAAGAAAAAAAAAGGCCAAGCATATTTCAAACAAGCAGTACTATTCTTCAGATGAATCCAGAATTAAGGAAGTGGAAACAGAAATTAATGGACTAGTATCCCATTTCATTCAATCTATCTCACTACAAGCAGATAGACCTGAAGAACTGTACAACTTGGTTAAAAACTTTCCTTCCTCAATAAAGAAAAACGCTCTTTGCCCATAATTTCCAACCACAAAGCTTGTACAAGTTGAATAATATCGTAGATTGTAATTAAAAACCAGGCAGCCAAATTATAATAAACTACCGTTACAACAAAAACAATATCATCCTTGGTATTAATTCAAGCTCGAAAGCTTCTCTGTTTTAACATGTCAGTATTTTATTAAAGTCGTTCTATACTAGCTTTCTTAACAGTTTTGCTTGTCACGTTGACTTGTCTCTGGCCAATATAGAAATTACCTCTAGTAATATGAAAGATAGTAAGGAAAATCGAGGCTATCAGAAGAAAGGTCGTAAATGCAGAAGCTGCTGCAGATTTTAATTCCATCTATATCCTTTAATTTCTTAAGGATATTTATTATATCCTAATATATCATAAGGGTATATAAGGATATAATCCCTAAATAAGGATAAATATCCTTAAATATCATATTTAATTATTATTAATTACTCATCTGAGTTCCTCTAATTTCTTTTCTATGTGTTCTTTTTTTGTGAATCTAGTTTATGTAAATAATATATATATATATATATATATACTTAAAAAAAACAGTGACACATAGAGTGAAACAAAACAAAGACTCACTCTATGTGTCACTGTTTATTTTAAGTGTCATTAGTCCTGCCGTACCGTTTTTCGTTTATCATGGTTATATATATATATATATATATATAATTAAAGTTACAGCTAGAGAACACAAGAAAAAGGACGAACACTCACGAATCTCGATAATTTCGGCGTCTTGCCGTCTTCAGGAGAGTAGAAAGAAAGAAAATAAAAGGAGAAAGAATGAAGGAACGGAGACGTAAATGCGTCCACTGGCCGATGTAAACTGGCGCGATACAATGACACGCAGTGCAGCCACCTTACCAACGTGAACCAGTTTAGGCTGTGAGCAAGTAAAATTATAAAAGTGATATTTAAGTAAAAGGGAGGAGAAAAGTAAAAAAGAGAAAGGAAAGGAAAAAACATAAACCTAAAATTAGACGAGAAAAATATATAAATATAATATATATATATATATATATATATATTTTATATATATGTTAATTAATTAATTTATAAAAATATCTTCTATACATAATCGTAGTCCTAAAATTTTACCAATTTTTTATATATGGTTATTTTAGTATAATTTTGTTTGTAGTGTACACGTTGTACCTCCGGTTGTACATGATGTACCTCGTGTGAAATGTATGAGTGTAAATGAACTTCATTGTAACATGGTTACTGTTATGATAAAAAAAAACTGCATAGACTAGTTTTTTAAATCAATTTTATAGATCCTGATGTATTTGAAGACGTATGTTTTAGTTTAACACTGCACAACATTTTAACCCGACTGAAATAACTTTACTGCTCTATGATTGAGGATAACTGAGGGTAATATATTGTCTTATACCAAACGTTTTCTTTATACTCTGAATGGCTATAGAACTCGAACATTGTCCAGATCAAATTATTTTTGTGCAGTAAATTAATGTTTATGGTTTTGAAAATAGATTAGTTTCGAAACTCTTCTAAGTGCAAAAAAAAACGTAGTAGGTAAGACAGTATATCTCTATCAACAAAACTGACTTTCGACCATAATGATACCAACAACAACGTATTATCATTTAGAGTTGTACTTAGAGCTAATCTTATTATAGTATATCTTCAGTTTATTTTTTAATTACTTCCCTCCTTTTCATATTGTGGTTTGATCATTGATTGTTATTTCACGTGTTTATGTGAAATCTTGTTATGTATATGTGTATTTTTTTTAATTACTTTATTATATTACATCTACCCTTAAAGGGGTAATAAGTAATACTGATCTATGATACATAAAAGAGAGGTAAAAGAGAGGATAAACCACCCACTAGTAGTACTCCATGTACATAGTTATGTGTACAAAACTATATTATGAAATAATAGTTTTATGTTAAATAATAATAATAGAGTTATGTGTACAAAACTATAGTTATATACAAAAAATATACAGTTATTTTTAGGTGCCTGATACTGTAGCAAGTAGGTATTCTTAGTTGATTTTAATTTCGTTTACATTTATTTTAATTTGTTTGTTTTAAAAAAGTGAATCCTACCCGCATACTAAATAAGAAGTACGCCTAGAATAAAATCATATTTGAGCTCAAAATTAAATTTGATTGATAAAATCAAAACATCCCTAGTATATTTAAAAAAATTATTCTTAGTTTTTTCAACTTTTTTTTAAAGATATATTATTCTTCTGTTTCACTATGTTGATTATATTCATGAGTTTGTGTTTTTTCGAAATTTTGAAAATTGAAATACTAACTGTGATGCATGCAAATTTTGAAAAAGAAAACAATTAATGTAGTAAACGATATGAACAATTTTGATATTTAAAATCCAAGTATAATTTATTTAAATCTAATATTGATATATCTTGGTTTTATTTGTACTGTTATAAGACTGAAGAGTTTTTAAACTTTATTACTGTTTCGAAAAGTGTAATTTTAGATGTAATTCAGTTCAGTTTCGTTCTATTTCTTTCTACTTATAAAAACCCTGATGATGACAAGCTCTTGGTTGAAAGCTTAGTAAACAGAAACTAAAATAAAGGATGGATTTGTTTTAAAATCTTTTGGGGGCCAGGTTAGCACAGTGGCGACGACATCAACTTTGAACAGATAGATCCATAGTTCGATACCTACTCTGGCTCTCGATTTATTCATGCGGTAGATCATCCCGCGTAGAGGACATTAAGCCGTCACTCCTGAGCCTGTACTTTATCAGGAACTCGTTAAAAAGATACCTATTCTAAATTAATTTGAGTTAGGCAAAACATTTAGCACTCCCAATGTAGAATCAACAAGTACTGCGGTTCACCTATTACTAAAAATGGGAGGCAAATAATAAATGAGCCACAATTTTCGCCTTTAAAACAGTGCTAGAAGGTGAAAACCTTGTAAGTGTGAACATTTCTTTGTTTCCTACAATTTATAAATACTTATTTATACTTTTAATCCAATAAAAAAAATACAAGTGGAAACTTTTTATTAGATTTGTGTGTTTCTTGGTTTTTATATGTTTTAGTTGATATAATTATAAAAAAAAATTATGGTTGTTTTTAAAGTAGTAGTTCTTGAAATGATTTTTTTTTTAAAAAATCGAAATAAATATTATTGTTTTTAAAATGTTGGGTAAAACTAGGGGTAAAAGGAGGTTTTAGTGTTTGCGTGGGTGGTTTGTGGTAATAATGGAGACTTTGAGATGAGCAGTGAGCCTCTGTGGTGGACCACCGACCCCCTCTTCAATATTGTTTTTGCTAAGAGGTGTTGGCTGAAACCGGATTAACCCTCCCAAACCACCTCCCGGCTAATTCAATACAACTCTCTTCATAAACTCCCTTGATTCGGTTAAAAGGCATTCCTTAAGTCTATCAACACTTGCCGACAATAAAACTACAAATAAACGAAACAGTTGTTTTTAAATAAATATTACAAATATATTATAAAAACTGTTCCAATTAAAAAAACATTATTATATTTAAAAAGTTCAACAAAGGGTTTCTTATGGATTTTGGTCTAAAGAAAATTAAACTCTTGTTTATACACCGACATTTCACCAAACATTTTTTGGCATTTTCAACGAAAAAAATCTATTTAACAGACCATACCTTCATCCATGATGCTGGTAGATAAAGGCATGGACTGTTAAATAGATTTTTTCCTCAAAAACAAACCTTGAAAATGCTAAACAATTTTTGGCGAAACGTCGGCGTATAATCATGAGTTTAATTTTCTTTAGACCAAAATCCTCAAGAAATCCTTTGAAATTTATAAATCAGTAGTCGAGAAGCTATATCAATATTATTATATTTATATATTAATTTCTACGCTAATAACTTTGTTCTAATATAATGCATTTTTTTTTTTATATTCTAAAATGAAATGAATAATACTATTACTACTAAAGACGGGATTAAACATACGGATGAACAAAACATGAAAGAAATGAAATTATTACTGGTATTTTAAAATTACAATATTTGAAAGGTGAATGCTGTATCACATAATAATAAAAAAAGAGTTCAAAATTGAAGAAGAGTAACAAAGAGAGTAAAGAAACACATTTACAAAAACTTGCATTTTCAAGCAATCCGTCTTCAGCAGAAAAGAGAAAGGGAGACCAAATATATTGTAGACGTAACAGCAAGTTAAAATTGACTGCAATTTTTTCCACTAATTTAATTATGGGTAATTCACCTTCGATATTGTGGCCCTTAAAATGACTTTCGGGAGGTGGGGTGGGGGGTAAAGGAGGTGAATTGCATTTACACACATTCCCTGACTATCAACTAAAACATCCCATTTTCTTTTAGGACTCCAGCCTGGAAGTGTTTCCCACATTACCTTAGGTTAAGCCAATCATTTCCTTACATAAGGCAGCCTTAGTTTAGAATTAGTTACTCTAGCTCTTCTAATTCTCTCTTTTTGGTGGTGAGGATATTTTTGTCTAGCCAGTAAAAAATTACCAGAAGATATATTTCTGGGATTGAAATTACCAAAGGTAAATTACCCATAATCAAATTACCCATAAAATACCCATGAATTACCAAAGGTAAATGACCGTGAGTAAAATAAACTGCTATTCAAATTACTAGAAGATATATTTCTGAGATTCAAATTATCAAAGGTGAATAACCTTCGAAAAAGAGTAAAATTGACTACTATTCAAATACTAGAAGATATATTTCTGGGATTCAAATTACTAGAAGATATATTTCTGGGATTCAAATTATCGATGGTGAATAACCTTCGTAAAAGAGTAAAATTGAATACTATTCAAATTACTAGAAGATATATTTCTGGGAATGAAATTACCGATGGTGAATAACCTTTGTAAAAGAGTAAAATTGACTACTATTCAAATTACTAGAAGATATATTTCTGGGATTCAAATTGCCGATGGTGACTAACCTTCGTAAAAGAGTAAAATTGTCTACTATTCAAATTACTAGAAGATATATTTCTGGGAATGAAATTACCGATGGTGAATAACCTTTGTAAAAGAGTAAAATTGACTACTATTCAAATTACTAGAAGATATATTTCTGGGATTGAAATTACCAAAGGTAAATTACCCAGTGTGTAATCACAGAAAGTAAAATTGACTGAAAAATATTGGAAGTCAAGTTACCGGGAATCAAAATTAAGGAATTAAACAACATAAAAGCAAATTACCGTAAACACTGAATGTCTGAGAATATAATTACCGTAAACACTTAAAGTCTGAGAATCAAATTACCGTAAACACTGAATGTCTGAGAATCAAATTACCGAAATGAAATCATCAATGATAAAATATCAGTTACAAACTGAACAACACTGCTAAATGATTAGTTTATGTGAAATAAATGCTTTGTCCTTAATACTTATAAAATAATAATTTGTTATCATAATTACTATTAATTGAAAGGAATATTAATTTGATATAAAATCACAATGCGATGTGAATATAATATTGTAAAAGTGTGTTTATTTATATAATGAAACGTAAAAATAAATTTACATAGCGTTTATTTATAGTTCAGTATTGTTAACTACGAAATAAGGATTTTAATTTCTTTATACCATTAAACGGAAGTTAGTAAATAAATAATACTTAGAGGAAGTGAAATAAAATTTGAAATTTGCTTTAGGATTGAAAGTGCAAGAGTTGGCTGAAATGGGAGAAGCAAGTTGGGGGATTTTCAATAGGACTGAAATCGTGATAGCATTTGAGATGGGCCTTTCACTGCACCAGTATTAAGCCCGATACAAATAAGCTTTCTCCTTTCCCACAACCTTTGACCTCAACTCTTTATTTTCGTCTAAAAAAAAACATGCTCTACTCAAATATTGTCGCCACTATTAAAAAAAAACTGAAAATTAATTTACAATTTAAGAAAACGTATACTTAGATTAAACATTTATTCGATTTAAATCTAAAAAAAGAGAGACACAACACCGGTTATATCAACCTTCCGATAAACAAGTGTTAGCGGTTTTGTTTATTCTCTATCTTTAAATCTGTGACTATCTGAGCTTGTTTCTTTGTAAGTTTCTGAAGTCTCAGCCAAATATGATCTTATTATTAACATTGTATACAGGAAGGACTGCTTCTCAAATTTACAAATATATATATATATCATTAAATATAAAATACAATGAAAAAAAGAAAACAATAAAAATAAATAAAGACTGAAACGTTGGCAATGAGAGTTTAATTTGAACCTGAAGAACTGACCGAGTCCTGATAAACTTTAGTTTTATATATATATATTATTAAAGTAGACGGCAGCTTCCACATTCACGACCTTTTTGCTGGTGTTTTCTAGTTTTCTAACTAGTTTTCTTTGGTAGGGAGTGATTTCGTGAAGGAGTTGTGTCAGAGACATCGAAGACATAATTTTCTAGGTTACTCAATAATATATTTTTACTTACAAACTTTCGATTTCACTGAAATCAAAGTAAAAATATTTTAATTGTAAGTAAAAATATATTATTGAGTAACCTACGAAATTATGTCTTCGATGTCTCTGGGACTTCACTTCACTTCACTTCACGAAATCACTCCCTACCAAAGAAAACTAGTTAGAAAACTAGAAAACACCAGCTTAAAGGTCGTGAATGCGGAAGCTGCCGTCTACTTTAATAAAGTATGTTTACAAGAGAATCTGCTGCCAATATACACTCATATATATATATATATACAGTTTCGTTTTTCTACAAGTGTTTGTGGTCATATGAATTTATTAACTCTACTTGAGTTTAATTTTACCTTTCTTGAGCACACGCATATAAAAGTTTCAACAAGTTATCAAATAATTAAATTAGGTATTTAATTATTTGGTATATTATTATCAATTTTTGTTAACAACGTATTCACAAATAAAAACTATTGAAAATATAGTTTAATTTTTTTTCCGCTAAATTTTCTTGACAGGAATTCTCTTTAGTCAACATAAGTTTGTGAATTTCCTCTTTTTTTTTTTCATTCGGGTTACAAAACCTTATTTCATGTATTAAACCGTTCATTAATTAGTAAATATATTGTTTGATGAAGTGCCTAAAAATATTGTAAAATAATTCATATAATGTCATATACAAGTTTATGATATAATAAAGTTTATGACAAGTCATAATGAAATATATGGTTTCTGTAATAACAGCACTTTCTATATTTGTTTTCAACTTTTAAAATGAGAAGGTTTCCTGCTTTTTTATAAACGCAGAACAGAAGAGGTTGTCGGGAGTTTGATGGTAAGTAATAATTAATTTCTAGGGAGAGTTCCCCTAAGTTACTTTTTTTTTTTTTTTAAGTTGATCTGTTAGAGGGTGCCAATTCAGCAAAAACTGTACTTTTTTCCCCTGTAAAGTTGCTCTTCAGCTGTACAATTATAGAGTATGTTTCTATGCTCTGTGTGTTAGTGTTCTTCGATTTTGAACTCATATTGTGTCCAGTTTGGATCGTCTTTCCGATTTAGAGTGATTATAGGTATATATATGTTCAATCTACAATAAGAAATGGGAAAAAAAGATTAAGATCTTTCAACCGTAACAAGCGGTCTTCGTCAGAATGAAGACCCCAACTGACTCAGTTCGTTTTTTGACTCTGACGAAGACCGCTTGTTACAGTCGAAAGATCTTAGACTTTTTTCCCGTTCCTTATTGTAGTTTGAACATTGTTGTTTCACTTATTTTATTGTTAAGTCTTGTTATATATATATATATATATAAACTGTATCCACAAAAAGAATACACACAAATGAACCAGAAACTCACTACTCAGTCGTTGCCAGTCTTTGGAGTGATTCTCATCAATCTTCTTGATGACGAGGCTAGCGAAATTGTAGTGAGTTTCTGTTTCATTTCTGTTTCTTTTTTTTTTGTGAATAAAGTTTATTTAGTTCCTGGAACCGTCCATTTCATTTAATTCTTTTTATTTATATATATAAATATATAAAGATTTCACAAAAACACGTGAAATAACAATCAATTATCAAACCACAATATGAAATGGAAAAAAATAAGACTAAGATCTTTCAACCACAACAAGCAGTCTTCGTCAGAGTCAAAAACCTAACTGAATAACCCTGAGTTAGTTGAGTTTTTGACTCTGACGAAGACCGCTTGTTGTGGTTGAAAGACCTTAGTCTTTTTTTTCCCCCATTTCATACTTTGGTTTCATTATTGATAATATATATATATATATATATATATATTGTGATAACGGATTTCTTGATTGATAGCCCAACGCTGAGGTGAAATAAATGCATTAAAAATGATGATCTCTTCGCATGAATAATATACGTTATTTGGATTCCTGTTTCGTTTATAAATAAATAAAAATCTGAATGGTTTATTCAGACCATTCTTTTTCAATTTTACTGGGAACACATTGACACGAAGTCAAGAGATTTATTTAATTTTTATATCTGAATCAGAATTTCAAAGACATACAAGCATCTAAATTGTTTCGTTTTTATTCTTTTTTTTTTGTTTCATTGAAACTTACTTGCAAAAAAAAAACGAACTAAGATAAAGCGTAAAAGAATGCAATGTGGATTTGTAACATTTACGACTACTGAATCAAAAAGAAAATTGTCGACAGAAAAGTGGATTCAACAATTCAAGCAGGTTGCTATCTTTGATATTTCTTTCTTACGCTTTTTATTCAGCTCTCATAAGCATTTAAAGCGCTTCACAACCATATACTTACCACCATGATTTTAACATTGTTTTCAATCTTAATCCCTTACTTTCTTATCTTCAAAGAAACCAGATTATGAAGATAAAAGGTTAAACAAGGTTCCTCGGACTATATATATAGACAAAATTTAAAACAAGAAAATTTTAATTACTTCCTTCTTTAGAAGTGCCTTTTATTATGCTTTCTTTAAAAGCTTTCAAGCGATATAATTTGTTATTACGATAAGTAGTTTATTTCAGCAAATATAATTGCTAATATATATAAATATTATATATATATATACAACTAAAAGTTGTATATATACTATATACTTTTTAGTTGTATATCTGTCACACGGTCGAGAATTTATTAGTGTTTATATATATATATATATATATATCAGTGGTTCCCAACCTGTGGGTCGTGACCCCAAACGGGGTCGTGACACTAATGCCATGGGGTCGCCAATTGATTTTGACCCGAATGTGAATTTATATAAAACACGGTAAAAACAGAAGACAAATAAATAACATTATAAAATAAAATTAAGACAATTATATAAATTCACACTATGAAACTAAATGTAACAGTTCATTAAGTCACTGAACATAACGTCCGAGACATTTATTGAACATGTTTCGTTTCACTTGAAAGACCTTAGTCTTCTTTCTCTTTTATGTGGTTTGGACGTAAAAAAACACTATTTAAAAAGTTATGCAAAAATATACAAGCATGATCTAGTTGTGCTAGAAATATTACGCACCCTTTTGATGTTAAACACCAATGTAGACAATAGATCGAAAAAAATATTTGATTAAACTGCAGACCGACAAAATGTTGAAAGCGAAATGTCAAATTGTATGTTTGTATCCATATCACATGTTTTCTTAAATTTGATCTACTAATATTTTAATACATTATCGACAAACATATTGTTTGTAATTTCTAAAATATTTTGTGTTTCCACGAAAAAAAACTCGTTTTCTTAATTTGGATCTACTAATATTTTAATACATTTTCGACAAACATACTGTTTGCCAATTTCTAAAATATTTTGAGTTTCCACGAAAAAAAAACCTATAGACTAGTCCAGTTATTAGTGATTCATGCTTTTTTGAGGAATCAACATCAGAGGTCTCCAAAAGCTACAATATCAGCCGTCTCATTAAGGTCAGTTCATAAACATACTTTAGTAAAGTTACATAACGGTATGAAATTTGTTTGTTTGAATACTTTGAAACTGATTTGCAATTAATTAATGTTTTGTAGGAGCTTTGAAATTAATGAATAAATTCTATATTAATCATATATTTAAGGAATATACAGTTACTTCACTAATAAATTGCAATATATGCCAGTTTCTTATAGAAAAAATAAATGTATAAAAGATATTTTAACGATTGGGGTCGCTTCCTGATTGCTTGTTCTAAAATGGGTCGCTATATTTGAAAGGTTGGGAACCGCTGATATATATATAAAGATTTCATATAAACACGTGAAATAACAATCAATGATCAAACCACAGTAAGAAATGGGAAAACAAGACTAAGATCTTAGTCTTGTTTTCCCATTTCTTATAATGAGTTTATCATATATATATATATAAATCAAAATATTAAAACGGTCCAAACCAGACAGATATATAAATGAAAAAAGACAACAGATAGAAGAAGCGAGAAAACTTACTGGATCGATATTTTGAACTGAAGTTCGTCGTCAGGGAGAAGAAGGGAAGAAGAAGAGGTATGTGCGTTCACTTGTACTTGTGCCGGTACAAGTGAACGCACGTACCTCTTCTTCTTCCCTTCTTCTCCCTGACGACGAACTTCAGTTCGAAATATCGATCCAGTAAGTTTTCTCGCTTCTTCTATCTGTTGTCTTTTTTCATTTATATATATATATATATTTATAAGATATATATGTTAATATTTTAATACATATACAACAGTGCAGTCGAAGGTTTTGATTGGTTAAGGTCGTTGTTCTATTAAATAATGTAAATTTCATTTTCAGTTAGATTTTTGAACCTAGAATATTGGCCTTCATTATTTTGGTTTATAATGAAAAGATATACATATAAACTTAGTAAAGCAGGTAACAGTTCTTTTTTTAAATATATATTGCTAAATAGTATTTGTATTTTATATAATATTTTTGAAGTGACAATGAAATAATTTAGAAAATTGGTAAAATTATGAAAGAAGCAAATGGAAGTTAACTGTCACAAAGCAAAGTGTGACTTAAAAACTTCAGAAATTGACTGATTCCGATTTTATTTAAGATTATTCTATCAGATGGTCTGTGTATATTTGAATTGTATATATTTCTATTATTTAAAAATATAATGGAATATTCATAAACAAAAAAAATAAACCACTTCGATTATGGATAATTTGAAAAGCGCCTCATAATTTTTTCAAATAAATTTTTCAAAAAAAAAGTCAGAAATTTTTAATTATAACCATTATAATTAATAACTTATTATAATAACTTAATTATAAGTGAGAAATGATAAAAACTACTGAAAACAATTTTTGTATTTCATTATATACATATTTTATTGTCAAAATTTTGTTATGTGTGTTTTACATGAGAGCATCTGAAATAAAAGCAAACGTATAATTTATATTGTTGATTTTTAAAGTGTGACAAAGATATTTCTGCTAATTAGGGACTCTGTCGCAGTAACACAACATGTTTTTTCAGCTTTCGGGAATGTTTATAATTTTTGAATTCAATGTAATTGTTTATTCATGTGTTCAAGATTAATAGGGACAGAAGAAGTTTAGAAACAAAGTAAAACATATTAAGGAGTAGATGAATGGAGTTGGAATTAAAATGTGTTTGGTATGCACCAAATATATACTAACATTAGTATATTGGTATATGCTCATAAGTATATTGGTATGTATTCATTAGTATATTGGTATATACTCATAAGTAAATTGGTAAATTGGTAAGAAGTATTTTTAGAAGACCAATACAGGGGCCACTAATCTGCGTCCTCCTCAACGACTGTATAACTGCGTTTCAGTTTAACAAAGGAAGAAATAAAAAAGATTTTAAACTAGAAAAGACTGATCCAATAAAAGAAAAAAAACTATGAAATGTAACAAAAAATAATTTTGTAAAATGATATAAATATCAAAAATAAATATATATATTTATGTAAGTATATAAAATGTTTTTATATATTTATTACATTCTGCATACAGGTTGCGTATCTGAATAGTCTTTTTAACAAATGCACCCATATGCAATTGTATAAGATATACTGAGTCCAGTGATATATGATGTATAGTTTCCAATACTATATGATAACATTTCATATAGTATATTACATATATAATATGATATAAATATACTATATGAATGTTATCATATAGTATTGGAAACTATACATCATATATCACTGGACTCAGTATATCTTATAATATAGTATAATAGTAGTGATATAGTATAATATAGTAATAAGAAATATGAAGTATAATACTATATACAAATTGATATTTGAAGAAAAGTAACAAACAGAATAAAGAAACACACTAACTTAAATTTTCGGTCAATGCGTCTTCAGGAGAATACAGTGAGGGATACTGAGTTAGCGGAGAAGCATCGGCCGGAAACCGACCCAATAGCCGACGGTGCTACCACGCGCGACTCGTAAATGTATATAAATCAAAAAAAACTTTGATTAAATGAAATAAAAATAAAAATATAGTGTTGAATATAAGGGGTCGAGATAAGAAAACATTAGTATTTATATATATATATATATATATATATATATATATATATTATTAAGATTATTCTATCAGATGGTCTGTGTATATTTGAATTGTATATATTTCTATTTATTTAAAAATATAATGGAATATTCATAAACAAAAAAAATAAACCACTTCGATTATGGATAATTTGAAAAGCGCCTCATAATTTTTTCAAATAAATTTTTCAAAAAAAAGTCAGAAATTTTTAATTATAACCATTATAATTAATAACTTATATATATATAAAATTCAAATAAACTGTGACACATATAATAAAACGTAACAGAGACCTCACTTTTCAATATTTTGACCGTTATGGCGGATGACCTAAGGAGAGAGGTTAGAGGTCTATAGCAGTGCTGTCGCGAAGGAGAAAATAGAAAAACTAAGGAGTCGAGATTGACAGATATCTAAAGAAGATAAAAGGAGAAGAAAGGAGAAAATATACGAGTAATATAAAAAATGGATAAAAAATAAATATATGAAATTAAAAAACTATAAGAAGTTAAAATAGAATAAAATAAGTACATATATATAAAAATAAATCATAAACTGAAATAAAAAATATATAACAAAATATAAAAACACTAACGGTTTAAATTTAAGCCAGGTTTGGAATAATATATATATATATATAAGATTTTACAATGTACTTATGAAATAACAATCAATTTTCAAACCACAATAAGAAATTGGAAAAAAGACAAAGATCTTTCAACTAAGTTGGGTTCTTGACTCTGACGAAGACCGCTTGTTACGGTTAAAAGATGTTAGTCTTTTTTTCCCCATTTCTTATTGTGGTTTGATCATTGATTGTTATTTTACGTGCTTATGTGAAATCTTGTATATATATACATTTGTATAAGTTGGCAGCAGATCTTCATCCAAGCATACATTGTTGAAAAACCGAGCAGATTCTGCATTCACGACTTTTTTAAGTAGCTGTTCTTTTTTCCTAATTACACTTCTATGTTGCAGAGGGAATTCAAATAGCAAATTTCCCTGAAAATTTCGCTGGGAAACAATTGTCAAAAAAAATGTTTATACTTTCTGGAAAACTCGACAGATATATAATTTGTTTTGACCACACTTACAATAATTAATATATTAGCTATACCTTGAAGGCTACATAAATACAAAATAAATAATAATAGGCAAAAATAAGTTACTTTTTTTATATGTTTTTACACTATTAATTATAATAATTATAGTTTCTTATTATAATAATGTATATAGATATTGATACTATTCGTTAATTCACCATGTTTTTGTAACTATTTTTGTTCTGAAGTTGCCCTTCAGATATCTATAAATATAGTTGAACTGTTGGCTTAAATGTTCTATTTTTTTTTTTTTGATAATTGTTTGACACTAAAATTTGGATAAAGAAAAATAATGTAGAAAATATATTGATGAGATAAGAAAACTTATATATACAAATATAATTGATGTACATGTACGTATATATTAAACATTATTGATTTTAGATCACTGTATTCTTAAAGTAAATAAATTCATTTTCTAGGGATTGATTCTAATAAACAAAGTACATATACACAAAAGAGCCGAATATTTTCCGGAAATCCACATCATTGCTGATATGCCTTTTGTTTATTTTGACCAAACTTGCAAGAATTAATATATTACCTTAATAAATTCTTAATAATTAATTAATTATATAGAATAGTTAATATATTACTATGTTATATCTATATATAATATCTATATAACCCTCAGTTGGATTTTTGACTCTGATGAAGACCGCTTGTTACGGTTGAAAGATCTTAGTCTTGTTTTCCCATTTTCATATTGTGGTTTGATCATTGAAAAATTATTTCACGTGTTTATGTGAAATCTTGTATATATATATATATATATATATATATATATTGTATGTGATAGGTTTTGTTTTAGTAATAAGTAATCAACAATTAGGTATATATCAAAAGTTAAAAAATATAAAATGTTATAAACGAATATATTTACATTTATGTTGGAATTTTACATCTCTTAGTAGTTTTATAATTTTTGATTTCTATATGGTTTCTTTTTTTCTTGTTATAGCCATATCGAAATAATTTTAAATAAAACTGAGACATCAGCTTAGGAAGTTTAATTCAGTCTTGAAAAACTGAGCGATTTCCGATAATTTTTCACTTCGTTATAAGTCACAGTCGATACACATATCAGGTTATTTATTTAATATTATGACATTAATACGTTATATGAATACTGAAGTAACTGACTACAAAGGGTAGGGGGGATTAAAGCTTTGAGTCTTTTGGTTTAAACATCGTCAGTAAATTCACTTGTTCTCTGACGACGTGAAAACAAAAGTCCTCAAACCCCTAGTCTTTGTGGTCAGTTACTTGAATATATATATATATATATATATATATACGAGTATATATTTCATTATATTGTTTCTTAATTTTTATTTTTTCGTATTTCCTAGATACCTTTACCAATATTCTAATTAAGGACTTCACTGGCAGGGCAGGGAATAAACCAGCTCGCCAAACGATTTCTTTTCGTAATCGATAATTTATTTTATACCTATACACTAGAACTAAACTACACTATTAAAAAACAGACTAGTTTCGGTTATTCAATCTATAATTAAAGTAAAATCTATATTTAATATACAATTGTATATCAGTTGTCTCATCTTTACTCTATGTACATAGTATACTGCGAAACAATTGTTGTCCTTTGTGGATCGTTTTCCTGTTGGTAATATATATATATATATATAAAGATTTCACATAAACACGTAAAATAACAATCAATGATCGAACCACAATATGAAAATAGGAAAACAAGACTAAGATCTTTCAACAGTATCAAGCGGTCTTCGTCAGAAGAGTTGGGTTTATGACTCTGACGAAGACCGATTGTTACGGTTGAAAGATGTTAGTCTTGTTTTCCCATTTTCATATTGTGGTTAGATCATTGATTTATATGTATATATATATATAAAAGAAGTTTTAAAATAAACACGTGAAATAACAATCAATGATCAAACTACAATATAAAATGAGGAAAAAAAGACTAAGATCTTTCAAGCGTAACAAGTTACTGTAACAAGGACCTTAGTCTTTTTTTCTCATTTCATATTGTGGTTTGATTATTTATATATGTATAAAGATGGAGTAGATGTCTGATTATCGCTTACCACAAGCAGCACTCACCAGTATTGGACTGAAAAGTCCTACATGTGTTCCTATTATCATCGTACAAGGCTGAATAAATATGATTGCAAATACCTGTTACAGAATATATGAATGTAGTAGTTTAAGTAAGACATCCCTAGATAAATACATTAACTAAATACCAGAAATACGTAAAACATTACAATCCATTTATCTGTCTATTATTTTATTTATTTTGTCTAATTCATTCATTATTTATACTTTTATGCAATTTGTTTATTATATAAGATATCTCTTGGATAATTTTTGTAGGAGGTTTGAGGCATGATAATAGTTATATATATATATATATATAAAGATTTCACATAAACACGTGAAACAATGATGATCAATGCTGAAGTAGAAACAAAATAAAATTTTATCAGGACTCCGTCAGTTCTTTAGGTTCAAAGTAAACTGAAAAACTAAACCTTTGAAAATGAGAGTTTAATTTGACCCTGAACAACTGACCAAAACCTGATAAAAAATTTTATCAGGACACACACACGTATATATAGAATCTTCAGAATAAACACAAGGGACTTTATAATCAAAAGTGATCACCATTAAAGTTAGCAAAAAAATAATTAAACAAGTTCTTCAGCGCTTTTGAGCGATATCCACTTTTCAAAAGATCTGAAGAGCAACACTTTTTTTGTTTTGTTTTGAAAACAAATTTATCACTCAAAAGCAATTAAGAACCTAAAGTTTTATTCTATTTATTTAATTAGTTCACTAATATATATAATATATGCAGAAAAATCACAATAAATAAACACGTGATGGATATATATATACATCATGATTTGTTTTCTTGACCCAATATTTATATGATGTAATTTTTTTTCGAGGGTTGTTACATAAACATAAACAGATTTCCAAGGTAATCAAATAGTGATCTCTGTACTTATGAAATAATTCTAAAGCAATAGAATAATTATAACAATATCCTTATGTCAATGTATAAAAAAATCCATAGTCGAAATAACTGATTTATCAATAAATTTCTCTTTGTTACTGTACATATTAAAATGTAATAAATTACCAAATAGGAGTAATAGTAGTGCTAATTGAAAAAACAATCATGTTGTAGCCCTGAATATGACAAAAATATATGTCGAAACGGATGAATATATATATATATATATTAAGATAATGAAATAATTTATAATATTTGACAATATTCATATACATTCAAAAACTAAAAAAATATCCAGTATAATTAGAATTTACAATAATCCCATTAAATGATTTTATTTTGTAACCTGATGAAGATAATTACTTGGTTTTATGATCTCAGTGCTATTTTATAATGATCAAACCACAATATTAAATATTGTAGTAAAAAAAAGTCTAAAACCTTTCTACCGTAACAAGGAATCTTCGTCAGAGTATAACATAAGCGGATATGTTCTTTGTATCATACTGCGTGATTATTTTTTGGATTAGTTACACACACTTTTTTGTTCTTTTTGTTTTCCTCGACTATATGTCCATGTTATCATTTTTGATCTATTTTATACAAAGTTGTTTAGAATGTTATAACAGTTTTTTTTCTCAATATATATTATTTAATAACATCGCTTCATTTATCATAACTTATAAATTTATATAAAAAATAGAATTGTTATAGAAAATTTTGAAACAGTTCAACTGTAATCTATGGATTAGCAACTATTAAATACTCTTAGTATATCTGGATTGATTTTATAAAATGTAATTTAAAAACTTGAAGTATATATTTGAACTCAATATAAAGGTTTAAAAGTTGGATTGTAAATTGGTTTGAGAATGTTCTTTGTTGTCGATAGTCCCTTTACTGTCTTGATACAGTGTAGGAGTCCGGGAGCTCGTTATGTTGCTAAATAGGGTCATTATGTTGGTATGATTAATGCACTGTCAATATGGTTCTTGGTTGATTATTAAACAAAATAATAGGGGTTGATCTAATTTTTTTTTATTTTATGAATGAGGGTTGGTGAATAATAGTGTTAAGATTATTTTGTGATATTGGAGGATATTACGCGGGAAGTCGCGAAGTATTGTAGCAGAGGAGACACGGTCGGGTTGAAGGATAGAGGCAGATTGAGGGAGAGCGGGTGGAGCGCATGCGGAGGCAGCCCCCCCGGCATCAGTGAGCCCGCGATGAAGCAGGAGTGAGCACGTGGCCGGAGAGGTCGCAAAAGACGGCAAGTGTATAAAGACAGGCAGTACCTGGGAGAGTTGTCTAGGGAAGGCCAAGGACGAGGATGAAGGGGCTCCTCCTTAAGAGACGGCGCCCTTGGCAGAGGCTCCTGGAGGAAGACAGCCCTCGGCCCTGCAGGGTACAGCTTGCGCTGCCAGGCCTCCAGCTCTGAGGCGCCCAGCGACGCCGCCAGGGGCCAGGAGCCGGCGCTGCCGAAGCCCGACGTGCACTCGACCGTCGCAGCCATCCCATGCCCGTGCCGGCAGTGACTGATGTGCCCGCCCCCGCCGGCGCCCCGCCCCTGCTCCGCCCCCTGCCCCCTCCCACTCCCTTCCTCCACCCTCCCGCTTGTCATCTTGCCTAATGCATCTTTTTATAAAATTGCATCCCAATTAACATGCTATAAACATATTATTTCTTATTGACTGCCAAATATCATTTCTTACTCACTCACCCATGCTAATTACAACATACTTATTATTATCACATCAATTAACTTCAAAATCAGAACATCATCCCAATTAACATGAATTAAGCAATTATCTTATCATTGAACACGTAATACACATGGTAATCATTTCTTACCCATCCATACGAATCAAACATATCTATAATCATGTTATGATATCAATTTACTTCAAAATCAGAACATCATCCCAATTCACATGCATTAAGCAATTATCTTATCAATGACCACGTAATACACATGGTAATGATTTCTTAACCATCCATACGAATGAAACATACTTATAATCATGTTGTGATATCAATTTACATGAAATCTGGACATCGACCTCAATTAAGATGAAAATGTATTGTTTTCCCTGTAGTTTACCATATTGTTAGCCAAACATATTTATCTATAACCAAAACAATCATATCATCCCAGTTAACCAATATGTTCACGATCTATAAAACCTGATTATAGTGATTTCAGAATTTTACCACCTTTTTCTTGTTAAACGTTATTATATTATTCGAATTTTAAAATCTTAATCTTAAAATAATTGTATTTCGAGTTTCATAAAGTTCAGAAATTTATTTTCATTTCATGCCCTTTTTTTATTTTTATATTTTAAACCAATCACCCATCGGGTGATAACCATCATCAGTCAGTTTACCAGTTTTTTGTTTGATCAGTGATTCTACAGATTCTACATTGGGAGTTCTAAATTTTGCCTAACTCAAGTGAATTTCGAGTAGAGGTCATTAACGAGTACCTGACATCGTATAGTCTCTAAACCTATGACTTAACGTCCTCTCCGAGGGACGACGTACTCAGATTTATTCACCTCGAGCGTGAATAAATCGAGGGACAGGTGGGGATCGAACCCCGTGGCGAGTACGTAAACCACTGAGCTCACCTGGCCCCCTTGTGCCCTTCTGTATATAAATATAACTCCAAAAATAATTTGAAATTTACAAAAACATTTCTGGTTTTTTATCATAAATGTTTCAAGTGCTCACTAAGTATTTGAAATCCTAATATTACTAAATGTTTTCTCTCCTTCTGTGTTTTATGTAATTTTAGCCTTCAAAAGTCTAGTTGTACCATCATTTTTATATGTATGGTCAAACCACAATATGTAATGGGAAAACAAGACTAGTCTTGTTTAGTCTTGTTTTCTCATTTCATATTGTACTTTGATCATTGATTGTTATTTTACGTGTTTACATGAAGTCTTTTTATATTACGATATATATAAACTAGATTTGCAAATATTAATCACAGAAAACTACTTAAAAGAAATCATAGAAAACTACTTAAAAGAAATCACAGAAATCACTACTATATTTTGATTGCTTCTTCATCAGGAAGATATATGTGACTATCTCCAAACATAGTTGACGACTGAAGGGAAGTCTCTTTGAAGAGGCACTCAATCAGTGTAGCCAACTTACATAGGGAGGGGAGACAAAGATCAAAAAATAAATAATAAATGAAAACATTTAAATAAATAACTATTAACCATTTGTAAAAAAACAAACTACGAATACAAATAAGTATGGAAACAAAAGATTAATTCCAAGACTGAAATAAATAAAGAGAACAAACAATTAATGACTGAGGTTAAAGACCAGCAGTAGGTCTACCTTCCAGAAGACTAATATGTGCTTCTTCTGAAGCTCTTAAAGTCACATTTATTGGTTTTATTAATTTGTCTTGAACCTGTACACGGAAACAGTCACTGAAACTGAATCTGTGAGAAATGGCATGAATGGCAAGGGGAAGGTCACTGCATTTACCAACGGACGATCTGTGATTCATATAATTATGAATATACATATATATTATACATTTACCTAATAATCGGAAAGAGGATCCAAATAGAACACAATAACGGTTCAAAAACTCAAATACTCAAATTTGAGTTTGTAAGTTTGTTTATTTACTCTGTGTGTTACTCTTCTTCGATTTTGAACTGGTTTATATATATATATAAAAACGAATTTAAATGAAGGTAGCACACAGACAGTACAAAGGAATAACTCACTTCTATATTTCAACCATCACCTCCTGATGACGACGATCGTTGAAATATAGAAGTTAGTTATTCCTTTGTCTGTCTGTGTGCCTCCTTCATTTTAATTGGTTTTATTTAAAATTTCACTAGACCGTTTCATTTAATTACTATATATATATATATATATACGAAACTATAGTTTATCGGGACTCGGTCAGTTCTTCAGGTTCAAATTAAACTCTCATTGCCAACGTTTCGGTTTTTATTTAAAACCTTTTTCATAGGCAGAAGTATAAATTTTGAAACAGAAAAACTAAGTATTATAATACAAATTATTTTACAAAGAAAAATAGTATGTGAATTTTTAACAACAACTTAATTTGTCTGAATTATTCAGAGTTTAATTTGAACCTGAAGAACTGACCGAATCCCGATAAACTATAGTCTTGTTTCTATTCCACGGTTGATACTTTTATCAATATTTATATATATAAAGATTTCACATAAACACGTAAAATAACAATCAACTATCAAAGCACAATATGAAATGGGAAAACAAGACTAAGATCAGAGTTAACAATCCAACTGATTCTGACGAAGACCGCTTGTTACGGTGGAAAGATCTTAGTCTTTTTGTCCCATTCCATATTGTGGTTTGATCCTTGATATTCATATATATATTTTATTGGCACTGGTTCTAGTCTAAGGTTGGTGTTTGGACTCCGAGTAGTCGGAGTGTCCTCGTAGTTCCAGTTTGTTGCCTAGTCTATTTTTTTTACTATTTTTCAGTATATGTATATATATCTTTCTCTGTTCTTTCCTATGTGTTAATATATATAAGTACTTGAACTAAATTCAGAAAAGCAGTTCAAACTGGACAACACAAGTTCAAAACCGAATAAAAGTAGCATGGATAGTAACTAAATAGTTAAACTATCTCTACTTTTCGGTACATCCGCTTTCAACGAACGAAAATAGTAACATATAAGATAATCCATTTATTATTCAAAGTAATTGATAAATGTGATGACAGTAGCAGTCAGATTACGTTTGACTACTAAGATGGCAGAGTTTTAAATCTGCAAAGTCATCAATATTAGGCTTCAATTTATTAGCATAAACCAATCTCAGTGATGCTTGCACATGTTCATCAGTAGGTTGTGATGATCAGCCCCTAGTGGGGCCATGCAGCTATACTGCAGGCTGCAGTGGCTTTATATCCACAGGTTCTCTGAACCAGGGGCTACAAAGGCCACTGACCTTACCTGTAGCTCAGCAGGTTCTGTAGGACCAATGGTCCGGAGTTTGATCTGAAACTCTTAAAATAAGTCTTAAATCTTAAAAAAACTGAAAAAAGTTTTGTGCATACTTATTTACTTCCAAGGATTTCTAAAATCCTCGCAGTTGTAGAGAATAATTTAGAAAACCAGTCTCGTCAATGATATTTCTAGAATTCTGGAATCCCTACATTTCCTTTCTTCAGGATAACATCCCTCCATTTGTAATTATTCTGCAACATTGTCAATTTTTACAGAAATTGACGTTGAAAATAGTTGAAATTGCGGTTAGATTACAGGAAAATCTTCAAAATGCTAGCATAAGTTAGGCAAAACATCTGTATATTCTGTCAAGTTTTTGGATTCAAGTTTTTTTTGTAATGAAGTCTGACATGGGAAGGGAATCAAATTTCCCTCACTTATTTGCTTAATCTAGAGCAATAAAAAGGTTTTTTTCATTTTTTCGATAGATAAAATAAGTTAGTAAAACATGTGAACACATTAATTATAGACTAATAAGAGTGATTTACTATAGCTTTCCATTTTTGTATAATAATATTTTTTAAATAGTTTTTTATAATAATTTATAAAAATCGGGAAAAACTGATTTTTGTTTTATTTTATCACATATTTTCATAACCCAAAAAAAATCATAATAAAACACTTATTCAAGAATTTTAAACAAAAGAAAAACATTGTTAATCAATGATTATTATTATTCTTTCCGTCCACACTTGTAACTCTGGGGACAAGAGGAAATGCTAGTTCAACAAATAATTCCATAAAATCAATTGGTTTTTAATTTTTTCTTACTCCCTTTACTCACAGTCTTAGAAGTGGGACACAGTATTTAAAAGGTTAAGAAAAACATTATGTAGCCAATGTATGGAACAGAGTTAAGGGAAGTGAAAGTGCGACTGTAATGCGGAGGCAAGCGGTGACCTTACTGGCTACGCCTGTTTTGATTTGTAGTCATGTCATTCAACCTTTCATGTCAATTTATCTGTAATAGTAAATACAAGGTACAGGATAGCTAACAGGAAAGAAATAAATAGGAAACCAGTTAAGAATAAGATTATTCTCATATATATGTATATATATAAAAAGATTTCACATAAACACGTGAAACAACAATCAATGATCAAACCACAATAAGAAATGGGAAAACAAGACTAAGATCTTTCAACCGTAACAAGCGGTCTTCGTCGAAGACCGCTTGTTACGGTTGAAAGATCTTAGTCTTGTTTTCCCATTTCTTATTGTGGTTTGATCATTGATATGTATATATATATATATATACAAAACTAAAGTTTATCGGGACTCGGTCAGTTATATCTTCGGTCAGAACTGACCGAGTCCCGATAAACATACATTTTGTTTCTATTCCACAGTATGTATTTTATGGGAATAATAATAATATATGGGTATGTATGTGTATAATAATAGTTATACACACTTTATTGTTTCAACAATAGTTTGATATACACACTGAACTGATGACATTATTTTTTGTTTACGTTCAAGTAGTGAATGTTGTTTACTGCCAAATTTACTTAAATGTTTAAAGAAGTTAAACTTATGATGATTCCTTCTTTAAAGCAAGAGAGTTGTAAGGCTAATTGCTGTTTTGAATGATGCCTCTTTCCTTGTGTCGAAAGCAAGAGGCCAATTGAGTCATAAATAAGATGAAATACGACTTTAGGGGTGAAACGAAAAAAAGGGAATAGTCGGCCAATCCACTGGCTGAATTACAACGGATTAATAACAGCCATTACAAAGCCAACTGAAGACAATGGATATTTATAGTAAGCCGAATCTTAATCTCAACCCAGACACAAAAAACCTAAATGAAAAATAAATCGCTTGTTTGTTACATAATGTGATATAACTCAGCAAGCTCTTTTATTAATGAAAACACTTAAAGAAAATATTACAGACCATTAAAAATATATGTAACTTTCACATGGGAGTTACATGATTATCGAATATCAAGTAATTGTAATTAATCATCTAAACATGTCATATGAGAGTTACATGAATATCGAAGAATCAAATAATTGTATTTTAATCAACTTAAAGAGGACAACTGATTATGACTTATGACTAACGAAGACCGCTTCTTACGATTGAAAGATCTGAGTCTTTCTCTCTGTTTTCATACTGTTATAGGATAAAAACTATTCATATTCTATATATACAAAATAAAATATTATCGGTACTCAGTCAGTTTATATTTTCTACTTTTATCAATATATACATATATATAGAAAATTAAAAGGCCCAACTAGACTACTGACTCAATAACGAAAAGAGAAAAACATAAACTTAGGCTATACAAAACTCACTACCATATTTCGACAGGCATCACAGCTGACACCTGACTGCTCTTGCTGCTCAGGAGGAGGACTTTTACCTGATGATGATGCCTGTCAAAGTACAGTAGTTAGTCTTATAACCAATGTTTTTTATATTTATAGTTTAAAAATTGTTATCAGGACTCGGTAAGTTTTTCACGGCAAGAAAAATTACGAAAAACAAAATGCTATGACTCAATTTCAATATTTTACCCTGTCAATGATGGTTATCAGATATATATATATATTAAGCTTCATTGATCGCATCACGTGTTTATTTATTGTGATTTTTCTGCATATATGTATATATATAAAATGATTATTATTAACAGGAAAATGATCTACAAAGAACAACAAACATTTCACGGTAAACTATAGACACAGATCAAAGATACGAACAGACTTAAGAGTTTCTAATTTTTGGTTAAACCGTCATAAGGAGAGTAGAGATAGGGACACCAAGCGCACTTGGTGCTAAGTGCGTTTGGTGCCCCTATCTCTACTCTCCTGATGATGGTTGAACCAAAAATTAGAAACTGTAAGCCTGTTCGTATCTTTACTCTGTGTCTATATTTAATGTGAAATTAATGTGAAAACTTATATATATATAATGAGTCTGCTGAAACTCAACTGTCATGGCTTTTGGAAGTACCAATTTTCTTTATTATCCCTTTTTCCTCTTGGGTTCATAGGCTGAGCTGTTTGTCTAAGATTTTTTTTCGTATCTTAACAGCTTTTTATTCTTGTTCAATCTTTAGAAAACTTCTATCTACCTACGACCGAAAACCTATACATCTAAGCGATTTTCTTCTAATAAGTCTCCTAAGCTAACTTATGATGCTGGTAGTACGCATACGTCACAAATGTCAGATTTGATGCATAATCAATTCTGATACTTATTATACTTGCCACAGTAACAGTTATATCTCCCCGATAAAGTTCCTGTATTACCCCAAACCGTGTTTACCATCTGGACAAATATCCCGATATTTGTTTAATTTACTTAATAGTAAACTTCTCAGGGTGATGGTATTTACAAGGGTTTTGACTTGTAACAATCAGAGAATACGTTTGAATTGCCTTAAATCTTATATTAGTCCACACATCAATCTGTCTATTGCATCAATTAAAGCTCTCACGGCCAGTGTCAAACACTGTTTCGTATGCGAATTCCGAAAGAGATCTCCGATTTTACCTTGAAAGATTCTTAGAAAGCCCATATCAGTCTTCTTGGTACCACATTAACCTAGTTTCAGTCCCGATTATTAGCTTATTTCATTTTATTTTTTAGTTTTATAATTTTTAACTTTTATTTATTTATATTATTTAAATTTATCATTTCTGCTTTTTGATTACTTGTTTTATTTGATTTAATTTTTCATTTTATTAATCATTGTGTAATTATATTAATTTATGTTTATTTTTTTCTCTTTTTTCTTCCTGAATATGTTTACAGCACTTGCACTGTTACTAGGTCGAACGGATTCTTCACTGTGGTTTCCCTTCTCAAGTAAATCACATCTCCTTTACTGAAGATGATAATCTATGAAAATATCAAAAGCGATTTTTTATAGTGTTTTCCTTTTATTGAATATTATTCCATTTATGTTATTATTATTTTATTCAGTTTTTTTTAAAGTTTCTCATCATTTTTAGGTAGGTACACTCAAATCCTGAGAATTAATTAATATATATTTTGAGGTAAACTGGATAAACAAACAAAAGTCTCCACACAAATGAAGTTTTATTCAACAACAACAACAACGCGTTTCGAACACTTTGTGTTCATCATCAGGAAGACACTACAATACAAATTATATCTAATCATGTTCAAATTAAACTCTCCTTGCCAACGTTTCAGTTTTTAAAATATTTTAAATATTATATTAATATTTATAAAATTTATATCGGTATTATAATAATTGAAACGTTGGTAATGAGAGTTTAATTTGAACCTGAAGAACTGTCTGAGTTCTGATGAAGTTTGGTTTTATTTCTATTTCAGGGTCGATACTGTTATCAATATATATATATATATAACCTTCATAAAAAATTAAAAAAAAACCAACAAACGTTAAAATGTAAGCTATCAGTAAACAATAAATTGATACATTTCTGGCAGTCCCTAACAGTGTAGTCACACGGTACCCGGCTCTCGTTTCTGATTTTCGTTTAGAAATGTGTAGATTACTCCTTGACTATTACAAAAAAAAAAAACGGTTAACTCATGGCAAACTATTGGTTCAGTGACTATATTGGTTTGAAACGAGATAACGATTCCAGTTAGTAAAACTAGAATGACCACTTTATAGGTGATTAAAATATCAATGCATTCAGTTTTTTGCAATTTTTATAAAATTTTAAAGCTTTTATAGTAAATTTTGGAACATTCTGTATATTTAGCAAATTAGGTAGATTTTGCCAATTTTTTTATTTTAATAGCAAATATATGGCAGGTAATTGCACCAAGGTATATAATAGTCTTGTAAATGACAGTTGTGCTGTCTGAGTGGGTCATATACAGGAGGCCTGATTATTGTTTGGGTTGCTTAAACGTCTCTAAAGAGAAGCTCCGTTAATCAGCAAATATTAAGGAGGTATTAAGGAGGACGGAGAAGGAAGGTATACGGTGGTGAATAATGATGAGAGGGTTTAGATTTGGGTGGTGAGTGGTGGATAGAGAGAGGCCCCCAGGCCGACAGCAGGTAATCAAAGATGGAATTAATTAGACTCCCCGAGGAATGGACCTGCTAATAGCTGAGGCAGTCTTGGTCCTAATCCCTAAGACGCGCCTGGGGCCATCCACCCACGCCCGCCCCCATCACTTACCAGTCAATGGCGGGGCTCTCTACATCTATCCATGAAGAGCCTTCTATTATTCATACTAAATCATATCCAACCATTAACTCTAATTTAATACCTCAACTTACTAACAATATATATATATATATATAACAACTTTTTCTTCTTCTTGGAGTTTGGTCAGGGTTAATATACGGAATCACCTTTTCGCCAACGTTTCGTCTTTATTTTAAGACATCCTCAGGGTTATAAACTAACAAAATACAATGGACATTTGTCATATCTACTTTACAATCATTATAACAAATTCAAAAACCTACCTACTCAAGGCTAGCTTCTAATTCCGAACCAACAAAACCGTTATCTGTCATTGCATGTGCTGCCACCAAGCGACAGCGAAAAGGTGATTCCGTATATTAACCCTGACGTTAATATATGTTTCTATAAACTAGATAGAAGTTTATATGTCTATATACTGACTAGATAGAAATATATGTTTCTTACACGTAGGAAACCATCAAAGCAATATATATATAAATAAAAAAGACAAGACATACAAGAAACGAGAAAATTTACTGGATATTGATCCAGTATATATATATATATAACATCGTATATGATATTATATGCTATCATATAAATGATAGTATATATATATATATATAACAGATTCAATAATATATCGACCGTTTGATAGAATATGTGTGTTCTCTAATCGGTTATATATATGGTTATATATATGTGTGAATCTGTTATATATATATATTTGGGTTTATATAAGAAACCGATTAGAGAACACACCTATATATATATATATATATATATATATATATATATATAATATATATATATATATTTTTTTCGTTGGAAATACGATCCAAAACGGACAAATATAGTTCAATATAAACAAAGAAACATAGAGAAATCATCAGGTCAGTACTTTTGTTTATGTATCAATTTCCCTTATTTTTTCATTTTTTTCTTTTTTATATATTTATTGTTTTCATATTCCATTAATTTAATGTAATTATAAATTATAAATTAATTATAAATTGATTCCTGTCTACCTTATTTTCTGTGAACGGGCGCGCATGCGGCAACACTGTTGGTCTCCAACCGTCTCTGATCCAGTGCGCTTGGTTTCCCTCTCTTATCTCTCCTGAAGACGGTTCAAACCGAAAATGAGAGACTGTAAGTGTGTTCTTCTGATTTCTCTATGTTTCTTTGTTTATATTGAACTATATATATAAATATATATATATATATATATATATATATATATATATATATATATATATAATAATAATAAACAGTCCAAACCGGACAAAAAAACTAAAAAAAACATAAAAAACGGGAATATCGACTGAGGTCAATATTTCGAACCGATGTATGTCTTCAAGAAGGGATTAGAAGGGAAGAAGAAGAGGTTCGTGCGTTCAAGATTGTGGATTGAAGGCACCACGTACCTTGTACTCTCTTCCTGATGACGAACTTCGGTTCGATATACTGATCCAGTAAGTGTTCTCGTTCTTTATGTGTTGTTTTCTTTATAATTATATATATATAAGATTCTACATTATATTATTATACTATATTTAATTCAGAACAATTGTTTTGTAAAAAAGAATAAAGAAATCAAAGAAATTAATTTATTATCATAATTTTTTGGTCCACCCAGGAAGTCTGAAGCGAGTTATCAGTTGATAAAGCAATTTAAATTCAGAAGAACGCAGTAAATGGGTATAAGGTATTAAAATACAAGCCGTTGGCAGTATTTACCTGTAAGGGTGGTTAGTTGTATTTGTTCGTAGGTAATACTAGTAAATGTGATTATTGCAGTTCTATTAGGCAGAGTTTGAATTACTGGGCTTTCTAACTGACCGGAGGCGTGAGAGAGTTATGAATACAAATTAGTTGAGCGATAGGGCCTTATACAATGCGTCTGACATAACCATGCTGAATCATTTTATAACGATCATCTGTAACTATATATATGACTATATTATATCGCCTGCCCAATGTTTATGTCATAGTCACCTGAAAAAAAATGTTTCATGTTCTCAAACTATGTGATTATAAATATAAATTCGAAGTAATAATCAAAACTAGGATGAAATAAAAATTTTGCTAATGTTTGTCGCTTATTATGTTTAAAAAGTAAATGTTATTTTGCTAAATGCATATAGTATAATCATTCTGATAGATTTCAGATAGCGAACATATATATATCAAGGATGTATGTGGCCTTTAGATGAAGTATAGCATACCATGTTATATAAAGTAAATAGAGTATAGAATATATATAGCATGGAGTCATAGCATATCATGTTATTTTTTATGCTTTTTCACAGGTAGTATACCCACCAAGAGCGAATATTTTTTTTTACCTGTTCGCATTTTAAAATAGAGGTTTACTTTTACATGTTATATACATTTCAACTGCATTATTAGATTATAGTACCTATTTTGTACATTACATGATATACTTATTTATGATATATACAATAGTGTAATATGTGTGTGTCTGTGTGTGTGTATGTATATGTGTGTATGTGTCTGAGTAGTTTGTTACAAACAAACGTGTTTGTACGTGTCCACATATATTTGTGTATGTGTGTAGATCAAAGAATACATATGTTCATTTGAATGTGAGTTTATGAGAGAGCATGTGTGTGTATGTTTCTATGTACATGGATCACTTTTTTTAAACAGGACCCATCATGTACCGTACCTAGGGATTGAGGAGTAACTGTATTTAGATCCTACAATATTTATATAAAAATGAAAGTACATTAATATATACCTGTTTTAATCATCCTAGGCGCCTTTATTTATGTTTTTATTTATAATAATTGTTAATACCCACTATAGATTTTGTTTGATTTTAAAAGGACGTCAATTGGAGGCCTTATTTAGGTGGCTATAACTACAATACATCTGTAGTAAGCAGGGCTGCCATACCTTCGAATTTTTATCCTGAACTTGGGATCTTGGAATATGATTCAGTAATTTGACAAAATTTGGTATTAATCCATGTTAGCATTTTTTTTAACTTTTTTTTTATATAATTTCCACTTAATTATACTAATTAGTTATAGTACTAACAACGTAAATTATCTATACTTTCTGTTTTTAATAATAGTTCAATTTATAAACAATTATACAAGAAACTAGGTTGCTTCATCTTCTTGACTCGAACTTGAAACGAGACTTTTGTGTTTTATACACTGTCGTCAATATCTTGACGTTTCAGTTCAGATGATTTTCAAAAAGCCTTATAAATAACTAGAGAAGAATATAAATATTTTATTTTATCTTATTCGATTACTTGAAGCAATATGTTTTTATAGCATTGTGTAGTTGTTGCTGGCAAAGTTATAAATGGCTTAACTGCCGCCTAGCTGTTGCTTTAGATAACACTGCATAACATAAAGATGCAAAAAATTCTTTAACCTGGGAGCCTACAGCATGTCTAGTAAAAGAAATGAAAAATGGCACTGTTCATAGAAGATACGAAAAGAGGATAGATGAAGATAGGCGAAGAAACAGCACTGTCAAACTCTCTGCAGATGATGGATAGAGCATGCGAGTTTTGTGAAGAAATGTTTTATTGTACATAAGTTGTGTATCTTGGGATATTTATTTGAATCTTGGCAATTGCATAGGCTAAATCTTGAGATAGTGTTAAATTTTCATTCGATAGCCCTGAGGGTAAAGGCTCTGGTAGTTAACGAAACATAATGAAAATAATTTTATAAAAGTATATTGGTTAGGACTGAAAATCTGATGTCATTTGTTTTGTTTTCTAAATAGTTATTAATTTTGAGTTAAAGTATATTTTAACTATTTTTTTCTTATATTAACTATATTACTGCTGTTTAATTGAAATATTTTATTTAGAACAAGTTAGATTAAAAATTGTTGCAGGAAATGTGAAAAAAATATCTGGGCAGAAAGTAAAGTTGAAATTGAGTTGAAGAAAATTGAGAAATGAAAGAATTCTCTAAGGAGCTGCCAAGTGCTGCCACTGGCGGCCTATGTATGAAGCTCAAAAAATCTTGGAGAACTCACTTGCGCGCTATCTCTTATAAACTGCAGATCACTAGTCGGGTCTGGAAAGGCTTTGACGGAGGCACAAACTCCTGCAAAGCTGATGATTGTCGTAAACCATATACCCTGTACGCTACCATTCCTGGTATATCAAACATAAACATGCCATTTTATTATATTTCATTTTGACTAATCATATATAAGTTTTTTTTTTAAAAATTTCCTTTTAAATATCATTTTCTTTCTTTACTGCATTTCCGACGTTGGGTACAAACACATTATACAGTAATTATATCCAGATTTTTTAATTCCAACTAAGACTGTCTGTCTAACATAGATTATACATTACAAATATACAAAATACTGAAGTAAACTAATATATATATATGTTGTAATTTTTTTGAGGGTTGAGGTCTAATGATTTTAAACTAGTCCTTTTGCCGACGTTTCGACATATATTTATGTCATCTTCAGGGCTACAACATGATTGTTTTACAATTAGTACTACTATCACAACAATAATCAGTTATTTCGACTATGATTTTTTTTTTTATATTGACATAAGGATATTGTTATAATTATTCTGAAGATGTAGCCCTGAAGATGACATAAATGATGTCGAGACGTCGGCAAAAAGACTAGTTTAAAATCATTAGACCTCAATCCTCAAAAAAATTACATCATATAAATATTGGGTCAAGAAAGCAAATCATGATGAATATATATATATATATATATATTTCACTCAAAATTGGAAAAAACAATCCAAATTGGACGCAAATGAGCTCAAAAACGAAGAAAAGCAACACACAGAGAAAGAGACACTTACAAACTCAAATTTTGGATGATCTGTCTTCAGGAGAAAATTTGAGTTTGTAAGTGTGTCTCTTTCTCTGTGTGTTGCTTTTATTCGTTTTTGAACTGATATATATATATATATATATAATATATATATATATATGAATAATAATCAAAATAACACTTGATATAATAGATGGATTAATTTACCACAATGAAAACAATTTTTTAAAACAATGCTCTAAGGCCTTTCGTTAATACATCTTCGGAGAGCAAGTTCACTTGCTCTCCGAAGATGTATTAACGAAAGGCCTTAGAGCATTGTTTTAAAAAATTGTTTTCATTGTGGTAAATTAATCCATATATATATATATATATATATATATATATATATATATATATATATATAT
Organism: Hermatobates lingyangjiaoensis; assembly: GCA_026182355.1. Classification (NCBI taxonomy): domain Eukaryota; kingdom Metazoa; phylum Arthropoda; class Insecta; order Hemiptera; family Hermatobatidae; genus Hermatobates; species Hermatobates lingyangjiaoensis. The sequence continues at coordinate 407,269 of JAPFBL010000078.1, read as the reverse complement.
ATATATATATATATATATATACGTCAAACAAATTTTATTTATTAGTTATCGCTCAGTTTTTCAGGTTCAAATTAAACTTTCAAAGCTAACGTTGTGATTTAGGAGTTGTATTTGGAACCCTAGCATTAAACAGATGTATGAAAATTTGATAGTATATATAATAAATTATTACATTAGAGGTTTAAAATGAATTATTTTAGAAATGTCAACTTAAATACGAGTATTCTAAGGTAATATTATAATGACACATTCCTTTCATTAATGTTATTTTATGTTGGATAAAAAAAATTGAATATTTCAATTTACAGGTTTTGATTCTTTTAAATATGTTTGATCGGGTATATACCTTGAATTGATGATTCATTTATTTATGTAGTAAAATAAATGATTTTTTTTTACTTTTAAATGATTATAAGTAAGTATGTTTATTAAATATACTTACTCTATATAATTTTGATTCATGTTAAGAATAATATGTCAAATGATTGGACCGTATAAGAATCTATGTTTTCATGGCTTGCTTTCATAGCAATAACAGTTATTCCTGTAATCACATCTAGTCAATGTATATTATTAACTGTTGCTATGATTTCTAAACATTTACTAACACAATGTGTCACGGGTCATCTAATTTAGTATTCACTAAATTTCCTATTCCTCTTAGAATCTTTTGCTTTGAAATAAAATTGTGGCTTCTTATAATTTAGATATTTAGGTGACTGGATAATAATTTAAATAACTGACAAATATTATTGACGTTTCACTGACTCTATAAACTTATTGTGTTGTTATCATTTATGATAAAATTTTATGAAAAAATGTTTTCGTTGTAACACGTAAAATAACGGCAATATTTTAATATCCCATTCTGTTTTGTGTGATCTGAATTGATTAGAGGTTATGCATGATAAGGTTTATACAAAGAAGAGTCCTGTTTAGACGTGGAATCATGAATATGCATGACCGCATTCTGTGTGCTTTTCCTTTCTCGAAGAGCAAAACTCTGTAGTTCTAACTACTGCACTTCCAGATTATAAACTGGCTAGTGAATACTCATTATTGTCATCAGATAGATTCGTTGATTCATCTGATTTATGATTGTTCATCTGCATTGATGTTACCAACCATGGACCAACGAATATTAACAGTGCATGTCGTAAATAGCAGTTCCGGACCAGAAGCCCACTACTGCTATATTCTCATCCTGCTGCTTTTGTTGGGTCAATAAACATTGTCAAGAATGGGGGAGTCATTCTGTCAGAGAATGGTATCGTCTTCGGGTCGTATGGACTTCCGGCTTTGCATTCTCGTGGGGCTCGTGAGATGGAGTTGGGAGTTGGATTTAGTTCCCGAACAAGGAGATTTGGATGGGTGGGCAGTTTTTTGTCTTCATTGCTGGAAAGTCGAGAGTAATGTAGGAATAAACAGATTCCAAACCCAAATCATGTTGAATATCAGCATTTCTGGCGTACCATGGAGCCCTAGCTATAAGGCGGGCGCATTTATTCTGTACTATTTGGATGCAGTTCTTGTTCGTAGGCGCCGCTCCAAACCAGACTGAGCATCCGTATGCCATAGTAGAACGAATGACCGCCTGTGGAGTATTTCTTGATTTGAGTATGGCATAAAGATTGCACATTAGGAATATCCCCAGCTTAGATTTGTTCCGGAGATATTGTCTGAATGTCAATCTGGAGTCTAATATGAGACCCAGATATTATACTTGTGTTTTGTAGGGTATAACTCGATCGCTAATGAACACAAGAGGTGGAAGAGGAGGGTTACCTTTACAGAAACGTATACGGACACTTTTTGTCGGATTCAGAGACAATTTCCAGGTTGTAAATCAGTGCAAGGCTCCATCAAGGAAATCTTGCAGTTTTCTGGTAGCACAATCCACGTTGCAGCACCTATAGGCTACTGAAGTGTCGTCAGCAAAGAAACCTAGAAATGTCTCAATGCGGTCGGGTGAGTTAGGATTAATGATAGGAGGGGGTTTGGGAAAGTCAAAGGTATAGAGGTTGTAGAGAATCGGGCCAAGCACGCTACCTTGGTGAACTCCCCTACAGATGTGTCCAGTTGGGGAAAGTTATTATTGGTCGAGACGAGGAATTGGCGTCCAGAAAGGAAAGACTTAGTTGTCTTCACAAACTATCCAGGTAAACCAAAACATTTTAGCTTGTACAATAGTCCCCTATGCCAGACCGAGTCGAAAGCTTGCTCCAGATCCAGGAACACAGCCACTGTCTTACTGTGGGGAACAAGCCTATTAGGTGAAGCGCCTTGATTAATAAACTGGACTAGCCTTCGCAGTTGTATAGTAGTGTCGTGCTAGCTTCTAAAGCCGAACTGCTCAGGTTGGAAGGGTAAACTGGGTTTTATTTTTGATAAAATCAGCCTCTCGTATATTTTTCCAAGGAAAGGTAAAAGGATAATTGGTCTGTTGTCGCGAGGGGAGTGACCTGATTTATGAGGCTTTTGAATCATTATAATTCTTGTTGTCTTCCACACTACGGGAAAGTACTGCAGTCGAAGGCAAGAGTCATACAATGCAGTCAAGGCTGCTATGACTTTAGGAGGGAGTTTAGATATTAATTTATTACTAATGCCATCATGAATGGGGGCTGATTTGATTTTAAGGGATGCAATGACCTGTGTAATTTCTCTGGGAGAGAAGAATAAAGAAGTATTAGAATGTGTGTCTCATGCTAGTTGATCGGTATAAGTGGGACAGATATTTGTAAAATATTAGGGCCTGTTATCATCTACGAGGGGCAGACTATATTCCCTTAGAGGGATAGTTGCATTAGATTGATTGGGCGCTTTTTTGAGATGTCTAATAATGCGCCATGCTCTAATATGGGAAGGGTCTTCGTCTGCACTTAGAAGGCTAGTCCAGTGTTTGGCGTTGTGAGACCTGACAAGAGATCGAATCTCCCACTGCGCTTTGTTCATCATCCTGCAAATTCCTGGGTCTCTAGTGGACTGAAACAACTTCCTCAATCTATTCTTCTTCTTTATTTTTTGTAGGATAAGAGGAGGAAGGGGGTTGGTGTATGAGGAGGAGGGCTTATTAGTAGAAGCTTTTTGAAATGAGGATGATAAATGAGATGTGAAGTGTTCAATGAATTTGTCTAAGCTTGCAGGAGTCGAAAGGTTTTTGGGAAAGGGACAGTTCAGAGAGGTCAGGGAATGGAACATTGGCCAATTGGTTCTAAGATGAGTAATACTTGGTCTAGAGTTGATTTTAAATTTGTGGAGACAGAACAGAACTGGAAGGTGAGTTGAATCGAGACAGTTTAAGACTTCACAAGGCACTACATGATTAACATGTTCATGATTAACATGAGTAACATGATTACAGGAGAGAGAAACATCCATGATATCGGGTCTTCCAGAGGTAGGTCGAGGGATGTGGGTAGGTGTCGTAGGAGCGTGAATGAGGACATTGGAGTTAGTGTCTATCTAGCAAAATAGAGCCTGAGTGATTATCTCTGAGCCACCCCCAAGCAGTGTTTTTGGCATTGAGGTACCCCCCCCCCCCCCCCAATAATAGAGAAAGTTCCAGAATGCAGTAACTGTTGGAGATTATTGATATTTAAGGGAGTATGGGGAGGCTTATACACTGCTGAGATGACGGTGTCCTTGTCGCTAGAGTTGGGAGCGGGTTATGCTGAACGCGTCGTCTACCTAGCTGGCACAAGGCGTTATAGTCATTAACAGGCCGACTCCTGTTTTCATTCAAGACCATGCTCCCTAACCTTTTAGTCAGACCATAGATAAATCAATAAATCAATCAGATCGATGTTTTTTACGTGCTGTCCTTTAGACAGACCTGAAGAACCTTCTGTATCTCTCTCAAAAGAAAGAAAAGGTAACCTCGCCGATAATGCGCCCAAGGTGGACCTCCCGGAGGCAGGCATCTAGCACAGACATCATACAAAGTTCCAGGAAATCTATAAATAAGGTAAACAATCAGCTTCAAAGAGTGACGAAATTGTCTAGTTTCAGACCTTATGTCACATTCCTTCTATTACTACCAAAAAGATATTTTCCCTTTCTGTATAAGTGGTAAAGGAACCTGAGAAAGAGCTCTGAATTGTACAGGCACGCCTACAGACCCCCTGCCCTGGCCTGACCACCCTCCACCCCGCCACCTTATCTCATGCTGATACCTTTGCCTACAGCCGATCGTCGCTATTACCCCACAAAACGACATTAACAGTAAAGTCCATATTAAACCCGTACAATCAACTCCAAATGCAATACAAACAACTTTGTCTTAGAAATTATTTGTTTAAAAAAATTTAAAACAATGATTATGCTAGCCTAATATTACAAAAAAAAAACACACACAACTATCATTACTAAAGAACATTTGAGCTAGTTTGAGAGAACTTTGAAATATAAAACAGCACAATATAGCTATAACATGAGTTAAAGAACATATGTGCATCCATGAAAATGAATCAATTTATGAAGAAGCCAAGAGAATCTGTAAAGACTAGAAAACTCTTTCTTGTGAAGTTGTTCTACAGCTTTTTTTTTTACAAAGCATATAGTCAAAAACTAAGTCTACAAATATTTGAAATCCAATGAATCAATATGATTATGGTTTCTATTGTTAAACTTCATTTCACAAATAGTAACATCAAGAATGAAGATAAATGATACAATACTTCTAAAGATATTGTAGAGTCAGTCCAACTTCTTCAACTCAGTACATCAAAAATAAAGCTTAAGTGCTCGATCTGTCCACGCTGAACAGATCTCCAATTCTGACGATACCTTAATGCACTTCAGAGAAAGACCTGCCTTCTTCAAAGCAAGTCATGATTGAAGCTAGAAAATATCCAATGACTGACTCCGTACTCATTGTCTATTCAACAGTTAAGTTTATCATTTCAATAGATACCTAAAAATTATAAATAACGATATTCTCTTTATTTTTATTTTCAACCAGAATTAATAAAAAAAAAATTAAATTCTTATTTTCTTCTTTATACGTTCAATGTTTTATTTATAATTATTTACGACCATTTATATATATATTTTATAATTTGTTTTGTTTATACAAAAATTTATATCCTGAAATACTTGATATTGTATGGAAGAAATGGTTACATGCAGTTGTGTATAGGAACAGGTCAATGGCTAAACCTCTGTAAAAAACAAATCAGAAAATGACACATGTTTCTTTGTTTCAACCAAAACAAATGGTCTTCGTCAGAGTCTAGAATGTCTAGATATTCTCTGACGAAGATCACTTTTTTTTATCTCCTACTGCGATTTAGACGTTCATTTTTATTTGACATGTTTATAGTGAAATCTTGTCACTTCTATAGTGAACTTCTTCTATCTGTACTTCTTCTATCTGTACTTCCTCTATCTGTACTTCCTCTATCTGTACTTCTTCTATCTGTACTTCCTCTATCTGTACTTCTATCTTGTTCACCATGGTGAACAGGAGTAACTCCCTGATTTGTGAATCACCTAAACAGGGAAAAGCAAACAAACAAAAAATAATGAAACAGAGACTTATAAATTGGTGACTTAAACTGTTATAAACTATCTCAACTGTTATCTATAAATTCAAATTTCCTAGTGGTTTTAAACAGAATAATGCTGTAGTTTAGGAAATAAAATAAACTGAATTTCAATAAATTTGGAAGGAAAACGAAATTTGTATTGAAATTTGTGATTTTTTTTCTAATTAAAAATTTTTTTATGCTCGTCGTTGATAATTTTAATACGAAGAATAACATTGCCATCATGTTATATTATTATTTATGTAGGGAATAAAGTGATATCAATTCTTTTTATATGTAGTTTAGGAGTTTGTAATACTTTTGTTATAACAAATAAATCAGATGGAGTTCTCTACTTGGCTAGGTCACTTAGAAAATTTCCAATTAGTTTTGGAAGTTGATAAGGAGAAAAGTAATTTCCTGTGGATAGAGTTAATACAAGTGGCTTAAACCTCCTGGGGATTAATTTCTGAAACACAGGGCGGTGTTCCCGACTGCATTGTAGTGACACAACTCTGCAAGACCATATATATTAATATATATATATATAAAGTGGAAGGGTCTCTCCAGTTTCCTTGTAATTGTGAACGCAAGGAAACAGCCATAATTCACATTATGATGAAGGGCCTTGGTGTTCTCCGGGATCTGAATTGCATTTCGCTAATACATCAAGGCCGTAGTCTAACCCCCCCCCCCCTCCCACTGTTACTTACTATAGAGGAAAACCTTTCTGTTTTTCCTCCCATTTGAAAGAAAAAAAAAACTCCCACCCACCCCTTACCACGGGTCCTCAACTTTAATCAGATCCAAACCAACTGAAATCCCAACTTTTTTTCACCCCCCCCCCCCCCAATCCCTAATTAGGAATCGCCTTGAAGAGGATTTATCGCCCCCCCCCTCCCCCTACTCTCCTGTCCCAGGAGGACAAAGCTTTTTCATTCGTAAAGACCAAACAAATCGCATTACAACTTCACCTTGCACGTTTAATCTTCGCTCAGAAAAGAAACATTGCGCGCGTTTTTTTTTTTAATTTATCTTTCAAATTTTGCTTTACCAAAATACACAACCCCAATTTATAGGCTTAATTCAAAACTCTTTTTCTCCATTTATGACAATATTAAACGTTTAAAAAGTTAAATGTTTTCTTATTTGTTATATTTGTGCTTTATTTAACTAAATCCAAGATGAACACAAATACTATCTTTTAAAATAAACTTCTAATTTATATTACTATTGTTTAAATTTTTTTTTAATAATACCAAACTAAGTTGACTAAATATATATACTAATATGTAATCAAAGGCTAATAATAGTCTTATGTAGACTCTGCTCCGAATAGTTCGATAAGATATTATACTTTAAATTCATCAAGCAATGACATCTACTCTGCTCCTAAGAGTCAAGGCGGTTATTTAACTTTAAATATATATATTAAGAGAAGTCGGCTATAGAAATTGAAATTAAGTAAAAACTGTCAAACATGTTTCTTTGAAGAGGTTTAGCCTGCGCTATACAAGCAGTAATTGTGTTGTATTAACTTATGATTAGAGAGGAAAAAACAGTAAGTCTTCAAAGAGAAAAAGGTTTTGATCACTCAACGGGTTACTTCTGCCTCAGTAAGCTGATGTTGAGGAGCCAGGTTAGCTCAGTGGTTAATATACTCGCCTCTGGGCTGGTAGTCCGGGGTTCAATCCCCCACCTGGATCTCGATTTATTCAAGCAGGAGTTTAATAAATCTGAGTACGTCATCCCTCTGAGAGGACGTTAAGCCGTCGGTCACGAGCATGTACAATGTTAAGTATTCGTTAAAGATACCCTACTCTAAATACACTTCAGTTAGGCAAAATTTAGGACTTCCATTGTAGAATCTGTAGAATCATCGATCAAGCAAAATCGTTATCAACCACTAGAGGATCACTTAAAAAAAAAAGAAGAGATGTTAAGTTATTTAACAAGAGGAATGAGGGTAACCCAGTTGTCTTTGAGTAACATTCAAGAATGGGAAATGTAATCTTTCCGTTCTTTATTACAAAGTGGATACTAAAGTTAAGCCACTTCTCTGGTGATTTGATGAACCTGATATTTTTTCTTATATTTTCTGATATTCTTCAGACCAAATAGAAGTCTTAAAGTTATCACTTTGGCTTCACTCTTGGATATAGAAAGAGGTCACAACAGACACGGTTGAATCGATTAATGGTAAAAATGTAAATATATATATATATATCATGATTTGTTTTCTTGACCCAATATTTATATGATGTAATTTTTTTTTTGTAATTAACTAGTTTTAATCATTGGACCTCAAACCTCAAAAAAAATTACATTATATATATATATATATATATATATATATATATAAAGGTTTTGAGATTTTTTGAGAGTTTTGGTCTGGATATTAAAAAACGTTTCTTCACCAACGTTTCGGCATATATTTATGTCCTCCTCAGGGCTAAAACATTAATAAATTGAGCACAAATATTACGACTTCATTAGTTCTAAAGGTTTGCTACTATGTAACAAAAAAGATCAAGTTTAGCCCTGAGAAGGACATAAATATATGTCAAAACGTTGGCGAAGAAGCGTTTTTTAATATCCAGACCAAAACCCTCAAAAAATCTCAAAACCTGTGAATAAAGAGTGGTTAAGAAACAAACAGCATGATATATATATATAAAACTAAAGTTTATCGGGACTCGGTCAGTTCTTCAGGTTCAAATGAAACTCTCATTGCAAACGTTTCGGTTACTATTTAAAACCCTTTTCACAGGCAGAAGTATAAATTATGGAACAGAGAAACTAAGTATTATATTACAAATTATTTTACAAAGAAAAATAATCTGTGGATTCAACAACAACTGTAGTTTGAATGAACACGTGGCAACCAGTGTCAACCATTGTATTCCACAGTCGATAAGTTTATCAATATTTATATATATATATGATCAAACCAAAATATGAAATGGGAAAACAAGACTAAGATCTTTCAACCGTAACAAGCGGTCTTCGTCAGAGTCAAAACCCAACTGACTGACGAAGACTGCTTGTTACGGTTGAAAGATCTTAGTCTTGTTTTCTCATTTCATATTGTGATTTGATCATTAATTGTTATTTCACATGTTTATGTGAAATCTTGTTATATATATATATATAATCGCCTTTGTATAAGAGCATTAATACAATTTTTAGCCTATAATTAATAAGTTAATAAGTCCGAACATACATACAAACATTACCATTGTTTTATGATATTTTGATAATTTATTGTTGATTTTAAGACTGTATATGTGCATAGTTCCCTGTTTAAAGGATAGGTAATAAAGATATTACCCTTGTGTTTGCAACACCCTCTAGTCATCCATACAGACACCCTAACACTTCCCCTTACTCTAAACCTCCCCCTCTTCAACTCACCCCCTCCCTCGCAGCAAACCAAATGAATGGTCCTTAAAAGAAGCGAAAATCTGGATATCTGTTAGTAGAGATGCTGGTAACAGGTTGAAAGGGTCTGAAATAGATACTGATGGAGGTAGGCAGGCCGGCGGATGGAGTGGTGTGCTCCTAAGGGACTCATCGGTCACTTAGCGAAATCTGGGCGAAGGCCTAGGTAAATATCAGTTTGCATAACGGCCGCCCTGCCCTGCCTTGCCGCCCCCCCAGGGGAGGTCATTGAGCAGGGTCCGAGTCTAATAGGACGCTACCCAAACCTTCATATTTATTTCAAAGTCCACGCTAATAAAGTGTCTTCAATACTTTGGTTATGTGAGATTCAACTATCAACGACTTCTTATTTTTAATTAACTATTTAAAAAAAAATTACAAACATTTACTAATTTGATGAATTTATATATTTCAGAGCATTGAATGATTAGGACTAGTGATATTCAGTTACTTAACTTAACTGTAACACAGTGTTGTTGTTGAAGACCTCTGGAGCTGTCCAAATACTGTAGAGCAAGGGTTCTCAATGGGGGTGAATTGTGACCTCAGTAAGTTTACAGAGTCAGAAAAGTTATAGGTTTTTGACTTCTTAAATATAAATTGATTGAATTGATATTTTATATATCCATCAATAATTGTAATTAATATTTAATTTCTAAAATTCTATTATAAACATAATCAATGTAAAGTTGTAAAAGTTGGGAAGAAGAGGGGTGGGATGCATTGAAGGAAATGAATGCGAGAGGGGTGACTGGGGTAGGAAGGTTGAGAAGGCCAAGGCCTGCTGTAGAGGGCCATTCTAATATGGAACTGGGCTTTTAAGACCACAGATTCTCCTTCTTCAGAGAACGGCCATCCTTGGCCTGTCGGCCATTCGACTCCGTGCCGCCTAATAGCGATCCTCCAATCCATCTCTGAAGTGATGAACATCCAGATACTTTACAACTACACATAGTTTCAGCAAGATATTCAAACTTCGTGTATCCCTTGAATTTACAGGTAGGGCGGAAACTGGAATACCTCCGTACATTCCTATATCATATTTAACCCTGCAGTGCTTATGGTGTCATACCAAAGTTATTAGACATGCGTGAGGGTGTACATATGTGTATGTGTGTCTGTCTGTGTTTTTTCAAACATAATTTATTGCAACACGCTCCATACAAAGTATTATACATTTTTCCGGCATACAATTACAATAGTATTTACAATAATTGTTCTAATAAAATTTATTAAATTAAGCAAACTCACTCTATTAGTCATAACTTTATATCTATTTTCATGCAACTTTTATGAAAATAAAAAAAATTTATATATTTTTGAAAATTATTTGCTTTACTATACACCAGTGTTTCTTAAACTGTTTTACTTCAGGCGCACCTATGAAACCAAACCGAAACTTTGGTGCGCATCACTGATTTTAATATAGAAAATTTAGTCCTGAGATTTCATAACAGGAAAATGATTGGAAACTAAAATGTATAGTTTTTTTTTAAGAAAGAAAGGGAGAGAGACAGAGAGAGTGAGAGGGAGGGAGGGAGGGCTAGTAAAATTATTTAAATCCCCGAGTAAAGGCAAAGAGGAAGTATTATCCATTGATGCTTAAAGATTAAAGAAATTTACCTTCCAGTTCAAAATATGAAGTAGTCGAGACTTGACTCAGAGTTGAAAACCACATACTTGGTGTCTTCTGAAATAATTTAAAATGATGCAAAAACTAAAATATAAATGTGTTATATAAACTTAATCTTCCATTATCTTGGGGCGCACTTCGCTTCCTTCCAGGGTGCACCAATACGCCCGGGCGCACCGTTTGAGAAGCACTGCTATACACCGTTCTCACACAAATATTCCACTATTCTCACAAGAATACCATAAATGTGGAAAATTTTATCTAATTCACTATACGTACTATATTACTGTATGATTCCTTCAGAGAAATATGACGAAGGAATATAATTTATCAAATTTAGCAAACATACCATATTAGTCATAACGTTTTGATGATTTTCATGCAACTTCTATGAAAATAAAAAAAAGTTATATTTTTTTGAAAATTATTTGCTTTACTATACACTCTCTGACTATTCTCACAGGAATACTATGAAAGTTAATAACTTTGCCAAATTTAGCAAGCCCACCGTATTTGTCTGTCGTTTTAAATATTCTAACAGTCCTATTATGAAAATATAAAAAAATAACACATTCAGTAATCCTACAAGATTACTGTTCACGCTTTGACTACTGTCTGACAAGTACTATGAAAATGGATAAATTTATCAAATTAAACAAACTTACTGTATTAGTCATAACATTTTGACTATTTTCATGCATCTTCAAACAAATGAAAATTTATTGTATTACTCTTCACTTATCTTTACTTCTCTACTATTCTAACATGACTACTATGAAAATAAAATAAAAATAACTAATTCACCAAACCTACAATATTACTGTTCACGCTTTAACTACTCTCAGACCAAATCCATGAAAATGGAAAAATTTATCAAATTCTTCAAACTTACTATGTTTGACTGCCCTCAGACAAATACCAAACCTACAATATTACTGTTCACGCCTTGACTACAATCAGAGAAATACTATAAGAATTTATAAATTTATCAAATTATGCAAACTTACCGTATTAGTGATAAGTTTTTAACTATTTTCATGCTACCTCTATGAAAATAAAAAAAAACATATAATTTTGAAAGTGTATTGCATTAGTCTTCACTCATCGACTATTCTCACACAAGTACTCTGAAAATGAATAATTTTATCAAATTGTCCGGGGGTCACCTTCCTTTTCTGACTACATATGCCTGCATAAGCTCATCTCTCGCTTGTTCTAAACTACAGCAATTCAATACAAGGTGATGTATCGACTGCGGTGTGACTCTGTCGCATTTGCAGTGGTTAGTAGTTGATACATTAGATCGGCGCAGGTATGACAGCCTTTTCTCGTTGTCTGACAGCACTTGTGTGGTCTGAAAATTAATTTCCCTATGTGTCATCCTTGATCGCATTCTTGGTGATCGTAAAAACTGCCTACTGTAGAACAATTCCAAATGTCCTCCAACTGGTGGTACGTTTTTTCACGAGCCTACGTCATGTGTATGTGTGTGTGTGTGTGTGTGTATGTATGTATTCAGTAATCTTGTAAAGGTTGCAATGTTCACCTTGAGGAATCTCTTTTTCGGATGAACTTGAATAACGATCATTATGGTTCATAATATTTTTATTGCTTAATTAATTATAGCAATTTAATTATTAAGAACCATCTTTCCTCTTCTATTTTATACTTCATTCCAGCGTTTTCGAAACAACTTCATCTTTACAGAATAACATCTCAGTGTTGACTCAGTCTTTGTCTATTTTTCTATAATTTTCATTCTATCATGTTGTAATTATTCGATTATTATAATTATTTTCAATTAACTATTCAATATATATATTTATGAGCAATATTTTTTTTAGCGTTTGTACTATATTTATAACAGGTGTGTTGTCTAATCGGGATTCGGTCAATTTTTTAGGTTCAAAAATCAAAATCTCGTTGCCGACGTTTCGGCTTTATTTTAATACCATTCTCGTAGGCATCTCTCCATACCTTCTTGTTATATCTTCATGAAAACCCATATTTCTTCTGATAATATATATATAACAGATTCAATAATATATCGGCCGTTTGATAAAATAGGTGTGTTATCTAATCGGGATTTAGTTAATTTTTTAGGTTCAAAAATTTCCTTTTTCAACCTAGAAAATTGACCTAATCCCGATTAGATAACACACCTATTTTATCAAACTGTCGATATATTATTGAATCTGTATTTATAATGTTATAACTATAGTTATAACCATATTCATAAACCAAAATTTGGTTTAGACCGAAATCCTCAAGAAACCCATCTTTGAACATTAAAAATCAGTGGTCGAGAAGCTATATCAATTTATTTATACTCGTATCTAGCAAGGAAAATTTACAAGGTAAGAGAGTTGGTATTAATTTAAATTATACTAGCAACCACTGTAGTGCCAACAATGCTAATAGGATGTTAAAGACTTTAGTTCCGCACAATCTTCTTTCTTTGGAACTGAAGTTCCTGTTTTAGAAACCTTTTCAGTTGTGTTTAACTACAGTTCTTTTAACTGAAGCATGTGATAGTAGAAAGCCGAATGTAAAACTCGAAATGTTGTTTTATGTATTTACTTATGATTTTTGTAGCAACAAGGAAGTTATTTTGTTTCATAATGAATTGTTCAGATTGGTGGTGTTTTTTTTTAAATGAATACTCGTTTGGAGAATAAAAGAAAACATTGTGAGTGCGTGGAGAGAGCAGGCGATGAAAATGTAGACACTGGGGTGGCTAATGCTACGGGTGATGGCGTGTAATGGTATCCGACATAACAGTACAGGCCGACGGCACCCCAGGGTGCTCTCTGCCGGCTCCCCATCTCCTCTATAATTGTTTAATAACGTACCGAGCACACCTTTAATCTCCTGCCTACACGACATCTTCACTCTAACGCACAACTCTATCTTTTACATATCTGTAGCCAGGTACCTGTTAACTCAAATGTTGTTTAGTATTGATGTTATTGTTATTTCTGTTTGGAATTACTAAAAAAGAAATTTTTAGCTTTAATAATTTGAGAAATATATAAAGATGTACTCGACCTTATTAAGAACAGTATTTGGTGACTGTTGTTTACCCAGAGGGTGCACTTGAACTACATCACAGAACAGTGCTTCATAACTGTTCTGCCGAGTGTACCACAGTGAGTACTCAGGGGAAGCACTCCACCATAGAACAGTGTTTAGTGACTATTGTGTCGAAGTGCATCATAGTGAGTACTCAGAGGAAGCACTCGAACTACACCATAGAACAGTGTTTAGTGACTATTGTGTCGAAGTGCACCACAGTGAATACTATGAGGGTGCACTTGATCTACATCACAGAACAGTATTTCATAACTGTTCTGTCGAAGTGTACCACAGGGAGTACTCAGGGGAAACACTCGAACTACACCATAGAACAGTGTTTAGTGACTCTTGTATCGAAGTGCACCATAGTGAATACTATGAGGATGCACTCAAATTACACCTGAGAACAGTGTTTAGTAACTATTGTGTCGAAGTGCACCACAGTGAATACTAATAGGGTGCACTTGATCTACATCACAGAACAGCATTTCATAACTGTTCTGTCGAAGTATACCACAGGGAGTACTCAGGGGAAGCACTCGAACTACACCAGAGAACAGTGTTTAGTGACTATTGTGTCGAAGTGCACCACAGTGAATACTAATAGGGTGCACTTGATCTACATCACAGAACAGCATTTCATAACTGTTCTGTCGAAGTATACCACAGGGAGTACTCAGGGGAAGCACTCGAACTACACCAGAGAACAGTGTTTAGTAACTATTGTGTCGAAGTGCACCACAGTGAATACTAATAGGGTGCACTTGATCTACATCACAGAACAGCATTTCATAACTGTTCTGTCGAAGTATACCACAGGGAGTACTCAGGGGAAGCACTCGAACTACACCAGAGAACAGTGTTTAGTGACTATTGTGTCGAAGTGCACCATAGTGAATACTATTAGGGTGCACTTGAACTACATCACAGAACAGTGCTTCATAACTGGTTAGTGTGAGTTGTGTTCCTGAGATCTGTTTTGAGAAACTTGATTTTAAGAGTTGAATTTAAAATTCAGGATAAACCTTTTGAAAGCAATATAAAATATACAAAAATAAATACTGTTCTCTATCATGCTGTATTTTTGTTTTATTTTGATAAGGGAATATTTTGTTGTTTCTTATGTTTATACTTTGGAATGTACAATAGTGCAACAAACCTTCTTAGGGCTTCTAAAAAAGCTTCATCCAGATTTTGCTATTCATGGGAAAAAAATTAAAGTATGCGCTTGATAATTCAATAATTACTAAGGTTATTACGACTGAAATAATTCAATCTTAATTTACCCTAGTGGCTTACCTGTACAATAGTGACGTGCAAAGAAACAGATTCTTCCTCCACCTCAGTATTTCCTACAATCACATTATTATATAAATTATTACAGTATATAATATTCTATATTATATTATTAAATATATGTATTATAATTTTAAATGATACAAATTTTTAATAAAAAAAACGCGTTTCAAACGAATGTCATCTTCATCAAGTTACAGCAGATTTAAAGATATAATGAAAGCAACAAAATATAAATTATTAAATCATTTAACTAATAATACCTGTTCTGTAGTTTCATTAACTTGAAGCTACATCAAAGCTTTAAGAAATTAGTTCTAAAGCACTAATAGTTTCAACTTGGTAGAACAGTACCTTCAGTGATCCGTAAGGTAATAGGTAGCTTCTAAGATTTCAGAGGTCTATTAATGTGTTTTGAGATTTCATGGATCAGCTAATATTCCTTTTTTAAAAAGTTGTTTTATTACATTTAAGCACAAGTAAAAAGCAAAGTGTTAACTAAAAACTGAGAGAGAAAATAAAATAAATTTCTTATCGAACAAAGTTTTTAAAATCCTTTTATAATATTTCAATTTGGAGTTGAGAAAATTGGAAAAGTAGAAAAGAACATCTAGTTTTGTTCTTTGTCTTTATAGAAATTATAAGAATAAGGAAGTTTAAGTGAAAGAGTGAGTGAGATGGTTGACATATTTCTATGGGCGCAGGACAAGGAGTTGAGAGAGCGAGGTCAACCTTTATTGGTCGACCAGGAATATTTGATTGAAACCATATTGGGCAGCACCCCTGGGGCCCTCTACCCGAGACTGGATTATTTAAAAACATTGTTCCGACCATTTTTTATTATTTGTTTCTACTCCACCCCTCCCCCCCTCTTCCCCCTCCCCTCCCATACCACTACCTCACTTTTTTCTTGTTTTTTTTCATTCTCACTAACCTAAATTGAAGCAAAACGAGGCAAATTGACGTTGGCAATATAAAAAGCAATTCATTTAGGCTTTCAAGAGTTGGATGGTCATCACCTAACCAATAGCTAATCAACGTCTAGTTTTGATTAGCTCAATGAATTTATTTATACTGCATTTCTTCAATTTCTATAATAGTTAGTTTGGAATATTTTATTAAAGATATAACATTCGGTATTTAAAATGTTCTAGTGTTCAGACTTATTGATGAAATGAAAAAAATTACCAACAAAACAACTTCATACAATTTTTTTAAAAATAAATTTGAAATTTTATGATTTTTTTTTTAATTTTATAAATTTGGAATTTTGCAATTTTATTTTTTGAAATAAATTTTGTTTAATCTTATAGCCATGACTTTTAGAAATGCTAAAAATATTTATATTTTGCATGATTTTAGATGACAATCCATTACCACATTCCTCGACTTATAAACCAATCCAAAAAAAGGATGTAAGCCTAATTAATCTCGTTTCTTAGGCTTTAAATCTGAAATTAAACTTTCTTCAACATCGCATAGAAGTTTACCATCAACTTTTTGCAAACATTTTTTAAAAATTTTGTAGGAGCAGTATGAATAATTGTTTAATAGTTCTGAGTTATTGTTTAATTGATTTATTGTTTAAACTGATTCTCTAGCGGTTGATAACTTCAGCTGGCTCGGGAGCGACGACTTAACGTTCTCTCCGAGGGACGACGTAGTCAGATTTATTCACCTCCTGCGTGAATAAATCGAGGGCCAGGTGGGGATTGAAGCCCGGACTACCAGCCCAGAGGCGAGTAAGTTAACCACTGAGCTAACCTGTCGGTTCCGAGTCTGTACGATGTCAATTATTGCTACTGGTCAACACCTACTGGATGACCGACTCCTACAGGTCAGAGGTTTAATGACTACCTATATCCTGGGGATTTGGTCGTCTCCTCACAAGTGGGCAGTACGTGTTTCCCCAGGGCGGGGCTCACACAAGCTAAGTAATGTCCCCGAGGGCATCCAGAGAGGGTTGCCAAAACCAGTACTTGACTCTGTAGTATGAAGGACTCTGATAAGTTTGGAGTCTGGCGAAGAAAGACTCTGGAGGGGTGTATCTGAATCTTTGGTGTAATGGCTGGAAAGCTAAGGTGCACAGCGATCAAAACAGGTGTATCTGAATCGCTACCCCTCCAGTCACCTCGATGTCTATTAATAGCGAGGCAAGTATCAGTTTCCCAGTCTAATTTAGCTGAGATCATGGTCCGTTCCCACAAGTAGGAGTGGAAGATCTAGTAACCTTTTTGGATGCTTTGCAGGTATCCGCCCGGGAAGATACTGCTTCTCACACAGCGATCCGAAGGAATACCCCACTTGGGTGAGAACCACAGCCACTGCGAGTCCAAACATCAAAGCTGGGATGAAGAGTAAACCCTTTATAGGCCCCCGCCGTCCGCAGTGCTAACTTGTTTTAACAGTCTAGTTATGACTCCGGACCGAAGTCCTCCTGAGCCTGCTCAGCTTAGGCCTGGGTCAGTTGCCCACCCAGCCACTGGTCGTTTGCCAGGTATTCTTGGTGCTTCTTGCCCACCCTCGCGACATGGACTCCACTAGGAAGCACATGGCATTACGAGCGTCACTACCCTCGTCAATGACGTAGGCCTCCTGATACCCTCAAGGGGCTGGCCACACCTACCAGCTAAAGAGTTTATGAACTACCATACTGGTCAGTGACCTGGAACCCTCCCGAAGGGGAAGTGCCCTATAACCCGGGCCGGGCCCTACCTCAGGGGATAGGTACCAGTTCAAGGACGCCACCCAATCAGTGTGTCTTGACACTGACTTTACTCAGTAAAGTTCCCCAATCTAAATACACTTGACTGAGACGAAAGTTAGGACTCCCAATGTAGAATCAACATGGTAATATATCTCGCTCTTATTAAAATGACTGCCAAATAACAAATGAGTCACACTTTCCATCCCTGGAATAGCACTAACAGGTGAAAGCCAGTAAGTGTGGTTATTAAAAACAAAAACAAATTAAAATTAAAAAAATTCTAAGTTTTGATCATTTATAACAAATAATAATATAAAAAAAATTCTCAGTGAAAAGATAACTTTACTTGTCCAATTATAAAGAATGCTTGGGTTGATTATATATAGCCCAATGGGGAATCGGCTTTTGGTAAACTGGCATCGAATGGAATGGTACAAGGGGAATACATTAGTGTTTGGGCTAGTTGCCAACACAATTCAGTGTCTACCTTGCGAGGAAATAATGTGAAATAGTGTTTAGCATTAATCGAATGCTAAACACTTTTCTGTGTCATGCACATGCACGACTGGTTTCAGAATTAAATTACTAATAATTATTTACGTAAGTAATAATAGTGATGTAGCTTCTCGACCACTGATTCTTATAATTCAAAATAGATTTTTCGATGTTTGGTCCAAAGAATTAACTATCTTTATTATAAGCCGATGTTCTCACAACTACAAAATTTTGAAAAATCGGAACATAATTTTCGTGGCATGTCACACATTCTAAAAGTAAAGACTAAAAAAAATAGTTACATTTATAATTTGTATAAATTAATCATTTACGTTCAGAAACTGTTTTTACATATTTCATTGACACTTAAGATAGAACATCAAGCAATATACATATATATACGTTTCACGGTGAATCACAAACACAGAACTAAGGAATAAACACACTTACTGTCTCTAATTTTTGGTTGAACCGTCATCAGAAGAGTTGAGATAGGGACACCATGCGCACTTGTGAAGCGACGGTTGGAGACCAACAGTGTTGTCACACGCGTGCCCGGTTCAAGTGAGGTAAGAAAAATTAACTAAGAATAAGCTAAGAAATAGAAAGTGAAAATGAAGAAAATTAGGAAATATAAATAATAAAAACTTAAAAGAGAAAAATGAAAAAAATTAAGAGGAAAACAGCTGAAACAAAATAAAATCCAGGAATATACCCGTAAATAATAAATACTTAAATAATAATAATGATGAGGATGATTAGAATAAAGTTGTACAAATAATAATTTAAAATAAATATAAAAGATAATGAAAAAAAAAGTAGTCAAAGGTAAACTAATCTCTAACCATTCAGAACAGCTCTATCTTTTTAAAAATGATAAATATAATGAAAAAATAAAAGATAATGAAATTTTCTTCATTGTTATCTTTTAAGTTTTTATTATTTATATTTCCTAATTTTCTTCATTTTCACTTTCTATTTCTTAGCTTATTCTTAGTTAATTTCTCTTACCTCACTTGAACCGGGCACGAGTGTGACAACACTGTTGGTCTCCAACCGTCGCTTCACAAGTGCGCTTGGTGTCCCTTTCTCAACTCTCCTGATGACGGTTCAACCGAAAATTAGAGACAGTAAGTCTGTTTGTTCCTTAGTTCTGTGTTTTTCATTCACCGTGAAACGTTTGTTGTCCTTTTGGATCATTTTCCTGTTTACAATATACATGTGTATACTTCCAATAAAATGAAAGGTCCGTGTGGACAATAAAAACATTGAAAGTATATATATACATAATTTACCCGTTACATTTTCATATTGATATCAATATAAAAACAATATATTTAAATGCTTTTAATATGTATATTTGTTATGCAATATGATTTTACTTGTACATACACAACTCGTTTCAGAATTAAATTGCTAATAATTATTCATGTAAGTAGTAATATTGATATAGCTTCTCGACCACTGACTGTTAAAATTCAAAATATATTTTTTGAGCATTTAGTCCAAATAATTAACTATTCTTGATTATAAGCCGATGTTTCACCGAAAACTAAACGGCATTATTAAAAAAATAAAAGCCTTGAAGATGACGAACAACTTTAGGCAAAACATCGGCTTAATATGGAAAGTAATTAATTCTTTGGACCAAACTCAAAATATTAACCTATTTTGAATTGTAAGTAATATTATTATTATTAATAACCAACTCTGGCTGTTATGAGAGACAGATGTTTGAATTTTGACATTTTTTTATCTTTCTTGTGTTTGCGTGTCACAGGTTTGCCACCACTGTTTTAGCCGCATTGCTTAGATCACGGGTTCTCGGCCTTGCTTGGTCATGCACTCCTCTCACCAGTTCCCACAATGCTATTCTCCCCATCCCATATTCTTCACAGATAGTCATATTAAAAAAGTGCATTTTAAATAAAATGAAAATATTCTCAAAAATCCTTTTAGTTTTTTCTTCTAACTAAGTGAGTGAGATTTTCTTCTCTGCCTGGGCCTATCATCCTCATAAAGGCAGAAAGGTGCATTGTAATTCTTCTTGATAATGAAGTCGTGGTCATTCCTATATATGAACTTCTACTGGCCTCGCAGCTCCCGATATTACTTGAATACTCATATAGAAGATTTGTTATTTTGTTATGTTACTGACATAAGTAAGTAATAATTATTTATTGCCTAAAGCGGTTTATCCAGTCATATTATCTTCACACTACGTAAACAAAACTTAGCGCAATATATGGCGATGTACATTGAAAATCGATTAACGTGGAATCCACATACAAGACTGAACCGACAGGACCTATTGAAATGATATAAGAGGCTCTCCCTACTTCTTGATAAAAGACCAAATCTGATTCTACAGAACAAAAGACTGATATACACTGCAATACTTACGGACTCGAAATGTGAGGATCAACTAAGCATTCAAACATCCAAAGAATCCAAACAGCACATCCATAATCCCTCTTAAAATTGTACAAGCTCCCTTTTATGGTTGTAACAACACCATTCACAACACTTTAAAAATTCGTTTTATCCACCAAGAAATCTAAACTCGATACCGCAAAATTTCATGAATCTTTACCCAAGAATCTAAACCCTTTTATTCAAGAATTACCATTCCTCCAGGTTTCTATCAACCCAATTAGAAGACTAAAAATATGTTGGCTAGAGATCTACTCGTCAAGAAATGATAACTGTTAAGAATAGTTGCAAGTGATCTGAACAATCTATGTATATGGAGTACTGCCAAGGGGTGGCTTCTTCACTCTTTTACCTGTCTTTTATGTACATGGATACATAAATGTAACAGTACAGTATTACTTGTTACCCCCTATAAGGGTAGTTGTAATATAATAAAACAATAATGAAAAAATAAAGCTGTTTAGTAAAAGAAGAGATAGGTGTGTTGATGTAGATGACTGGCTGTATTGAAAGAAGGTTGCGGGGTGGGAGCTGATAAAGGCGTGTACCGAGCTGCAGGCTGGCCCAAGCTGCAGACGTTTCCTATCGATTCAAACTGCTGTACTTCACTCCATTAGCGAAGCCAGGTATATCCGTTTTTTTTACCAGCTCTGAATATTTCATGGCCTTAATTGGTCATCGATAGCTGACGAGCACTCTGATTTGAGAGTACAGCCAATCAAGATTCCCTTGGGATTCACCTACACTCTCTCTCCGAGCCCTCTCCCCCCATATTAGACCTTTCCTCAGTCAATTCTTTGTTTGACCCTTTTTTTTATTTTTTTTTTTCAGAAAAACCCCTGTAGACGTAAATCCTCGTATGCAAACTATGCTTATAAAAAAAAAGAACTCTTCTTGTAGTAAAGCTTATTTGTATTTCATTTGGTTTTACATTCTGCCGATTGGAGTAAAAAATATAATCTCGGATCACGTATAACCCAGTTATTTTTATAACTGTCTAACTTTGAATATGAATCAATGGAGCTTAGGTTGGCGTAGGATTTGAATACCCACTAAAAGGGAGAGCTTACCTCATGTTGCGGGTTTGTTCAAAGCAAACCTTTTGAAAATTCCATTTTTTTCTCTGCCTGGACCTATCATCCTCATAACTTTTCATTAAATTTCCTTCTCTGCGATTGTTTTCTTACAATTTTCAAAAATCTTTAAGTAATACTTTCTTAATGAAATCTAAATTCATTTATACTATTCATTATGCCGTTAAAAGCACAGGTACTGCGAGGGACTTCGACACGAGTATTCAGCACAAATGAGCATTTTAATAGTCATATCGGTCACCATTCCAAAACTCAGGTGCGGATTGGCAAACTCTCTACTGGTGGAGCCTCTGTTCACACAAAAACCACAAGTCATCAAAAGTTAACTGTCCTAAACAAGTTAAGCCCTAAAGTCCTAAGTCTTAAGTCTTAAGTTCTAAGTCCATCATGCACACATTGGGAGCAATTATGCATGATGAAAAAGTCACTTTTTTTGTCAAATATGTATTTGTGATTGTGTATTAAATACATTACGCCTGGTTTTCTACTTCTACTTACATAAATACAACAAATTAACAAATTAAATTGTTTTCCCTCATCATGTGATTCATACAGTGCAAAGTACGCATTATGCTTATTGTCAATATTATATTATTGTCTTCAGTCATCAACTGAAGCTTCGATAGTTCGTTTTGAAAATAAAACGAAGATATAATCGAAGATTAAATTACAAAATCAAATATAAAATAGGATTGTTGTAACTATACTTTGCCAACTTAATATACTACTAATACAAATTAGATGGTGTTTAGTGTGAAACTTATACTTAGTTATTCGGAAACTGTAAAAAGAAGGTTGTATCATAGTCTATAACAGTGATGACAAATCTATTTTTGATAGCAAGCTCATTTTTGGTGTCAACACATCTTCAAAGATAAAAAAATTCATAGTCGTAATTCAAATATTTATCAAATAATATTAAGACAGACAAACGGAATGGAATAACAGATGAAGTCAGTGACGCAGTCAGTCACTGACTGACATTAATAAATTTCAACATCAGAAAAGTTATTAATTTGTCATATCAACTCATTTTCTAGTTGTATAATTTCTATTTATTTTCCAATCATATATGTTTTCCTAATTAAATATGTATTATTTGAAAAATGTTAAGTTCAAAAAATATGTAAAACCAGTTCCTAAATGTAAAGAATTTTCATTTTGTATTTTAAATAGCATCAAGCAAGATTATTAACTTACAACATTTATAAATATTACTATTTTTACATTCTTATAAGTAAAATATTGTAATCGCGAAAAAATCCGATCCCAAGATTTTTACGCAATTACATCTTTTGAAGTCCCAGAAGTCGTTTTATGAGCTTTATTTGATGATATGTGTTATAGTATATTTATATCTCTATATCTCTCTCTCTCTCTCTCTCTGTGTGTGTGTGTGTGTGTGTGTGTGTGTGTGTTGTGTGTATGTGGGTGGGTGGGTAGATAGGTGAGTTTGTATTCACAGTTTGTTACTACGCTACGGTCCAGAATCTTCGATCAGATCAAATTAATATTTTACGCAAAAATTGGCCTCATAGTGTAAATGAGTCCTACTGTTTTGGGTCCAATTATGCATGATGGAAAAGTCACTTTTTTTTGCCAAAATCCTGTTTTTAGAGTAAATTTATTTCTCCAAAACTACTAATTCTAGAGTCTTGAAATGTTGGTATTATGTTTCAGGATACAAAGTCAATAAATGAAACATATCTTCTGATTTTTAAAACAACAGGAAATATTTTTTTTTTGTAATAAAATGTAAAACTGTTGACTTATAATTCAATCTGAAAGCTTATGAGAGTAATACAATCCATACCATTTAACGAATTAAAATCACCATATTAATTACCTGGACGCTTTAATAACCAGCATAACTTTCTAAACGTTACATTCCTGATTCAGTGAAGCCAATTTATTGTGAGTAATTAATCGTAATTGTATTAACTCTGCGATTTAATTTGAAAAGAATTCAATTACTATAACTTATTATAGTAATAAGTTACTTAATAAAAAAGTAGTGGAAGAAAGGCTAGACACGAATTTTTTTGTAAAGGGACTCTAATTTTGAAGCAGCCTGCATGGTGCGTATTGAAGTCTAATAAAATGTACAATATAATGATTGTTTTACACGTTTTTTTGAATGATTCATCCAGTGCGTGAATAGAAAAGGACAGAGTGGCTGGGCAGTGGAAAGCGTTGCAGTGAAATAGTGCTGGTGTTTGATTCGATTATCAGACTGATAAAGTTGTAATGGCATGACTGGATAATTGAATAACACTTTCGTTGAGAGAGGGATAGTTTTAACATGGACTTTGGTAATTGCAACAACTATATAGCACATGGGAAAACCAAATGGAATTAGGGTCAAATCAAGGAATGGAGCAATCCAATAGAAGTAGTTGAGCGGAGGGCAGAACTAACTGGTTCGTCGATTGACTCATGTCATTTCACTGACTGCCTGCGGCTATCAGCCTCAAAACCATCCAATCGTACCTACGGAATCCATCTGAGTCATCCTGCCAAGCGCATTATGTTTCAGCACCCACAATAAGTATAATTTCATACATGTCTTCAGTATTTATCTTGGTATGATATCAACGTAAATACATATCATAGTTCTGGTGTTTAAAAATAGATCAGTACTATAATATAGTTGTGTACCAACTGAAGGTGAGATTAGACCATATCAAAAGGCTCAAAAGAAGATGTAGGTATGATATCAACACAGAGATCATGGTCCTGTTGTTTGAATATACATCAAGGTCTTGATTGCAACTGAATTATAAATCAATTTGTGATGTCAATTGAAGTAGAAATCAGACTCCAGCAACTGATCCTGTTATATCAACATCAATATAGATCATTGTTCTACTGTCTCTTTGAATATAGATCATTGTTCTACTGTCTGTTTGAATATAGATCATTGTCCTACTGTCTCTTTTAATATAGATCATTGTCCTACTGTCTCTTTGAATATGGATCAATGTTTTGGGATGGACTCAGTTGTATAACATACTCGTAGATGTGATATTAACAGACATTGAGATCAGACAGATTCAACTGATGCAGGCAGATGAGCTGTCTGAATCATAATAATTCGTGATTCATAATATATGATAATCTTATCATAAATACATATAGATGAGGGCGCTGTCTTCTCTGATGCCAAGGTCGGGATTGTTTCTCCTGCCTGCTGCCTGAGAAGACGCCACTCCCTGTGCACTCACTTGACTCGGAAGCGGCTCTAACAAGAGCAGGTTGCCTGCAGCACATGGACGGTCAAGCCTCATCGGGCATGGTCCACCATATGGGTTTGGTCACGCATCCCGGCTACGCACAATCTCTCCCCCCGCCCGCGTAATTGCGCCCCCGACAAATCCACCCCTACCACAGTCTCCCTTCACGCATCACCTCCACCAACCCTTTCTCGAGGACAACATTTTGTAATTGTCTATTGGGGTAGTTCTTCTATGAAACAGACAAAACAAACTCATTCGTTTTAATAAAACGATCTGTCTTGGCAGTAAGTTCTTAGAACCATCTGTCCAAACCAAAACAATTATCTACAAAACCAAATAAAATACAAAAAATGCATAGTAGCACTATATATATATATATATATATAAAACTGCAAATTACACAAAACACGGCACAGAAAAAAGTTAAAAAGCATACTTACTCAATTCAATATTTCGAACTGTTGTCGTCAACAGGAGAAGACTAGAAGAGAGGACGAAATTAGAGAGACGTTAAAGAGCAGAGCCCTATATATATATACAAGATTTCAGATAAACACGTGAAATAACAATCAATGATCAAACCACCAAATGAAATGGGAAAAAAAAGAAGATTACTATTGAAGGATCTTAGTCTTTATTTTCTCATTTTATACTGTAGTTTGATCATTGATATATATATATATATATATATATATATGATATATATATATATATTATATACATAAGTCTTTTTTTAAAACATTTGCAAATAACTTTAGAAATACATATTTCTTTAGCTTTACATTTATCTTAATATTTTTTAAATTAAAAAACATATTTAAAAAAGTTGAATTTGATTAAAGCTGGTTACTCTTCTTACCCGTTACCCGAAACTTTGACGTAGGGAAACAAAACCAACTACTCTCTATGATAAAATATAATATCATGGTAGCGTAATTGTACTTCCTTTCCTTCAAGCACTTAGTATACTAAGTTGTTCTGTTAAAAGTGAGGGACTACAATAAAAATAACATACTTTCATGTAACTGAAAATAAATAATGGTGAGCTTGTAAAATCAATGATGATATTCATTTGTAATATTTCTATTAATATTACTTAGAGAATTTAATAAAGGATAATTTAAAAAATCTTAAGACTATTTAAGATTGTGTAAAGCTCATATATATCTATTTTTTTAGGTGTTAATCTGAAGTAAGGGGCCAGGTTAGCTGAGTGGTTAAGTTGCTCTCCTCTGAACTAGTGGGTCCATGGTTCGATACCCAGTCTGGACGTCGATTTATTCACTTGGTAGGCAAACAAATCTGAGCACGTCGTCCCTCGGAGAGGACGTTAAACCATTGATCTTGAGCCTTTACGATGTCAGGTACTCGTTAATGATCCCTACTCTAAATACATTTGAGTTAGGACTCCTAAAGTAGAATCACCGATCAAACAAAAAGACGGTATGGGCTGACGTTTTTAACTAGCTGGCGGATCGGTTTAAACAAATAAAAAAGAAATAAAAAACATGAAGAAGAACACGCGTTGTTAGTTTAGATATTAGGCTCTTTTTTTTTTATGAGGGAGACGTAATTGTTGAAGTTTCCATCAAAATTGAAAAAAGTTTGTAAAGATTAGCACGTATTTCAAACTTTGATATTGATGGGGCACGCTTCAATGGGCCTGTAACACCCATTTTTCTGTATTTACAATCAAGTAAGAACTCAATACGATATGATTTTGATTCTACAAAAATTTTTATTTATTTGATTTAAATTAAAAAAGAGTTTGCCATTAATCACATGAAAAGGAAATGTTTTTATGTTATCATTATTTGTTTTTCTAGCCTGACAAATTTAGCTTTATCTTAATATTTGTTGTTTTAAAGAAAAACTTATTAAATTCTATTAAACATGGTTGGTCAGAGGTGGTTATAAACAAAGAGGTATTACTCTGATATAAGCCCAAGTATTCCAATTCATTAATAGCTCTGTGGGGTTTATAATTATATGATTGTTTTAAATATATAATCAATTTAATGTTTAAGAAATGAAGTTTCTAGTTTTTAATTAACAATAAAGTGTTGCTCAGATTTTATTATCCTATAGAAATAAATCTATTAAATAATTTCTCTTAAGAATAGTTGACTTAGCGCTGTTGCTTAAAAATAACTGGGAGAAAGAACTGAACATTTGGGTGGAATAATAGTTATAATTAGCGGGGTGGGTCAAGTTGCATGCGGGGTTGGTGTTGGATGGAAGGGTGGGAGGTCCCTAACGAGGTTTAATTGTGGAACAAGTCAGCATCTGGTGTCCGGGCTGACTGTATCAATTCTTATCGCAAAACGCTCCCTTTCACAATTACGCCGGAGTTGTCAATAGCACTTGTACTACTGTAGTCGTACAAGTTTTAATGGTATCCAATTTTATATCTTTTATTAAGAATTAAAATTTATATCCTAAATTATTTACTATTCCATCCAAATTTTTACATTCAACATTGAAATATCTTATTTAGTTATTAGGAAATGAAGGATTTTCGAAAGAATCTCTTATTTCAAACCTCATCAAATGAAGCGACTCCTTAGCAAAATCATCACCTGAAGTGACTCCTTAGCAAAATCATCACCTGAAGTGACTCCTTGACTAAATCATCACCTGAAGTGACTCCTTGACTAAATCATCACCTGAAGTGACTCCTTAGCAAAATCATCACCTGAAGTGACTCCTTAGCAAAATCAACACCTGAAGTGACTCCTTGACTAAATCATCACCTGAAGTGACTCCTTAACAAAATCATCACCTGAAGTGACTCCTTAGGAAAATCATCACCTGAAGTGACTCCTTGACTAAATCATCACCTGAAGTGACTCCTTAACAAAATCATCACCTGAAATGACTCCTTGACTAAATCATCACCTGAAGTGACTCCTTGACTAAATCATCACCTGAAGTGACTCCTTGACTAAATCATCACCTGAAGTGACTCCTTAGGAAAATCATCACCTGAAGTGACTCCTTGACTAAATCATCACCTGAAGTGACTCCTTAACAAAATCATCACCTGAAATGACTCCTTGACTAAATCATCACCTGAAGTGACTCCTTAACAAAATCATCACCTGAAGTGACTCCTTAGGAAAATCATCACCTGAAGTGACTCCTTAGGAAAATCATCGCCTGAAGTGACTCCTTAGCAAAGTCATGACCTCAAACGATTCTTTAGCAAAATTATTACCTGAAGAACCTCTTAGTCATATCATAATTGTGGTACTTTTTCTCGTTTAGTTTTGAAATAAGTTTTCAATCGTAAAACTAGTCAAACTGTGATTTCGGCTGATGACTGCCAACTTTTATTAGATGACCCCAAATCTGATGTTTTAATAACGCCTAATATCAACCAAGCCATACACAAGACTGAAAAGAAAAGAGGCCAACAGATGATAAAATGCGTTACAAGACTCTTAGAAAGAAAATGAAAACTCTTACGAACAGACAGACTCCACAAATACCACACAATATTGAAGCCTTCTTGGGCTTATGCCATAAAAGTTTGAAGTACTGCCAAACCATCAAATATTCGGCCTATACAATCCATTCAATCAAAAATACTCAGAAAACTCTCACATCTCCCATTTTACATTCCAAACATCATCATTCACCGAGATTTTAAAGTCTCCTTCGTTTGCAACTATGCAAAATACCGTTACAAACGATTCCACAGTAAAGAAAACAGTAAATGACGTAAAGCCATTGGTCCTGAGCCTCTAAGATATCAGGTACTCGTTGAAGATCCCTACTCGAAATTCACTTGAGTTAGGCAAAATTTTGGACTCCCAATGTAGAATATGTAGAATCACCGATCAAACAAAAAGGCGGTAAACGGCTGACGTTATCACTCACTAGGGGATCGGTTTAAACAAAAAAAAACCACGAATAAAAAAAAATATCGATGAGTAATCCTAGTTTTATTTTAAAGAAAAGATTCGTTTGAGTTACGAGCTCTCCAGAATCTATTCATTTTCATGATTTGAAATTATAATGAACAAGATGTGTTGATTTATATAGAAAGTTGACGTGCTAATACAGAAGGTCTTGAAGTTGTTGAGTGTATTCAGCCGGCATGGTGTTTAATGGCCTGTGTGGAAGACTTTATGAGGCAAATAGACCCTTGGTTATTAGCGAGCGCTAGATGTAACAATATATTTGGGTTTCAGCCAAAAGGGCAATTACAGGCGCGCGTGCAAGGGGGCTTCGTTAGGCGAGAAACCTCAGGCCCTTTAGGGCCACCACACCCCCATCTATTACCCACGTCCTGTCCCTTATGCATCTCTTAGACTCCATCTGTTCTGGTCTGCGAAAAACCAGCTGGAAAATCTCTCTCACTGCGCGCCTTTATAAACTAGCTCCATTCAAATACTTGACTATGCAGTAATAAATCATGTTTTACTAATAGAGCAATATTTGATCCAATGGTAGTCCTAAAACTGTATACCTTGTAGGGGTCTACAGTGAATAGAGCAATATTGTATAGCTCAATACTGTATACTGTATGTACAATATTGTATTGTGGCCTCAAAGTCAAATTCCCACGAAGGTCGAATGAGGACTTATATAGTAATCCAACATAATAGTTATTACATAACTTGTAATGTTGATCCCAATACATTAGCAATGCCATGTAGTCGACGTTTTAGTAGATAAGATGTAGTAATAGATAAAAGAAATAGTAGTAAAAAAATTATATAAACTGCACCTAAATAACAAATAAAATAACAGTTATAAATATTATTCAACCGAACAAAAACAATAACAAACATAGCAGAAAAACAAAATAAATTTAGTATTTTAGTTAATATAATTATTAACTCAGAATCTGTAATTAAATAGCATTAAATGCTATAAAAAATTAGAGACTGTGAGTGTGTTCGTATCTTTATTTTGTTTTTTAGTTTACTGTGCAACGTTTTTTGTCCTTTGTGGAACATTTCCCTGTTGATAATATATATTTATATATATATATATATATATATATATAATATTATATTATTAGTTTTCTATGAGTTGTCCGGGAAAGGAATATGATTTGTTGCGATGTTGACCAATGGGAGTAGAGTTACAGGTCCATGTCTTATGTTCATGTTTTTTCTTCAGTTGAATGTTATTGCTGCTATTGATGGGTCTTATGTTCATGTTTTTTCTTCAGTTGAATGTTATTGCTGCTATTGCTGCTATTGGCAGAACGCAAAGGCTTTTTGCTGAGCAGCGGGCAACTGGGACCTTACGCATGGACCTGTAACTCTACTCCCATTGGTCAACATCGCAACAAATATATATATATATATATATGCTGAGTCGTTATCAGCCTTTGGAGCGATTCACTTCTTTTCCTGAAGACGAGGACATCGAAATATAGTAGTGAGTTCAGTGATTTCCTTTCTATGTGTTCTTCTTAAATTCTAGTTTATATATATATATATATATATATATATATATATAGTATAAGGCTACTACTGACTAGCCGTTGCGTCTACAAAGTACTTGGTCTCCCTTTCTCTTTTCTCCTGAAGACGGTTTGGCCAAAAATTTGAGTTTGTAAGTGTGTTTCTTTACTTTCTGTGCTATCTATCTTCAATTTTAAACTGTTATATATATATATATATATATATATATATATATATACTCTTCTACATTTTGTTATTGAGGGCTAGGTCAAATTTGACCTAGCCCTCAATAACAAAATGTAGAATAGAATAGAAGAGGTCAAGAACAATTTTTGAAGATTATATATATATATATATATATATATATAATGTATAACTATTCTATATCCTCTGTTTTAACTTTTTTATATTTAATTATATTAAATTAGACATCTTTTGCAAGTGTCTGATCGTATAGACTTGAGAAAAAGTTTAATGACTTAAAGATATGTCTTCTAAATATTAATAACTTTTTTTTTCCAAAAAATTCCATTTTTAAGATTAGGGAACTAGTGAGTTAAAACATCTCTGTTTATTTCATTAGTGTTGCTGTCGGTCACTATGTGATGTTTACTTATTATTGATATTGTCTTAGAAGCATCTAAAAAATTAGGTTTTTTTTCATTTTCTTTTCATAGTCATCTGATTTTGGTGAAAGGTAGAAATAGGAAGAGAGTATATTATTCTGAAAAAGAACACAACGTGTTTAAAACGCGTTGTTATGTAATCTATATAACGTTTACCATTATACAAACAAATACAGTTAAAAAGACGATGGTATGATTAATAAGTGCTTTTGGAAATTCAGCTGAACAATTGACACTAAAGATATTTAGCTAGACAAAAGGTGGAAGATAGTGGGATGATAGATGAGTGTGGGCCTGTTTATAGCGGGAGTGAGGCCCATATGTGGCCCCGCAGGGGGCATTATGATTCTAATTGCATTGAGAGCCCTCGCACCAGCTGGCGAAAAAATCGCAACAACAGGTCCTAAACGAAGGGCATTGTGCTGTACAAAGAGAAGAGCCGGGGCTCCATTACAAGTGGTCTTCCGCCACCTGTGCTCTGACGCAGGCCTCGTCTGATACACCTTCATATGGCGGCTATGACCTGGCAAAGGCATTGTGCAAGGCTTGGTGTCTGGTGACCAAGAAACGGAAATGCCTCATCGAGCATAGCAATGAAAAACAACGATATCAGTCGTCATCAGCAACATCAGGGATATTAATAACATGAGAGACAAGTGAGCACTATGAGCTACAGTGTCGTAATCAACTTGACGGGAAAGAAACCCTGGTAAACGAAAATCATTAGATAAGTGAATAATATAAAAACATATAATGCCTCATCAAGCATACCAATGAAAAACAACGATATCAGTCGTCATCAGCAACATCAGGGATATTAATAACGTGAGAGACAAGTGAGCACTATGAGCTACAGTGTCGTAATCAACTTGACGGGAAAGAAACCCTGGAAACGAAAATCATTAGATAAGTGAATATATATAAATCATAATATATGCCGTCATAAGCATACCATGAAAAAACATCGAATCAGTCGTCAATCAGCAACATCAGGGATATTAATAACGTGAGAGACAAGTGAGCACCATGCGCTACAGTGTCGTAATCAACTTGACGGGAAAGAAACCCTGGTAAACGAAAATCATCAGATAAATGAATAATATAAAAACATAAAATGGTTAGTTAAAGAAAACCATAAACACAAAAAGAAACATTTAACAATATAGGTTAAGATCCGGACTAGTTCTGGTGTAAGGAAAGATATATTGGCGCAATTATATGTATACATATATATAGCAGATTCAGTAATATATCGAACGTTTGATAGAATAGGTGTGCTCTCTAATCGTGTCTTAAAAGGTTGATATATTATATTATATTTAACATAAACATGTGAATAAAAAAATGATTAAACCACAATAGAAAATGGAAAACAAGACTAAGAAGACTAATTATTCTTTTTCATTGTGGTTTGATCACGATTAAAAATATATATTAAAATATATATATATATATATATATATATATATATATTCAGTTGGGGTTTTGACTCTGACGAAAACCGCTTGTTACGGTTGAAAGATCTTAGTCTTGTTTTCCCATTTCTTATTGTGGTTTGGTCATATATATATACAGAATTGCAGTTTATCAGGACTCTATCAGTTCTTCAGGTTCAAATTAAACTCTCATTGCCAATGTTTCCCTTTTTATTTAACACATTTTCCATAGGCAGAAGTATACAATTTTGAAACAGAAAAACTAAATATTATATTAGAGATTATTTTACAAAGAAAATTGTCTGTGGATTTCAAAAACTTACTAGTTTGAATTAACAGTTAATACTGGACTGAAAAATAGTAAGCAAGGTAACCAAATTTTACCAGGCAACCAAAAAGTCACTAAAACAATTTTGCATCGATCAACAATGTTTAACTTAACACATCCGAATAAATATTATTTATATTTATAATGTCACATCTATAATTAACGGATGGCGATCGTCAAAATATAGAAGTGACTTATGCCTGTTTCTATCTCCCTGTTATCTTCGTTTTAACTCGTTTTTATTTAAAAATTCTTTGGATCGTTTCATTTAATTGCTCTATATATAATATATATATAAAGATTTCACATAAACACGTGAAATAACAATCAATGATCAAACCACGATAACAAAATGGGAAAACAAGACTAAGATCTTTAGTTGGGTTTTTGACTCTGATGAAGACCGCTTGTTACGGTTGAAAGATCTTAGTCTTGTTTTCCCATTTTCTTATTGCGGTTTGATCATTGATATATTGAAACAATGCGTTATTTAACACTTCTTCCATAAAACTACAATAAAATGAAAATATAGGAAACATAAGAAAAATATAAGAAATGACATGGAAAATTACAACACTATATACAACAAATGTAAAGATTCCCGAAGCCGATTAACAATCATACAAGAAAAGCATGCAATTTTTAAAGAAGAACTATCAGTTCTTATTTAGAAGTTTAAAGAAGTATGTTTATGAATAAAAATTTAAAACGATATTAAATCATTAGTTGTGCAAACCGTAATTGTGTGGTATTTACTCATTCTGAGGTAAAATGGATAAACCATTTTGTGGAGACTTTTGTTGTTTTATCCATTTTACCTCAGAATAAAACGATATTGTCTTTTTCTAACAATCTAGTGTTTTTTTTAATATTTGTTAATGCTTTTTGCATAATTTTTTCAATATTCAAGTATATAAAGAGAAAGTTGATGTAAAAAATAAAGATATCCAAGAGTAGGATGGTAAGAGATGGAAGACTGATAGCTAGAATAACGGGGGTGGAAGAGGCTTAAAATATGCACCCTTCCCAATCATTTCATTTTTCTCAATTTTATAGTCATCATGCGTTTTATATTTGTTACATTATATTAAAGTTGTTAAAGGTTAGCAATCAGGATTGAAGGTATCTTTTTTAAACAAAATCAGCCATCTTTATACATATAGTTGTTATGTTTTAGAATATTTTATTAAAGGATTTGCATATGTAAAACATGGGCAAACAATATACATATAAAGAGAACACTGAAGAAAGGTTTAACATGAAAATTTGAGGTTCCCATGGAAACTTCGGTTCTGGTTAATCCATGGAAAAAAATAACCTTCATTAACATTCATTTTATAAACCGGCTAGAAATTCTAAAAATTTATCTTTTGCATTATTTTTCATCCAAATCGTTTAATTTTTTATAACTGGGTTGTTTGTGTTGTGTTTTTTGAGTTTTGGGTGAGTTATATTGTTTTCAGGCTTCCCAGAATCTTATGTATTGTTTTTTATGATGTTTTGTGTGTGTTTTTGGGGTTTATGGTTTTGGGGAAAGTGTCACTTTTTTTTAAAGTGTGTTTTAAAAATTTTTTCCCTAAATTTTTGGGAAAGCAATTATGGGATGAATCAAAATACTTTTTTCAATCAAAACTTTTTTTTATAAATTAACATTTTTTTTAAACAACTGAAATTTGAGAGCCAAAAATTTTTGCTATTAGTTTAAGGCTTACAAAAATAATACCGAAAAAACTTCCCTTTTGAAACAAGTCCAAAAACTTTTTTTTATAAATGAAACATTTCTGATTAAAAATTAAATTAAAAACTAATCAGCAACACAAGTCATACTTTACAATCAAAATGAAACAAACTAGAAATAGAACTTTATGGAGAATGAGTTGAGATAACTTTCATTCAAATTACATTCACAAAGAGCTGTTGGAGTACATTTTACATATTCAGAAAATATTTTTTGGACGTTAAACGCCTCATTAAAAAACCATTAAAATTTGCCAAAAATTAACAATTTATAAAAAAAAACACATAGTTTCAATTACAGCAAAGATTCCGTTCTTTTAACGCTATAAAAACTGATTTCTTATCCTAGACTTACAGATCACCTGCTATACTTGTTGAATTTATTGATATTTATTTACATTTACTTTTTTTGAGTGAATCCATTGAAATACTCGTAAAATAATTATTTGTAATGAAAAATTAAAATTTATTGATTTCTATGAGATATAAGAGGAATAATATTTTACATGTAAAAAATCACTACAAATGAACATAAATTTTTGTTGCTCCACGCCCTGCTCTGTCAACTCACGCTCTGAGAATTGAAGGTCTCGCTTCCCGTCTGCACCAGAGGGACGTTTAGAAAACAAGCTTCCAAAACCTGATGTAAATGACGTCAAAGCACTAAATAATAGTTTATCGACTTAAATTATAATTATTTAATTATAATAAATTTAGAAAGAAAATATTTAATGAATAATGGAAAGTTTTAGTTTGTTTATATAAAACAGCGTTTTTACATGGTTAGTTACTTGTTGCTCTCAATAGGGTCAAACAGAAAGAAAACATTAAACTTTTTTTTTGGGAAAATTCAAATTATACAAAAAATGTGAAAATGAAGGTACTGTCTTAAAAATATGTTGATTAGCCTCTTTATTAGAAATGAATAAATTTAGAGTTTATCTGGATTAATGTGAACATGATTGCATTAAAAAAGGAAGGTGTTGGATGACCTAACAGATCAGGCGTAGTTTAGTATACTCCATAAAGACTTGTTATTATCCTATTGGAGATGATTAGCACTTTTGATGAATTCATCAAAATAAATCCACAAGTGTAATAGGTTTGCTGTAACACGGTCTGTTGGGTAAAAGGGAGACGATTTGGAAAAATGACTGCACACGCACACACGGTAAAGCTAAATTAATTTTTCCACCTCATAAATTTTGAAGGAGAACGAATGCACTCTCATCCACTCCCTCCCTTCATTTAATGCAGTCCGTTTTTTTTTACCCTCCCTTGCTAAAAACATACTGACAAAATTGATGCAAAAAAAAAAAACGAAAACCACTTCGGTGATTTCAGTTGAATTTCATTGTTTAACTTTTGTTAAAGTTATTCGTAGTGGTCACCAATGCAATATTCTGAAAATCAACATTTTTTCACATAAATATATAATTTTTTTGAAAAAATTAATAATAAAAGTTATAAAATTGGAAAAATTTATTTTTACTTCGAACATTTATAAACGATGCTAAAAAAATCTGCTGCATAGATGATTGATTACATAGCAAAATTATTTTCTTCCTTTCGTAACATATGTAATAATGAGGATAACATCAAATCAAAGTAGATATGATTATTAAATCAAAACTGATGTAATAATTAAATAAATTAATATAAGTATATTATAATTTCAATAATAATTAATTAAAGTATCTGGATTATTAAAAATCAGATTTCCATAGGTGAACCAATTATCAACATAATTAATTTATTTATTTCAATTGGATTGCTACAATTTTATATGAAGGTTAGTTTAGGTTGCAGTAGCAGTCTTAAAAAAGAGCTTACATTGTACATTTTTATATATATATATATATATATATATATATCAATTAAAAGATTTCACATAAACACGTGAAATAACAATCAATGATCAAACCACAATAAGAAATGGGAAAACAAGACTAAGATCTTTCAACCGTAACAAGTGGTCATCGTCAGAGTCAAAAACCCAACAGTTGGGTTTTTGACTCTGGTTGGATTTTTGACTCTGACGAAGACCGCTTGTTATGGTTGAAAGATCTTAGTCTTGTTTTCCCATTTCTTATTCTGGTTAGATCATATATATGTCTATATATATCTAACAGATTCAATAATATATCGACCGTTTGATAGAATAGGTGTGTTCTCTAATCGGGGTTCGGAAAATTTTCCAGGATAAAAAATTAAACTCTCGTTGCCAACGTTTCGGTTTTATTTAAAACCTTTTGCATAGGCATCTTCTCCATACACTCTTCTTATATCCTCATAAAAACCCATATTTCTCCTCTTTATATACGAAGAGTGTATGGAAAAGATGCCTATGAAAAAGGTTTGAAATAAGACCGAAACGTTGGCAACGAGAGTTTAATTTTTTATCCTGGAAAATTGACCGAACCCCGATTAGAGAACACACCTATATATATTATATATATATGCAACATCTCCCCCCCCCCTGCCTGATGACTATACCGTGACCTTTAGACTTCACCATCTGTTAGCTCGGTGCGTGTAGTGCGTCTGGACTAAACCCAAAAGATAATTTTTTTACATTTTTTCAAATTTTTTATTTTATTTGTGATTTATTTATTTATTTTATTCTTTTGTTTTCTAGTATTTATTTATTTCTTTTTTCCTCTTTCATACTTTTGAATATATTATTTTGTCTTTTATTTCTTACTATTAGTTTGTTTTATTATTTTATTTTTCAAGACATCTTATCCTTAACTAGTTTCCTATTTATTTTTTTTTATCTAGTCTCTAGCTTTTATTTATTATTACAGCTATAATTTGTTTATTTTATTTATTTATATTTTTTTCCTTATTATTATTTATGATTAATTCATTTCGTTTTTTAGTTCTTACAATTTTTTTATTTAATTTATATATTCGTTTTTTAAATTTTTGATATATTTTGCTATACTTTATTTTACAGTAATCTCCTTTTTCTATATATATACAGACATATATATATATATTATAGTATATAAATTTATATTTATATTTATATATATAATTTTTTTTTAATTTCTTTCCAATTCTCTTTGATCCTCTATATTTACTCGACTTGTATGGCTTTTCTGAATTTCTGTTTATATCTTGCCTTAATCCTATTACTTCAAGATCGGGCGTTCATTGTTCGTTATTTCTGAGGATCGGTTTACTTATAGCAATGTTAAATAAGTCCCAGTCATCATTGATATGTTTACCAACGGAGTATGTTATTCTTCTGGTGGTAGAGTTGAATTAAGATAAAGAAAAAATATTGGCTGTTATTAATTATTTATTATTCCAGTTAATATTTTATTTTTAAGATTACAGGTGTGTCTTGTAATCATTTTTGTATAAGTTAATATAATTTTTTGATAAATTTAATTTATATTTATTATAAAGCAAATGAAACATGTGGTGTCTCACGCGGGGTTGTTTTTTTTTTGTTTTAAATGAACGTCACATTTGGAAAGGGATGAGTAAGGTAGGAAGTGGGGTTTACAAGTGGAGAAAGTGTATCTGTAAGAGAAAGGGGATAGTAAGAGGGTGGCTTGAACTTGGACTGGCTAATTAATGGACGCGTGGGCGTTGAGGCGTGTGTGTGTATGATTTACAGAGGAGGATGGAGAGGAATAGCTGGAGCTGCGGGGCAGGGGATGATTAAAACCGCGGCAAGTGTGTTGTCGGTGGGGGGCCAAGTTATGATGGATCCTGTGAGACACCATCCTTCTCAATTAAAGGCCCAAGAGGTATGCTAGAGGCTAAGCTAATTAACTTAGCTGCCCGCCTGGACAAACCCCCTCCCCTTGCAGTGCTAATGGACAAGTTGCCTACT
Source organism: Hermatobates lingyangjiaoensis (assembly GCA_026182355.1). NCBI lineage: Eukaryota > Metazoa > Arthropoda > Insecta > Hemiptera > Hermatobatidae > Hermatobates > Hermatobates lingyangjiaoensis. The sequence goes on along the minus strand of JAPFBL010000078.1, from coordinate 368,931 downwards.
TAGCCTCCCCCCCATCTTTCACAATTTAACCCCACACTGGCCCTTAGCCCTTCCTTCATTATCCTCGCCCTATAACGCACCGACCTTCTACAATTACCATCTCCACCCCCACTCTCTCACCCCATTCAAGATACATTCCAGCTAAATGGCACTCACTCCTTTGCCTCAATATTCCTAATATAACCGCTAAAAACGTTTCCGTCCATTAACCCTCTGTAACCATCGCACCTTACCTTTAATGCTTTTAGACATCAAAACAGTAAATGGAAACTCTTTCAGTTAACTCATTAACCGTCCAATCACAGTGTAGTATTTACTCCTTATTAGAATTATCTATAAAGTTTCCACCTGAAATGGTTTTATCATAAAAGCAATTGGTTTTGAAGGTATAGCTTTCGATTTGCCTTCTCATTATAATCCGAAAAACATGTTGATTAGAGAGCAACAGGTGGTGAGGTAAGATACTGCAAGCTCTACCGCTAAGCATGGGTCACTGAGATAATCAGCACTCGAGTGGCCTCTGGTTAGGTAAGGCTGCAGTGAGAGTCCCACTCATATAGGTAAACCCATTCGCCTATACCATATAAAGAAGACTGATTCTACACTGTTAATCCTAAATTTTGCCTAACAGTAAGTGTATTTAATAGAGTTCTGGACCGACGGCTTAACGTCCTCTGCTAGGGATACCTTGCTGAGATTATTCACTTCCCACGTGAATAAAACACTGGACCTACCAGTTGAGAGGTGAGCACGTTGCCACTGAGCTAACCTGACCTCCCGAGTGATCCCTGACTCCAAGGACAAAGGCACGTTCCCTAGGCAAATTCAACAGTCGTTAAGCAGACGTTGAAAGCAATTATCTTCTTTAGTTCAATCTCAACATCTAAATAAATTATTAGTAATAATAATAATAATGAAGATGATTACAATAAATTTAAGTATTTAATATTTATATTCCTGGATTTTCTTTAGTTTCAGTTATTTTTTTCTTAATATTCTACATTATTATTATTATTATTTTTATTATTTAAGTTTTTATTATTTCTCAGCTCTTAACTTACTCCAGGTTTATTTTTCTTTCTTGATTGAACGGGCACGAATGTGACAACACTTGGTCTCCAACCGTCGCTTCGCAAGTGCGCTTGGTTCCTATCTCTACTCTCCTGATGACGGTTCAACTTAAAATTAGAAACTGTAAGTATGTTCATTTCTTTATTCTGTATATGTAGTTTACTGGGAAACGTATATATATATATATATATATAATTGAAATATATAAAGTGTAAGGTAAATATACACTTAGATCATATATTTAAATTTCTTTCTTCACTCGACCTATCTTCATGGAAATGACATTGGTGAACCTGATTTATAGTTTACTAACTACGATAAGGAAAATAGCCAGGAGGCTAGAATCTATAAATAAAAAGGTCGTGAATGCAGAAACTGAGATCATTTTCAATAAAATACGCTTGAGAGAAGATCTGCTGCCAATATATACCAATATATATATACACTTTTTCGTTGAAAATACGATCCGAAACGGATAAATATAGTTCAACGTAGAAAAAGAAACATAGAGAATATATATATATGAAGATTAAACCACAATGGAAAAAGTAAAACAATAGAAATAAATGCTCTGCGGCCTTTCAGTTTATGTCATCAGAGAGCAAAGAAAGTAACAACTGAGAAGCTAACATAAAAGTAAGGTTTACTTTTATGTTAGCTTCTCAGTTGCTTCTTTGTATGCTCTCTGATTACATATATTGAAAGACTTCAGAGCATTTATTTCTATTGTTTCCTTTTTATATTGTGATTTCAACTTCATTGATTGCATCACGTGTTTATTTGATTTTTCAAGTCGCATACCAAAGCATTTAAGACAATTAAAGCTAGGCTTGATTTATTAAAAAGAGGGTTATCTACGGACTATCTTGTCTAAGGGACTGCTTCAACCTTTTCGATGACGCGTATTCTGACTTCATCAGACAGTCTTAGAGGACCACTCGTGGTTTGTCTACGACAGTACCGGTTTGACGAAATTGCAATATTAAACGGCCTACTGTTATATGAGAGTTGGGCTCATGATCAGAATAAATTCGATTAAATTTCCCAGCAACCGATTAGTAGCACCATTAGTACCAGACATAAACAACTCAACTCAACTCGTTTGTTTATTTTTAAAGGTATATCAAATGGAAATCATAACTAAAACAACTTGGATTATAATTGAATTTGACTGATATAATGACTGATACATTCAAACAATGGTGAATTACTATGAAAGAACATTTATTATATATCAGAAGAAAGGAAAAGATATTTTACCTCATTAATTTTACATTGTTTCATATGGCTGTTCACGTAATTTCTTGGTGCGCAACTTACGGCCGGCCCACCCTGTATATATATATATATATATATATATATATATATATATATATATATATATATATATATATACCAGTCTAGTCGAAGGTTTTTTCCGGTTAACATGCTGTTCCTTTAAATAATGTAAATTTGATTTTCTTAAACAAAAAAATCTTACTTCTGCCTATGAAATAGATTTCAAAATAAAACTGAAATGTCGGCAATGAGAGTTTTATTTTTGAACCTAGAAAATTTGACCGAATCCCGATTAGATAACACACCTATTCTATCAAACGGTCGATATATTATTGAATCTGTAATATATTTACACATATATAACAAGATTTCATATAAACACGTGAAATAACAATAAATGATCAAATCACAATAATAAATGAGAAAACAAGACTGAGATCTTTCAACCGTAACAAGGTGTCTTCGTCAGAGTCACGTAGGGGGTTTTTGACTCTGAAACGTTGGGTTTTTGACTCTGACGAAGACTGCTTGTTATGGTTGAAAGATCATAGTCTTGTTTCCCATTTCTTATTGTGGTTTGATCTCGCTTTGGTTGCTCAGGGTATAGAGTACTCCATGCTATTATACCCCTTAAATACTTATTACTTTGATTTCCCTATACTATATGGTCCCCTTGTTTACCCTTGGCTCTACCCATAGGTTGTAGCCCCCTTCGTTAGCACAGCACCCAATGTATCTGTTTTCGTTACCTCTTTAGCCTTCCATGTCAAAAAAATCCTTATTAATACCACCACAACCCTAAACTCAACCAAATACTTATATACGCTATACTTATTTCAGCAGCGTTTCGAACACTCAGTAAGGTGATGTATCTGATTAACCTAATTAGTTCATTCTAGCAGTACGAGTGACCTGGGGGGGATCACTCGATCAGTGCATATTGTTTCTATTCCTCTTCGTTCAGGTATAGCTACTTAAGGGCATTGCGGGTTTTGTTCAGGGTTAGTTGAAAGGTTGTGAGATCTGGATTGACGGGATATTGCGTTACATAGGCAGTGATAAAGTACAAGACTTGATTGTAGCTGGATAAGAATGGAAACTGAGTTTTATGGACATTGGAGAGGGGGGGGGGAGGCATGAAAGATTCAGTCAGGTCGGAGAAGGTCAGATGAGAGTGATTAATATATTAGAAGAAGGAAGAGCCGGGGGGAAATGATGAACAGAAGGCCGATCTCCGAACCGGAGGGACCCTCTAAAATAACAGATGCGATTCTGAATTATAGATGGGAGTTAGAGTTGGTGAATCATGGAGTGAGTGAGGGGGAGGGGGGGGGCAAAAATGTTAATAACGACGGTGCGTGGGCGGTGGTAGGGTTACAAATTGTAGCAAGCCACTGCACCCCTGTGCTTCTACACGGCTCAAATAGAATTGTGACGCCTGCCTGCTTAACCCAATGCTGGCTCGTGTTACACCACGCTGCCCCTGAGTAATCAATGTTATCAGCTGTCAACAGGTCAGACACAACCTCCGCCTATCTAATCAACAAACTCCCATCAACCCCTCATGCTTATTTTTGTTCAAGTCCTAATTAGCTCACTCCAGCAGTACAAGTGACCTTGCGGGGTCAACCGCTCAGTGCACCGCACAACTAGTACTAATTATCACACATTACTAATAATAGCAGCCCAAACTACAATATAATATTGAACAGTAAAACTTTGCAACTACAACAAATCAATCAGCAATATATTTCAACAATATATGATCTAACAACTTAAATCTACTAAATATTTAGACTGTTAAATTATTTGTTATAATAACCTTAATATTTAATAAGATTTTTTTTAATCTATCCATAAATTACGATTTATCTACCAGTCAAATAATGCCTTGGTCAGGCTAGATTTAAATGAGGGCAAAATGGAACGATTCCAAAATGAATGACCCACTTTCAAGAGTCGTGAGCCCTCTGGAAATGCTCACAAGCTGCTCTAAGGAATATGATTCAGAGCTAAACATAGGACCAGAAACCAAAGAGCTAAACCAAAGGACCAAGACTCTACAGTCTACAATTACTCAAGGCACTATACTGGTCAATACGGCACAAACTGGTGAGCTTTAGTTAAGTAAGTTGACTTAAGTTTATGTGGGTAGGGTAATGAGTACTTGAAAGTGATGGATTTATCTTAACTTATAACAAAAGTTATAAGTGGGTCTATTTGGAGAGTTCTAAACCACATAGCGCCACCTGTTTATGATCATCTCTCCGATGATACCATACCCACCTGACTGGGTTACCACCCTTCGTTATTGCCTGTCCCTCCGATGACGTCGAGTTACAGCTGACCTCCTATAGCAGATGTGAGCAAACTTCGGCCCATGGGCCGTATTCTGCCCATTAGTCTTTCCAATTCGGCCCGCTAGTTCTTCAAGACTTATAACTCATAGACACAAGTTTTCGTTCTTTACAGTGTTTTTTTATTTCTTTTTTTTTTAATTTCTTAGAGGAACTAAAAATACGTTAAACCGACTTAATTTGGCACTCATAATATCACATTAAAGCAGACTGGAATAAAATAACATCAAAACACTCGTATGATGAAGAATGAAGACGATATTTTTTGTCTTGGATAAAATTAAAAGAATTAACAAATTTAAAATTAAATTACTCTGTGTTTTTTTTTCTTACATTTCTTTAAAACGAGGGTAAAGGTTAAAAATATATAGATCGGGTAGAGATCTGTCTTTAGCTCCGCCCAACCTGATAAATTTTGGAATTTCACTGATTGTTATTTCACGTGTTTATGTGAAATCTTTTTATAAATGTATATATAAATATATACATTGATAAAAGTATCGACCGTGGAATAGAAACAGAGCTAAAGTTTATCAGGACTCGGTCAGTTCTTCAGGTTCAAATTAAACTCTCATTGCCAACGTTTCGGTCTTTATTTAAAACCTTCTTCACAGGCCTATGAAAAAGGTTTTAAATAAAGACCGAAACGTTGGCAATGAGAGTTTAATTTGAACCTGAAGAACTGATCGAGTATCGATAAAATTTAGTTCTGTATATATATATTATATATATATATATATATATATATATAAATAAATACAGAACTAGCTTAAATCATTAAGCTAGTGACCACTGATGACCGAAGTTTGACATTAAGAGCGCCTGAGGAGGCCCACATATGGTTATTGGGAGCCCGATCAGATCCCGGTTTAAATCAGAAGCGTTAACTTTTATTTGTTTTTCCTTTTACTTTTAACTTATATATTCATATTCATATATATATATTTTTTATTTTTTTATATATATTTTTCCCCTTTTTTTATTATATATATTTTTACTTTACTATAAGTAAAGTATAGTGATCGTGAAAAAATTCGATCTCGAGATTTTGACGGAATTAATGTTTTGAGGTCCCAGAAGTCGTTTTATGAAGTTTTTTACGATGATGTCTGTGTGTGTGTGGGTGGGTGGGTGGGTGGGTGGGTGGGTGCGTGTGTTGCTTGCTTGTTACCACGCTACGGTCCAGAATATTTGATGGATCAAGTTGATATTTTACAAAAAATGGGCCCCATTTAGACGAAGATCCCTATTGTTTGGGAAGAATTATGCATGATGGGAAAGTCACTTTTTTGCCAAAAACCGTTTTTTTTAAAACATTTATTTCTCCTAAATACTAACCCTAGAGTTTTGAGATTTTGACATTATCTTTGAGGTTACAAATGGAACAAACGAAAAATATATTCAAAATTTTATATCAACAGGAAATATTTTTTTTTCAATAAAATGTACAAATTTTGGCTTATAAATCAATCTCAAACCTTGTGAGAGCGATACAAGCCTACTGTTTTGAGGACAAGAATGAAACTATGCCTATAAATAGAACATTATATGGAGAATGAGTTGAAATATTTTTTTCTAAAATTACATTCGTAAAGGGGCGTTAGAGTACGATTTGTGTTTTCAGAAAATGTTTTTTTGACGCTAAACGGCTCGTTAAAAATTATGACAATTTGACCAAAAATGGAACAAAAAATTAGCAATTCACAAAAAAAAATCATGAAGTTTCAATTACGGGAAAGAGTAATAACGATATAAAAACTCTTTGTTTATCCTAGACTAAGAGATCATCTGCTATACTTGTCGAATTTTTTGTATTTTTTTTACATTGTTTACATTGACTTAGAAATTTTTTGAGCGAATCCACTGAGATAAAATTGATGTTTCTAATGGAAAAATGAAAATATATTATTGACTTATAAGAGATGTAAGAGGAATAATATTGTGGAGGTAAATGATAACATCATTAAAAAAAAATTCGTATATATGTTATTTGACAAAGGGGAAGGAAAATGATCTTATTAAATACTAAGAAGCGATAAAATTCCCAGTATAATAATTCTGTTAAAAACCAAAAATGTAAAAGATAATTCAAAATATAAATCTTTTGTTTAGAGATTAATAACTGTAATTATCGTACATCTTTAATTAACAAATCACCTTAAAACAACATTTTCTTCGCTGTTTAAGATGTTTTTCAGAGAAAAAAAGGGTATTTTACTGTTTCAAATGTGAAAATTTTACATTAATATTCAATGTACGAGGATGTCAAGTAAACGATGTAAGAAATCTACTGGCTATTTGAACAATAGCCATGTTCTCTTGTAGGATAATATTTCGTTTCAAGAAATGTTCAAATTGGTTTTTCAAAAATGTTATTACTGCTGTAGTTATACTAATGAAATTATTTGCAAATAATAAATTATTTGTGATGTACAAAAATAAGCTTATAAATTGATATGTCCTTCAATCACTCTCTGTACTAACTCACGAATGCAATGCTAATAGTTATATCCCATTTAGATATTTATGTTATGCTTAAATGATACGTTATGTTTTATATACTCAAGAAATTTGACATTGAGTTACTTATAGTAAAGTAGAGTGTAGGCCACTCCAGATTTTTTATTTTATTTTTATTATATATATTTTTTATTTTATTTTTTTATATGATTTTTTATTTTATTTATTTTTTTTATTATTTTCTTTTTTTATAATTTTTAATTCATAATTTTTAATTTTATAATTTTATCTATTGTTTTTGCTTTCTCCGTTCTCCGACGTTTAGTGCCTAGCTCCTTTTTTACGCTAGTGCTGCTCTCTTCGGTTGACTCTTTATTTCTTCATTCGCGCTCCGTTCTTCGACGTGGGGAGATCTCTCCCACTTCGTCCTCTCTTCTAGTCTACTCTCCTGATGACGAACAACAGTTCGAAATATTGAATTCTGTAAGTTTTCTTTGTATTCTCTTTTCTGTGTCGTGCTTTGTGTAATTTAAAGTTATATATATATATATATATATATATATATATATATAAAGATTTCACATAAACACGTGAAATAACAATCAATGATAAAAACCACAATAACAATTGGGAAAACAAGACTAAGATCTTTCAACCGTAACAAGCGGTCATCGTCAGAGTCAAAAAACCAACTGAGGTTTGACTGAGGCTCAAATACCCTCAGTTGTGTTTTTGACTCTGACGAAGACCGCTTGGTACGGTTGAAAGATCTTAGTCTTGTTTTCCTATTTCTTATTTTGGTTTGATCATTGATATATATATCATGTTATAATCTCATGAATACAAACTTTACTTATACCAGTCCATAGTTCCTCTTTCCTTTGTTCTTCCTCCTCACTGTGTTCAAATTCGAACACTACTTAGGCAACACTTTAAAGCATATAGATACACGACTTTATATTCCCTGGATAGTTCCCTCTCTCTCATTTTGAAAATTTGTGCCTCATAAATAATAAACAAAGGATATTAAAAACAAAAAAAGATGTATTTATTTTTATAAAAAGGATCAATGGTATTATTGCATGAAAATATTAATGACTACAATGGTAATATTGTTAAAATATCGAATTTTTTTATTTCTTACGATAAAATGTAATACAATTAGTTGTCTAATAAATAAATTTAATGTTTAACATATTTTATTTGTTATTTATAATATGTTAGGTGTAATATTTGATTAAAGTTAAGGTCCTTGGCTTACGGATAACACATCGCATAAATATGCCTATTATTAAAACGTTTATCTAGAATTTTTGCATGATCCATAATTACACTTGGCCAATACTGGTTCGAAATGATATCCCTTCATGCAAGAACGTAGTTCAGAAGTTTTACAGATAAAGTATTGAGTGCAGTCTGTTCCACTGGCAATCAGAACTTGTCCGGAAGGGCACGAAGAACACACAACTTGGTCCTCGTAGGAGCAGGCTCCTGCGGTAGAGTCAAACAGAGTCCCTGTTGGACAGTGAAGGTTGGCTAGTGTCTTGCCATCCTCGCAAACATAGAACTTACTGCAGTCTGACAGGTCAGGTTTGAGTACATAGCCACTGGTCAGCCTGCAGATATTGCTTCCATAGGTTGACCCTAGCAAGGCAAGCAGAACCCATGTCACACAACTACCTGAAACTGTCCACACATTCCAATCAATACGATATGTATTCGTGTTAACAGAAATCTAACTAGCAAAGTCGATTTCAAATAAACATGTTTTCATAGTGGTCCTCCCACATAGTACAAATCATCCCAGATTCAAAATTGATAACAGCAGTACATATTTTTTTTTAAAAAATGGTGATTGAAAGCCTAACATCGCCACAAAGAGAGCACATACAGCACTGAATGCTAAGAGTGCTTAATGCGAAACACTAGCATTTCTCTTCTGATAATCATCAACATATTGATATTCCACAATCAACGAAGTAACATTATAACTGTCAGCCATCACTAACTTGCGTTATTACGCCTTTCAGTCAACGTTTCAACGAATCACTGCAACATGTTAGACAATAGCTAACGTATCAACAAGAATAAGTATATTTCAAACGCTTTGTGTTCTTCTTCAGGAAACATCCGCACAGCAAAAACTGAAAGAGTTACAGATATCAAGCCATTTATTTTATACTAAATATAAAATATTATATTTATATCTATAGTTACATAAAAAACTTAAAAAGGACTCTCTTTATTTCCCACCGACATAGATAACGAAACCTCAACTCTAGGAGGCCACTAACTCCTCAAAAACATATTGTGTTTTTTTCATAATAAATGTGTATTTAATTTTGTTGTTATAGGTAAATACTACACATAAACTGATTACCCCATCAATTAACATGTAGTTTACCCTTAGTAAAATCCTATTTTTCTTTTACAGTAAAGATTGACCTTTTGTAATACCATAATGATCAATAAAACATTGGGACCTAAATTCTGGCTCACTCGTATATTTAGAATAGGGATCTTTAACGAGTACCTGATAAGTCAGGCTTGCGACTGACGGCTTAACGTCCTCTCAGAGGGACTAAGTTCTTAGATACCTTTTCACCTACAACTTCTACTTAGATAAAACGATGTTCAGAGTTGAAACGAATCAGTTCGATATGGAACTGGGTTTCCCTGGCTCTATGTCATTTAACTTTCCTAATAAAGATCACTTGTGCTCTTCTTAATATAAACCGTCTGTTTTAATTTTACATATATGGACTCTTTTAACCAGTTTATTTAATTTGTATGAATTATTTGATTCAAATTAACCTTGTTATTTGGGTAATCAACGTATAACTCTTACTCGATACGATCTTACGTCACCTTATAGCCAGGGCTCCTTGGACCGCCCGTAATGTTGATATTCACCATGATTTGAAAATGGAATCCATAGATAGCTGCATCACCCGACTTACTACAAATGAAGACAACCAACTATCTACTCTTCCAAAACTCCTTGTACAAACTCTAAATCCTGCCACCAACCTTCCTCAACCTCACTGAATAATTACTTCATCCAGTAACTATCTGACTACCTTTCCAACTCATGACTAAAAACATTGTAAACTATGACTAACAAGACCACATAACCGCGAATACGACATCATTACTGTACAGACGAACTTAATATCTGACATGAATTACTGACATTCAAGTTATAGTAGCACAGTAATGAAGCAGTAGAAGGCCTCTGGTCTGGAACTGCTAGTTACGACGTGCGTTGGTCGTTGGCTGGTCGTTGATCGATCTTACGAGCTTCCACTTACTTGGGGATTTGACAGTTTTAGTGCAACATAAAACGACGCTAACTTTATATCTCAATAGCTGAGCATAAACTCAATCAGGGTTTACAAAAATTATTCATAAACAAAATTTCCGGGTAATTGATCAATGGTTTAGTTTGGTTAGCCTGTTGTTTTTTTTTTCTTTTTTTGGATGTTCCATGTACAGAATCAATAGAAACTCTTATTATACTTCTATTGAACTAATAAAAGAGAATATATTAAATATATTAATCACTTATTCATCTTTACTTAGTTGATGTGAACTCCAAAGAAGAAAAACTCAAACTGAGATTTCTGAAAAGTCTTATACAATTCTAAAGATAATTGAAATTAAAAGATAATTGGTATTATTAATAACCGTTGAGTGGATGTACTGATATTAAAACTTCTTAAAGATTGTAGAAGTAAAACCATTATATCTTATAATCGTAAATTAATATAGAAAGAAATGTGTATATTTCATTTTACAGTGTTTGTTCTCAATTTTCTCCAAGCGTTTTCGATGTAGACCTTATAATCCTATACAATAAGATAATACGTAAACTAGATTTCGTGTGTACTGTACAATTATGTAATACCAATAAAAACTAATTTTTTTTTTCAGCTTTCATTTCTGAAAACAAATATTCTCCATAATGAATGAATATCGAGTAGATTTTAAAATACTTTATTATTCAAAGAAGAATAATTTCTATTATTATAGGAGTATATTTACAATAAAAAGAAAAACAACATATTTAGTTTTAACATTTACAAAAATTATAAAGAGTCTATAAAAAACTATTCGATATAATATTAATAACAAATAATTAAAGAACTACTTCATCGAATCTTATGAAGTCACTCTTGGTTCTGATTGATGTGTCATTCTTTTTTTCGAAAAAAGCGAAGTTTCTTTGCTCAAATATTTTGTTATAATTTTTCAACGACTGTAAGAGCAGTATACAAGCTAAGATGGTGTCAGCTTTTCATTACTAATTTACAATAATTTACCAATACACATACAAAGTGTTGTGTCTGTATCAAAACTTTGTTACCTAGTTTTTAAAGTAAATATAGGTTTAAAAGTAGTGATCAGACGATACCAAAATGTTTAACGATTCCGATACGAGTCCCTATACTACATTAAACTTTCGATTCCGATTCCGATACCTGCAATTAATGCTTATTTTGCTTATTTAATAATGCTTATTTTCAGACCCTGAAGCAGCTTTAAAAAACAAATGCTTTATAGACAAAGTACATTTATTAATCATGTATTAAGAATGTGCGCAAATAATTTTGTTTTAAGAAATGTTTTCTGACATGAAATACAAAGAGTAAAAGTTTTAACAAAACCAATCTTTGTAATATCCTTGAAATTGCAGGACCTATGCCTATTCAAGTGCCAATATTCTTAGATTGTAATGTATGAACATTAGGTTCTCTAGTTATTTGTGATCCAATTGGTGTGTTGTGTGTTGCGTGTGGCGTGTGGTGTGCCGTGTATGTGTGTGTGTGTGTGTGTGTGGTGTGTCGTGTGTGTGTACGTTAAAAATTCAAAGTGTACTAGCTAAGAATTAATAAAAATAAATGATCCAGCTGGGCAAGAGCCACGCTGGCACTCTGTACAAAACTGACATCTCTATTAAACAAGTATGTATTACATACTGTTTGTATTTATTTCAAAGAATCCTTTTCAGAATCGGAGATTCGATTAAAATTCTCCAATTCCGATGCTGAGTACTTGCCCCATCACTATTTCAAAATCTTCTAAGTCAGGGAAAATAGGTTTCGTAAATTGATCAGTGTCTGTGCTTTTGTATGTGCTTACGTATGCGCCACATAGAGGTGTATAAATAAAGTAGTGAGACTGGCAACGTCGCTTTCGATCTGGCAACGCTGGAGACGCGTGGCCTTGAGTAGCGTCAGGTGCACGTGTGATGCGCCTCCAGTATGAATCTGAACTCGCCACAGTCATTTGTTTGTCCGTAGCGTTGGCTTTCGTGAAATGGTTTTTTCTTGAGCGTTTTAAAAATGAGTGACCTAAAAGTTGAGCAGCGGTGTGCAATCAAATTTTGCTTCAGACTTGGACATAATGCAACCGAAACCGGCCTATGGAGAACGTGTTTTATCAAGGGCACAGGTTTTTCGGTGGTTTAAGGAATTTTCAGAAGGAAGAGAGTCGATTGAAGATGAACCACGAAGCGGAAGGCCTTCAAGTGCAAACACCGATGAAAATGTCAACAGAGTACGGAACCTTGTGCGTTCAGATCGACGCTTGACAGTCAGAATGATCGGGGAACAGTTCAATTTGAATCACACCTCCGTTCATCACATTTTGACCAATGAATTAGAGATGAAAAAATTTGTGCGAAAATGGTTCCGAAAATTCCGAAAAGAAAACGAGTTTTTGGCCAGTAAAAACTTCCTGTTGCTCCTCAGCCTCCTTATTCACCAGACTTGTGTCTTTATCACTTTTTCCTCTTCCCGAGATTGAAAAATCACCTCAAGGGAACTCATTTCGGGACACTACAAAACATACAAACTGCTGTAACCGACCAGCTGAAGGCCATTCCAGAATCCGAGTTCCAGCAATGCTACAATGATTGGAAGGACCGTTTCCAGCGCTGTGTGGCTTCCGAAGGGAACTATTTTGAAGGTGACAATATCATATTGTAATTATATTTGAATAGAAAATTTAAAAAAAATCAGTCTCACTACTTTATTTACATACCTCTATTTAATGGTTGAATAATTAATTAATCACTAATCAATTTAACATATAGTTTTGAAATAAATGAGATTAATAAGGGTATCTCAAAGAAATATTTTGTTTCAATTTTTTCCTTTTATTGTTTAGTTTAATATTCAATCATGATATAATGCTTTTTCCACTACAATCTTTAAGAAGTATTGTTATCAGTGCATCCACTTCACAGTCACTGATACGACGAATTATCTTGAAACAGCAATTATCTTTTGAATTCATTTTGTTAAAATTAGACCTTAACTATTTCAGTTAGATTTTTTTTATGGGAGTTCACACCTACTAAACAAAGATGAGTAAGTAATCATTATATTTAAAATATTCTCTTTGTTTATCGATTTTATTGGTTCAATAGCAGTATAATAAGATTATTTATTCATAGAGTACATAAAAACTTAATAAAAAATGAAAAGAAACAGACTAACTAAACTAAGCCATTGGTAAATTTCCCAGAAATTTCGTAATTAATAATTTTTGTAAACCCAGATGGAGTATATGTTCAGCTATTTAGATATAATGTTAGCCACCTTTTTGAATGCACTATTATACCATTATTTAGCATGACAATCTTAGGCCTGTCAAGTTTTCTGGGTGGGATCAATCTAGTTATCAATCTATATCTTTCAAATCTGAATTGAAACATATGCCTTGCGTATGTTCATCTCATTTCAATCACTCTTACAGATTCTTTGTTTTCAAGACCCTCGCTGAACAGTTCTTGTTAGGCCAAAGCTCATTTTTAGTGAAATGTATATGAAGGTAATTCCTATGAACATTTGTTTTTCATAGAACAATTGCTTTTAATAGTATGATTTTCACTGTAAAAGACAATGGAAGTAACTAGAATCTCTGCGTGCTCGCTTAAGAAAGCTATCACAGAAAAGCCACCCCTTTTAACTTCAAGTTGAACTTTCCTAATCTCTATGTATAAAGTTGACGAGTTTGTTTGTTTGTTCAGCCATTTTACGTAGAGATAGAGACTTGAAATTATAATATATATTAGAAATTTATATATAATACATTGTCATCTGTAAAATGCAAGACACTTGCTACTCTGGCTCCAATTTTGGGAATATAGTGATAATTTTCTTTTATTTAACATTATTCAGGTAGTAAATAATATATATTATATACATGCACATTGTTAATACCACTAAGGTTAATATGATTTATATTAGAAATAGGTAAAACCGTCATACCTCGTAAGATGATCATGGAGTTGGAGCGCTTTCGGATTTTGTCCATCTTCGATCGCAACAAACCTTCTCCAGTTTAACAAACCTACATACGGTAGGAAGGTAGAGAATATTTTATTATACAAACCTACTGTAAGTAGGTTTGTTAAACTGGAGTAGGTTTGTTGCGATCGAAGATGGACAAAATCCGAAAGCGCTCCAACTCCATGATCATCTTACGAGGTATGACGGTTTTACCTATTTCTAATATAAATCATATTAACCTTAGTGGTATTAACAATGTGCATGTATATAATATATATTATTTACTACCTGAATAATGTTAAATAAAAGAAAATTATCACTATATTCCCAAAATTGGAGCCAGAGTTATTTGATCAAAATTTTGAGTCAAAATTTTTTATTTGAAATATAAACAGTGGTAATAAAATAAAGGCATGGAGCCAGAGTAGTCCAGAGGCTTGCAATGACAGTAGTGCAAATTATTATAAATAAATGTAACAAGTACATATATAATAAACTACTACATTAGAGGTTAAAAATGAATAATTTTAGAAACAAACTTGAATACAACTGTCAGATAAAATACGAATGTTCTAAGGTAATATTATAAAGACACATTCATTTCATTAATATTATTTTAGGTTAGGTAAATAAATTGAATATTTTAATTTGCAAGTTTTCTTTGTTTTAAATATATTTGATTCTGTATATAACTTGACTTGAATTTTATTTACTTATGTCATAAAGTAATTTTTTTTTTACTTTTAAATGATTTTAGTTTGCTAAATATACTTACTTTGTATATATATTGAATCATGTTAAGAATACTATATCAAAATCTTGGGCCTTATAAGAATCTGTTTCCCTGATCACGTTCAGTATTTCAATAACTATTGTTATAATTTCTGAGTGACACAAAGGGTTGTGTCACTCAGTAATATTGTTCATTAAAAACAATATTAAGGAGAATATTGTTAATATTTACAATATTAAAAACGAAGTTTTTAGCCTAGTAGCCTCAGATGAAAAACATAATGATACAAGTGTATGAAGGCATCATGTTATACAATAATGACTGTTATATATGTTACTTCGCTTGAATCTCATAATATAACTTTGTTCAAGTTTATCAAAAGAGAAATGCTAGTGTTTTACATTAAACCATTAAATACTATGTAGTATTTAGTTTTTATAAATTTTCATTCACCCATCAGTGACTGGCATTTATTTCTTAATGGTGTTTTATATATTACCTATTCCCGTATGAATTACAACTTGTTTTCAAATTAGATGAAGTATAACTTGTTTTCATGCTAGATGCATTATTAATTGTTTTTACATGACATAGTACTTATGAATGCAAATCCAATACAAGAAGAATGGCATCTAAATATGAAGAAATGATAAAAGCTACTTCTTTTTTTCTATCAACAATTTTTTTGTATATTGTTGTTCTACCAACAGGAGCAATGTGATACTGCTACCCTAACAAATCTGCTAACAATTGTCATTAGATAAATATGACTTAAGGGACGTCTCACACCAATTTTTTTTAATGAAGTTTTACTACAGTTAAACACAACAAATAAATAGTTAAAACTAAATAAAAGTTGATTAGAAATAGATCAACTCATCTAAAATCTACATGTGGTATTGCTTTTCAATGATATGATGTCTCCATGTACATGAAACACTTATTCTTACATCGTTTTATTTTGCACCAAAACTGTCAAATCCTCAAGGAAGTGGAAGCTCGTAAGATCGTATCGAGTAAGAGTTATACGTTGATTAACCTAATGACCAGGTTAACTTAATTCAAATAATTCATATAAATTAATTTCTTTAAAACATAGGAGTTATTAAAATCGTTAAAAAAACAAATATATGTAATATTAAACCAACTGTATTTATATTAGAAAAGCTAAGCGATTTGGTGCCAGGGTAGCCCAGTTACTTGTATGCTCTCTTCAAGACTGGTAGATCCAGGGTTCGATACCCACTCTGAACATCGCTTTATCCAAGCGGAAGTTGTAGATGAAAAGGAATCTGAGTACTTAGTCCCTCTGAGAGGACGTTAAGCAGTCATTCTTAAAAGTCTGAACTAATTATAGGTACTCGTTAAAGATACCTATTCTAAATATACTTGAATGAGGCAAAATTTAGGTCTCCCAATGTTTTATTGATAATTATGGTATTACAAAAGGTCAATCATTGATCCATGTGTGCTCTCATATCTACAACCATTGCAACTTAACGTAATCTAGACTAAACTTAAGTGATGGATAACAACTGATTTGAATGAAATACTGGTTATCTATTGTAGTTTGACCAAGTTTTTAGCCTAGTAGCCTCAGATGAAAAACATAATGATACAAGTGTATGAAGGCATCATGTATTCTCACTCATTTATGCTTATGGAAAATTATTAGGACTGTAGAAAACAACAGGGTTTTACTAAGAGTAAATAACATATTAATTTATTGCGTAATCATTTACTATGTAGTATTTACTGATAATGACAACTTTAAATAAACAAGTTGTATTAAAAAGTTTGGTATCCACTTGAGGTTACATCTGCTTGTGGAATTGGAAACAGTCCAGGAAAGAGCTTTTGGCTGAGCAGATGCTGCCTGAAGAAGAACACAAAGTGTTTGAAACGTACTTATTTGTGTTGATACGTTATCTATGGCCTCCATACAATCATTACCACAACTTATACTATGTTGTAATGATTTTGGTTTTTAAATGTTGGCTGAATGGCATTATAACCCATGTTAGTGTTGGCTGACTGTTATATATGTTACTTCGGTTGAATTTCAAAATATAACTTTGTTCAAGTTTATTAAAAGAGAAATGCTAGTGTTTTACATTAAACCATTAAACAGTGTCGGGATTCAGTGTTGTATATGTTGGTGTGGGGCTTTTAATCACTCGCTAAAAAAAAAAAATGAATTATGTACTGCTGTTATCAATTTTGAATACGGGTAATTTGTACTATGGGACAGGACCACTATGAAAACATGTTTATTTGACACCATGACTTTTGATTTGAAATCGACTTTGCTAGTTAGATTTCTGTTAACACGAATACATATCGTATTGATTGGAATGTGTGGACAGTTTCAGGTAGTTGTGTGACATGGGTTCTGCTTGCCTTGCTAGGGTCAACCTATGGAAGCAATATCTGCAGCCTGAGCAGTGGCTATGTACTCAAACCTGACCTGTCAGACTGCAGTAAGTTCTATGTTTGCGAGGATGGCAAGACACTAGCCAACCTTCACTGTCCAACAGGGACTCTGTTTGACTCTACCGCAGGAGTCTGCTCCTACCAGGACCAAGTTGTCTGTTCTTCGTGCCCTTCCGGACAAGTTCTGATTGCCAGTGGAACAGACTGCACTCAATACTTTATCTGTAAAACTTCTGAACTACGTTCTTGCATGAAGGGATATCATTTTGACCCAACATTGCTCAAATGCTATTATGGGCCGTGCAAATAATTTATGTTTTTTCTAAACACATTCTTGACAAACGCTTTAATAAATTACCATTTTTTAAGATGTGTTATCCGTGAACCAGGGACCTCAACTTTTCCTTAAACATTACGTCTGTAATATTCCTAATAAGAAAGATACTATGTTAAACATAAATATATTTATTAGACAACATCATACATTGTAAAACGAAATCATAAAAAATAAAGTCTATAATATTTTTGAACAGTATTACCATTTTACTACTGTATTAAAACTAGACTACCCGTGACCATTCGGATCATCAAACGCCTTCGTTTTTAATGTAATAATGTTCATATAAATGCAGATAAACTCTAAATTAATTAATTTTAGCATTATTATCATTTCAACATGACCAAGTATAAGTTGCTCTCACAGAAAGATAACATAAACATTTTTTTTTTTTTGATAACTTAAATTGTACAAAAAATGTAAATAAAGAGAACTGTTTGAAAAATATGTTATTAGAAATGAATTAATTTATAAAAACTGTTTCGATGGTCTAATTGTGTGAAATGTAAACACGATCACCCCCCCCCCCCCCCCCACACACACACACCCACCCACTCACTCACACACACTGTGTCTCTCTCACTTTCAGTTGATTTATCTCTTTCTCTTTCTACCTTCACATCATAACTAATTACACCTCATTAACTTTCACCTGACCTTGAAACTACTTCAATTTATAATTTCAATAGCTACCCGTGACCCGTTCCAACACCTTCCTTTTTAATTAGTCATGTTCATTTAAATGCAGATACACTCTAAATTAATTAAATTTTAATAAAGAGGATAATGACACATATTTTTAAGACAGTTCCTTTTATTTATATTTTCTTTTTGTACAATTTGAATTTTCAAAAACAAACTTAATCTTTCTTTCTGTAATATTCTTTCTGTTTAACCCTACTGAGAGCTAACATGTAATTGGCCATGTCAAATTTCTGTTTTACTTAAATAAACCAACATTTTCTGTAGAGTCTCTCCTTGAGAGTTATGAATAGTCATGGCAAATGCTAACTGAATTGAAAACTGAATCCTAAAAAAAAGAATGTTGTCCTCTTCAGATAAACCATTTTCAATCTTGGGATTGAAGCCATTTCCATTGAGACCGTGATGCGATAATTGTACAAACCAGGACATTATTATAAAGCCCCTCAGTTATTAGTCTTCTTCCATTACATAAGCGCGGTAAATCAATGTTTCTCACACATACACATGACATGAGCTTCCTTTTAGAGTTCTAGATTATGTTGGGGCAATCCAGACAACTCTAGTGAGTCAACGAATTCTTGAGGTTCATGTGTGGGTTCTGTTCCTACACAAACCGAGTTGCTTAATTTCTCCTCGAAATTATTCAATGAACCTATGATTAATTTCACTGTGTATCTCGTTAAATGAAACTTATGTAGAATTTTCTTTACTGGAGGCATTATAATATATCATGATATTATAATGAAGCTAAACAAAATTTATGTATCGGCAAATGAATAGTAAATGTATTGAACACACTAATCAACATTATATGAGGATAGACATGTCTTGGGGCAGTAATAATCTTTTATTTTTATACCTTTCAACTCTGTCTTCACCAATATTTATCAGAAATTTAGAGTATTCCTCATCTTCTTCTTGAACTCTCATATTGCTAGTTAAATGGAATTTTGTAAACTTGCGCCACATGTAAGACTGATGCAAGCATTATAGATATCAGCATCAGTTCCTGTCTTGGCAACTGGAAGAACTTGTCAATTCCTGAGAAACTACAGCCAATCTAATTAGTCCTAAACTCCTTAATTTAGAGAGAGTTAGTTATATTAAGAACTTTGCTATACCTTCCGATTAATTGGCAGCCTTACTCTATCATTTTTATTGAAATACCATATATATCAAAGGAATAAAATATAGGAATTCATTATGACAGTGTTTTTTGATAAGGGAGATAGTTGTGTGCTGTTAATATTTTATTTATATTAATTTGATAATTTCTAAAATTATGCTAACTATAATAAATAAATTATTGATATATTAAATAATTATTTCATATTATCGTAGATCATTCATTAAATTTTCTCTTTCTAAATTTATTATAATTTATGTCGAAAAACTATTATTTAATGGTTTGACGTCATTTATATACGGTTTCGGAAGCTATCTTTACAAAAGGCCTCGAGGTGCATTGGTAGCGCGCTGCAAACATATAAACGCAGTCAACAGAGTATTATAAAAATATCGTATTTTTTCTTTGTTTCTTTTTAACATTCTTTCTCTCTTAGTTAAGAGGCAAAATGTACTCTAAGTAGGGAAGGAAAAACTATTCTGAGAATACGAAATCCTGTAAAAAGAAGCTTCAAAGTGTTGGGCAAACAAGAGTTTGAAGAAAACAGTGAAAGTGAATACGATGAGTCCTGTGTGAAGAACAAGGAAAGAGGATCAATTGCCTGTAATAAGTAAAGTATGTATTCATGTAATTCTAACATGAGTGGTAGACAGTAGAGGGAGGGAGAGAGAAAAAGAAAGAGAGAATATATTAGAAAATAAATAGATATATGTGAGTTCCCTAGGCGAGTTCTCCTTCCGTGTTGGCAGTAAACTCTCTGATTCCCATGCCCCATGCTCCTCCCTTTCTCGGTGTCCTCGGGCGAAGGGAGGGGGGCATCCCAACCCTTACGGCTACAATAGGAGCCCTTAAAGTTACTACTTGTCCTGCAACGCCCACATAGTTTTATTTATCTAGTTTCAGAATATATACTGCTGTGAATGGGAGTCTATATCTAAAACCACAGGAAAAGTCTGATAACAACAGATAAACATTACAACATTATTATATTAGACTATTGTATTCACATTTGAAGGAATACTGGCAGCAGGGAATGTTTTTATATGTGATAAGTCCTCAAATAAGTTTTCAAGATTCAAAATATTTGTTTAATTATTTTAAATACTTTTGCAGTATTATACAGTAGTAATCACTGGTTCAGTAAGGTTTTTATGAAACGTAAAAAGAATAAAATATATTGTACCAAAAGACTTTTTTTTTTCAATTAGTACATGTGATGAATTATTACTTGAGGTAAGAAGTTTAAATGGAGGTTTAATTTTTGAAAGTGGTTTGAAATTAGAAAGAAAGTACACCAAGAGTGGGCGAGTAAATAGTATTTTATTCAAAGCAAGGGAAAATGTGATTGAAGTTTACCGGGGACCAAGTGGTTATTGTGAAAGTATAAGACAGAGAGCGCACTAATCCGCTGATAAAGGCAGCTTATCAATAGATAAGGAGGAAGGAAATGAAGTTGGCCGAGATTTTTCATTTAGGTGGCAAGGGGTGGTTTTGGGGGTGGCGTGGGAGGTGGTTACCACAGGGGAAATCTGCGGGAGTAGAGTAAACAGGGAGAGGAGGATGAATAAAGCAGGTGGCCAGGTAAACCACAAAACCAACCTGCTATGACTTACTCCACTGCTATCCCAAAAACCACCCCCACCCCCACTGACACTACGTGTACAGAATGTCGCAACTTATTCCACTTCACCGTGACTTAACTGGAAAATCTATGTAATAAACCTCAATCTCAGCAGTGTGTGTGAATCTGTATGTCTATAACACGAAACTGAATAAAGTTCACCCCCCCAAACTAAATCCTTCTATACAATTTATCAATAAAAACCCTGCAAGTAGTAGTGAATCACTAAATTTGGTTCAATTAAATAACTCATGGAAGTTTCGGTTTATATTAAAACCTTTTTTATACGCCTACTAACAAAGGATAATAAGACATCACATATCAACATCCAATATCAACTTTTAATAATGTAAATTTCATTTCTTAGTGAAAAAATTCATACTTCTGTGAATTATATTGTTTTATGTAATTCTGAAATAGTTCTTCTTGTAATATTCATAAGTTGTAACAACCTATTTTCATATTGTTTGTATTTTGGATGTTGATATGCGATTTCAAAATATACAAATATATATATATAAACTTTAACACATAAGAAAGAACACAGAAAGTCACTACAGAACTAACTTCAAATTTCGACATCTGTCGTCATCGGAAGAAGTGCGAAGTACTCGCGTTGAGAAGCAAACTGCTACTAAAATATATTATATTGTATGTTTTGTTATTGAGGGCTATGTCAAATAAAAGAAAATAAACTCCTTCCTAGGCCAATGTTTCGATGTATTTGTACATCATCTTCAGGGCTAAAATTAGAGTAAGAACTATAATACATTTACCAAAACAATCTACAACTCACATAGAGAACTAACACAAGTCTCTTCATTAAAACTATAATGCTTATTACAGCTTGGCTATAAAAGTTATAGCCAAATATGGGGCGTTATTTAACAATGTTTAATACATGCATATTGTTAATGCCACTGAGGTTAGTATGATTTATATTAGAAATAGTAGTTTTCTTGCGATAGAAGATGGACAACATTCGAAAGCGCTCCAACGACTCCATGATCATCTCACGGGGTATGAGGGTTTTACCTATTTCTAATATAAATATATGTTTAAATAAAAGACTGCTTCCAACTTTTACAAATATATATAAATATATATATATATATTACGTTCAAAATAAACTATAGGTAAACTCTAAATAGAAAAACAGACTTATAGACTCTAATTTTTGATTTACCGTTTGTTGCGTCATCAACTATCGCTTCGCAAGTACTCTTGTTGTTCCAATCTATACTCTCCTGATGACGTTTAAACAAAAAATTAGAGTCTGTAAGTCTGTTTTTCTTTACTGTGTACCTATAGTTTACTTTGAAACTTTTGTAGTCCTTTTTGGATCGTTTTCTTTATGATAATATATCAATGATCAAACCACAATAAGAAATGGGAAAACAAGACTAAGATCTTTCAACCGTAACAAGCGGTCTTCGTCAGAGTCAAAAACCCAACATCTTCTGACGAAGACCGCTTGTTACGGTTGAAAGATCTTAGTCTTGTTTTCCCATTTCTTTGTGGTTTGATCATTGATTGTTGTTTCACGTGTTTATGTGAAATCTTTTAATTTATGATAATATATATATATATATTATTAAAGTAGATCGCAGCTTCCGCATTCACGACCTTTTTGCTCGTGTTTTCTAGTTTTCTAACTAGTTTTCTTTGGTAGGGAGTGATTTCGTGAAGGAGTTGTCCCAGGGACATCAAAGAAATAATTTTGTAGTTTACTCAATAATTTAACTTTCTAAGCTTGTAAGTAGAAAAATATATTATTGAGTAAACTACAAAATTATTTATTTGATGTCCCTGGGACAACTCCTTCACGAAATCACTCCCTACTAAAGAAAACTAGTTAGAAAACTAGAAAACACGAGCAAAAAGGTCGTGAATGTGGAAGCTGCCGTCTACTTTAATAAAATATGTTTACAAGAGAATCTGCTGCCAATATACACTAATATATATACATATTGAAAAAGACGAGCCAATCCCTGTTGCGTATTACTTTGGACACTTCTTATTGGTTGTGGATGTTTTTTCGTTAAACACGATTCTCCTTAGCACACTCCGTCTGCTTGGCCGCCTCAGCCTTCATTCCAGGAGAGGGCTCGCAGTCCCTACTTAATTTTCCAACGAGGTACACTTCCAAGCCAGGACGCCAAGACCTTCATCCAACTCTATTGGAAAATGAAGTAGGGACTGCGAGCCCTCTCCTGGAGTGAAGGCTGAGGCGGCCAAGCAGACGGAGTGTGCCAAGGAGAAACGTGTTTAACGAAAAAACACCCACAACCAATAAGAAGTGTCCAAAGTAATACGCAACAGGGATTGGCTCGTCTATTTCAATATCTAATCTGGCATTCAGCATATATATATTATATATATATATATATATATATATATATATTTATATTAATATAATAACCTTCAATGTAAAACCAAATATGAAATTGGAAAACAAGACTAAGATCTTTTAACCGTAACAAGCGGTCTTCGTCAAAGTCAAAAACCCAACTGGGTGTATCTTTATAAATAAAATAAGATTTTGTCTGTACATTGCTTAGAACTGACTCATTTCAAGTTTTCTTTACGTTTCATACATTGGAGAAACCGAATCCACCCTTAGAAAAATTTCTGTCGGTTTGTCGGTTTGTCGGTTTGTCGGTTTGTCGGTTTGTCCGCAAAACTTTGTCACAGGTAAACTCAGCTCCATAAGACATATAAAGCTGAAACTTTTACAGTATATTTGTGTAGGTCTAACTTAAAATATAGGCTATGAATTGATTGGAAATTCAACGTAGAAGTGAAGTTATGGACGTTTAACGCAAAAATGTTTGTCACAAGTAAACTCAGCCACCATAAGACATAGCGAGCTGAAACATTGACACTGGATTTGTGTGTGCCTAACTTAAAATATGGGCTCTAAATAGATTATTAATTCAGTACAGAAGCGAAGTTATGGGGCTTTTAGCTGTATTTTCCTAACTTCACAGACAAGTTTGTTTTGAAAATACACAGGTGTGGCAAGTAGGTATTGTTAGTTGATTTTAATTTCAATTGAGCATATGAATATATTGCGTATTTGACATCATTGAAATGGTGTTTCACAGAGTTAAGGATGTACTATCTATTGAGAATAAATGTTGTGTAAACGAGCAATTCTCAACTCTTAATATGAACAGGGAGGAAAATCAACAAACAAGTTCTTACGCTATATGAAGCCGAGGAAAGAACTTACAAGTCAGTAAAGAGATTGGATTAGTGACGAAGAAGCAGTTCATTATCTAATTGAATTTCTTGACTCTGAATTTATTTCTCCTGGACTGCCTGCTCATGAGTAAAAACTTAAAGTAGAGCACCAATCATGCTACAATTTAGTAGCAGTAACAAATTTCATGTTACGAAACATGAGTGCCCCAAAACTGTTGCAACGGGACACGACTCTGAGTTCGTGCTCTACACAGATATGCCATAGAGGCGGACATAATGACTGGATGTGGTATTGGGGAGTCTGTGTGTATACTTCACATACCATTGATTCCGAGCCACTGTCTGTTTACGTTGAAATGATTGCAAAGTCCGGTCAGAGTCTATTTCGCAATGACGTTAACTAAGTCGCAAAGGGAGACTTCATCTAACGCAGGAAACAAGGTAGCAAAACCAAGTTTTTTCTCACATGGTCAAATGTAGTTTACATGCTCAACGGTCAGAGGTTTCAACTCTTTCTTCTACCATGAACCTGAAGGACAGACAGCTAATGTAGTGTATAAGCTGGAGGCATTTGTTTAACACTGTAGTAATAATGGTATTTTCTACTATTCTATAATTTCTAATGACATTTTGAAATACCAAAAATGACGGAACTTCTGATTCCTCCGTGGTATAGCCGAAAGGCAATAGGCACACGGCAATAAACCAAAACAGGAACTTCTGATTCCGTCAAAGACGGGTACGTTTGCTATGTATTATATATAACTGTCAACTTTTTTTTAATTTAATATTTGCTTAATAAATACACTGGTAATAATGTAAGGTATGGGACCAGAGTAGCCCAGTGGCTTGCATGATCGCCGATGACAGTAGTGCAAATGTTTTATAAATAAATGTAACAAACAAATATTTTTTTGAATTTAAAATGTGGATAATATAAAAGATGGTAATAAAGTAAAGTGATCTAGCCAGGGTTGCCAATAGCTTGCTTGCTCGCCGATGACAGTAGTGCAAATGTATTATAAATAAACACAACAAAAATATTTTTTTTTAATTTAATATTTGCGTAATATAAACACTGGTAATAAAGTAAGGTATGGAACCAGAGTAGCCCAGTGGCTTGCGTGCTAGCTTTTGACTGGGAGCACGTTAATTAGAACTAACTCATTTCAAGTTTTCTTTACGTTTCATACTTCAGAGTAGCCACATGTACCCTTAGAATAATTTCTGTCTGTCGGTTTGTCCACAAAATATTGCTACCATAAGACATATAAAGCTGAAACATTGATTGTAGATTTGTGTATGTCTAACTTAAAATCTAATCTTTGTATACAGAGGCTTTTTTTTAGCACTGTACTAATAATGGTATTTTCTACTATTCTATAACTTCTAATTGTAGTATTAGTATAATACTATAATTGATATTTTGGAATACCAAGTATAATAGAATTTTTGATTCCGTCAAAGACGGGTACGTTTGCTAGTGTATATATATAATGTATATCTATATATATATATTTTCATTATTCATATATTTCATTTGAGAATTGTTATATTCACTTAATAGGATTTTGACAAAGTATAAGACCCGAAGATGACCTATGATGGTCGAAAGCTTGTCTGTTCTTGAATATGTGAGTATTTATTAAAGTCGTTGTTTTACACATGCTTTCTTAATAGTTTTGCTTGTCACGTTGACATGTCTCTGGCCCATTATATATGGAAATTACCTCCAGAACATCTTAAGTTAATAAGGAAAATCGAGGCTGTCAGCAAAAAGGTTGTAAATGCAGAAGCTGCTGCACATTTTAATTCCATCTGTTTACAAGAAGATCTGCTGCCCACTTATACGAATATATATATATATATATATATAATTCGTTGCTTCAGCTTGATAGAAATGCAAATCAGTTTACTATATTGAAATTATTGATATCATTTGAAATCATTCCTATACTATATTGAAATCATTTACCATAATAAGTGATTTATAATCTGTGCTTAAGTAATTGAATGGTTTCGTGGAAGCTACGTCATTGTGAGAAGACTGCTATCGCTCCTCTTATCAATACTCAGAAATAGCCTCTATGCCAAATATCTCTTCAAGTCATACAATATTCAAGAGGAAACGTAAAATATTGAGGTCGTTTTCTTTTTTTTAGCAAAAACAAATAATTTAATTAATTTTTACGTTAATCCAAATTATTAAGCCTTCACGTTTTGCTTGTACTTGGTACCTTGTGCGATTTCGTTGCTCTATATCTGAAGTTTTATCCCGAGATTATTCATTATATAAGAAATATTTTTTTATTTTAAAATGAAGGCAATATTCATAATTATATGGCACTCGCACATTATTTTATGCTTTACGACAACCGTAGAACGCGAATGTTCTAAGTTTTATTATTCCTTTTTGTAAAGAAAATCATAAGGGGCCAGGTTAGCTCAGTGGTTAAGGTACTCGTCTCTGGGCTGTTTGTCCGGGATTGGACTCCCACGTAGCCCTCGATTAATTTACGCGGGAGGAGAATAAATCTGTGCACGTCATCCTTCGGAGAGGATGTTAAGCCATCGGTCCCGAGCCTGTACGATGTCAGGTACTCGTTAAAGATGCCTACTCATAATGCACTTGAGTTAGGCAAAATTTAGAACTCCCAATGTAGAATCTGTAGAATCACCGATCAACAAAAAGAAACAGTAAACGGCTGAGGTTATCACCCGCTAGGGGATCGGTTTAAACAATAAAAAAAAGTGCATCATCTACAATAAAGTAAATCATAGCACAACAATCCATTAAAATACTGCTATAAAAGCTTAACTCAAAGGATGAATGTGCTAACCGATGAATTGGCAATTTAAAATCGTCAAAATCGCAATTCCTGCACGATGTTTATCATGATGAAGTATTCACCACACATACAAGCTATAAAGAACGACAAGCCAACATTCGTCATCAGAATGAGAAAAATAAAGTTATTATTGTTTAGCTTCATATCACGTTTTTCAGAAGAATAAATTCAAATAATTATTATTCTTAAATTGAGAAAACAAAAGGCTATTTATTTGTGTTTATAAAAAAAGAAACTTAAATGACCCTCAAAGGAATATATTTTAAAATTTTTTACAATTTTACTGATTTTTATTTCTTTTACTGATATGCATTTTCTGGCCCTTTTTTTGTGTTATTCATTACAGCTGATTGTATGTTGGTCAGGTTAGCCAACCTAAGCAGAATAAATTCTATGGACAGGGACTGATAGAACCTTTTTTTCTTTTTTAGCAGTTTTGTTTTTCTGGTATTCCTGTTTTAGGCTATATGTGCAGATCGATTATCCTCAGAAGACTCGAGTTCCTAAAGGGGCACTATGACATAATCGATCTATCCCCCTCCCCCCATCTACACTGATAAAGCCTTGCGTTTACATTGAATCCCAGACTACTTGAGCAGCTGACCCACTGACTTTGCAGTTGACTCACGTTGGTCAGATTTCATTACATTTCAGATAACATTATCAGTGTAAACAATTTCTTCACACCCAGAAGAAATATCAGGCTCTATATCTGCACATCGCAGTGACTTACATTCTTTATTTAAAATTACATAATAATAGGATTATTAAAAACAATTTAATAAATGTGAAATTTGTGAAATAGCGTTAATATGTGTTTAAAAATGTTAAACAATAAAATACTGTGACAAATATTTGTTTTAAACGGAGAGATCAAAAATGCATTTACGAATGTTAGTGAGGTTTATTAAATCCTGATGAAATGTTTGAAATGTATAAACATATTTAGTCTTAGCAATTCATGGAATGCTATAAACAAAACCTCCTTTGCCACTCAATCATACGGCCTAAAAATATGCAAATATATTTAGCAACATATTCTATAATTAACAAGCTTTCGACAAGAATAATCGTTATCAGGGTTTTTTACATATAAACAATAACAATTCCGCCCATAGTGGGACCATGCAGCCCTACCACAGGCTGTATTGGCTTTATATCTACAGGTTCTTTGAACCAGGGGCTACAATGTTGGACCATTGGTCCGGAGTTTAATTCGAAACTCTTAAAATAAGACGGTATTGCAGGTACAGGGGGCCTCTGGAGGGTTTTCTCTCCATATCACCTCTGAGGTCGGACTGGTAATGGCTGTTGGTTGTCACTCAAGTTGGGTAGACCCTTGTGGTCGCTGTGTGAGAAGCAGTGACTTCTCAGGAGGATGGCTGCTTAGCATACCGGGGAGCTAGAGACCCCAAACCCCTATCAGTGGGAACGGGCCATGAACTCAGCTGAATGAACTGGACAACTAGTACTTGCCTAGCAGAGTCTCTTGCTTCTGACGAGATCTCAGAGTGGGGACGATTAGATACCACCCCTCGCTCGAGCCCTTTTATCTTCACGAATATAGAGACCTTAACAGTTCTCTAACACTTATTGACACGGACAGAGGTGGCGTTTAGCCAACAAGAGAGTCATGAACTATAGTACTAAAGACTACCAATAATGAGGCCCTGATGGAGTCCGATGAACTACCAGTAGCAAGCCATGCTCACGGGGTAACGGGCATTGCCCTCTTCGGAGGGGGACGACCAAATTCTCATGAATCCTGTGGTAGCCCTCAAACTGTACCGTATATGTAGGAAGCCTGGCCAGTTAATATAAACAATAACAATAATTAAAATCAAAGCTAAACTTAAAACAACACACATTTCTGTAACAATAATGATAGGTTGTAAACATAATTTAGTTTAGCTTCTGCAGCTTTAATTTTTTTTAAAAAAAACATTTTAAGTTAGTCCATAAGTATAAGATTACGATATATAGTACAGAGTTTTTAAAACATTTTTTTTGACATTTACTTTTCACTTTCGTTTGACTTTACTCTTTGAAATCATATTAGCAAATTATGATCACTGATGAATGGGTGGTTTAAAATCATCAAAATGGCAATTCCTGCATGATGCTATATCATGATGAAGTATTGACCACACATCCAAGCCAGACAGAACGCAAGTCAACATTCATCATCAGGATGAGAAAAAAAAATTATTATTGGTTACCTTCAATATCACGTTTTTCTAAAGAATAATTTCACCTAATCATTATTCTTATAGTTTTTGATATTGATATAGCTTCTCGATCACTGATCCTTAAACTTCAATGATAGGTTTCTTGAGGATTTTTGGTCTAAAGAAATAATATTCCTTTCATACGCCAACTTTTCGCCAAAAATTGTTTGGCATTTCCAACGCTAAAAAACAATTTATTGACGACATAAGTAATAAAAACAAATACATCCATGGAATATCAGCCAACAGAAAACAGATTTGTGTTTATGGTTTGGTTTTTGGTTTTTTGTTTTCTGCTGGTTTCTGCTGTGGATCTATTTGTTTTTATTACTTACGTCGTCAATAAGTTGTTTTTTAGCGTTGAAAACGCCAAACAATTTTTGGTGAAAAGTCAGCGTATAAACAGGAGTGTTACGTATTTCATTAGGCTAAAAATCCTTAAGAAACCTATCATTAAACTTCTAATTTTTGTTCTTAAATAAAAAAAATTGGCTATTTATTTGTATTTAGTAGAAATTCAACCTAAATGACTCTCAAAGAAATATATTTTAAAAAATTTTTTTTATTTTTTTTAGTCTAGAAACTTTTGTCGCCTGCTCTGAACTATACGTACAAATCAAAGTCAACATGATAAAACGCGAGGATCTATGGGCACTGTCCAGTAATGGTGTGTTATGCTTTCATATTTTATCAAAAAATTATATTTGAAAACTATATTAGAAATAGAAGGCTGTAAAAGGTCAATAAATATTAACTTGTCTGTCATGACTCCCCCTTTTGAAGTAGCATCGTGAACATGCAACCAATTGGTCATATCCTAAAAACACCGCTTAAGGATATTAAAGTACCACATGTTATCAGGCCTTTTTGTTAAATTACAGACACCAATCTACAATACAGCTTCAAGGACTGAGAAGCCAGGTTAGCACAGTGACTCGCGTGCTTACATTTGAACTCGTAGATCTACGTTCGATTTCAATCTGTCGCTTGGACTTTTTTACTCAGAAGGTGAAAAAACTCTGAGCTCCTTGTCCTTCGAATAGCCTCTTTTTATTTTTTTTTTTTATCGTATAAACTGATCCCCTAGGGGCTGATAACGGTTGCCGTTTGACGCCTTCTTGTTTGATGGGTGAATTCTACAGATTCTAAATAGGGAGGACTACATTTTGCTTAACTCAAGTGAATTTTGAGTAGGGTTCTTTAATGAGTAATTGACATCATACAGGCTCGATACCAACGGCTTAACGTCCTCTCCGAGGGACAACGTGCTCAGATTTATTCACCTCCCACGTGAATAAATCGAGAGCCAGGTGGTGATCGAACCCCGGACTACCGAGGCGTGTACGTTAACCACTGAGCAAACCTTGCCCCTTTCGGAGAGCCTTTGCGATGTTATGCACTCGTTAATGAACCCTATGATTGACTTGGAAAAATTTAGACCCAATATACAATCATTATAAAGAAGTAAGTCCCCTGAATAATCAGTATCAGAAGTTTAACTTTATCGCAAACTCTCAATCCCACCATCAGGAAAAATAAAATAAAAAAAACTTCAAATGTCTAATGAAATTATGCTATGGTTTGTACAAATAATGAATATAAACAATTCAATTGTCATTCGACATGAGATTCAACAAATTTTGGGTATATAATTCATTTTTTTGTACAGGTCGATTTGAAATGATTCAGGAAATTTTTACTAATTAAGGTAATACAAATATATATATTCTTTTTAATTATATAAACCGATTCCCTGGCGGGTGAAAACGTCAGCCGTTTTCCGGCTTGTTTGATCAATGATTCTCCATTAGGAGTCCTAAATGTTCCCTAACTCAAGTGCATTTCGAGTAGGGATCTTTAACAAGCCGATCCCCAAACGAGTGATAACCCGTCAGCCGTTTACCGACTTTTTGTTTGATCGGTGATTCTACAGATTCTACATTGGGAGTCCTAAAATTTTGCCTAACTCAAGTAAATTCGAGAAGGAGGTACCTTATAAGTAGGGGTGCATTTCTTTAACGAGTAACTGACATCGTACAGGCTCGGGACCGACGGCTTAACGTCTTCTCCGATAGATGTCTAGATTTTCAGAGATTTACATGTTTTGAGGTCTTCAAAGTTCATTTTACGATAGTGTCTGTATATGTGGGTGGGTATGCAGTGTAGTTTCTAGGCATGCAGACTACATCATTAGACTAATCTAATTCACATTTTACAGATTCTACATCTTTCATTTTTTTAAAGTATTTTTAAAAATTCATTGTGAACTTTAAATAATACTTTCGGATAGTAATGTTAACAACTTTCAACTTAATTACTTTCTGTATAGTGATTAATATAGTTATTATTGGCACTTATGTTTTAGAACGGGGGGTGAGCAACCTCTGGCACGCGTGTCAAATTTGGCACGCCGATGTCTTTTTTCTGGCACGCAAGAGCACAGGTTACCCTTAGCACAGATGCAAGCACATGTTACCCTAAGCACACACCAAAAAAAACTACTTTGCTTGGGATATAAGCTTTCATGTCATGACAGTATATGTACGTCCTGGTGGTGAAGAGGTTTAAACTCTATGAAGCTAAAGAGGCCTCAAGAAAAAGAAGTTGATCTTGTTGCCATAGTTACCTTCCTTCTTTTTTTGGACTTTGAATACTATTCCAGAAAATTATATCTGTTTAAAAAACCTTACAACAGCATTGCTAACCATGTTTTCATCTACATATGCTTGCGAATCTTTGTTTTCAATTATAAACTTTGTTAAGTCTCGTAACAGGAGTAGCATGACATATTAATCTAGTGCTGCATGCATATCTCTCAATGTAACAAAATATAAATCCGATGTCAAATTTCTGTCACCAGTTATGCAGCAGCAGAAGTCTCACTGACTTATAGATGTACTTCTGAAGGTTAAATAACTTTGTTTTTCTGGGTTTTTTTTTGTACTATGTTTTACTGCACTCAGGTAATTTATTATTTTTTCGTTTAAAAAGATCTTAAGAACTTTTTATGTTCTTTTATATTGTTTATGCTCTTAAGAACCAAATATGTTCTAAACAAAAATGGTTGACACGTGGTAAAAGTTTGTGTCTGAGACTTGGCTGATTTTGTCACGCACTCTCAAAAGGTTGCCCACCTCTGTTATAGAATTTAGAGTCTGTACGAAATCTTGCAAGTATTGATTTATAACTGCGTTGAATCAAGTAGGGGGAGAAGTGCATTATTTTAAGTGTATGCCTTTAATTAGTCGCAATTTGGAGAGAATCGGATGGTACAAGGAGCGTAGGAGGATATAGGGGAGGGAGCAACTTATTTATGATTGTTCTGAAAACTACTCAACGAGCCATGCTTTAATAGGCTAGACAGAGAGAGAGTGAGGGAGAAACCAAATAGAGCAAAAGCGAGTTGGAATGAGTGAATAGATCAAGTCGAGTAGTTGAAGATAGACAAGAAGCTCTGTTTGCTGTTTGCATGCTGATTGGTCGACGAGCCAATCTCCAGGCTTGCTGATTGGTCCGATTCCCTTGGGACGCTCACCACCAGTCATTGTCCACCCCCTCCCACCAACAACCCCTCGCCTCAATCAACCCCCAATTCTCATCAACTGCCCTGACACTTTTAATATTCAGACTGAGAAATATTACCCCTCCTTCAAACAGTACCCACACCTCACACCTCAAACAGTAACCAGTCAAAAATAAAATGCTCAAAAACTAACCGTTCCATATTTATAGATAAATATCAACTTGAATTCTTTAACTCTTTTTTTGAAATAAATTCATTTTACCTTTTGAAATTTCTCTGTGACATATATGAATAATTTCCTTCATTCTGTCCCACTTAATAATTTTATTTCAATATACTCTTGCATTTGTTGTGCAGAAACTCATTTTATTCTTTCCCTTTAAATAATTATTTTGATTATTGAGAAACATATAATGATTCATGCACTAGCTGTCCAGTCTAGTGAAACTGAGTTTCTATAATTACCTCTTATGCTATAATTGGTAAAAATAATCAAATTGATCGAGGATCTGGAACAAAGTTTCATTTATTTTTGATCCCAAATAGACAGCATTTTCAAAATAAACTATTGCTTTACAAGCTATTTCAAGAACAGTTGAATTCCATTTAAATTGCAAAACTTAAGTCCTTCTTGAAAGGTTTTTAGTTTGAGATTTATTCGATATCAATAGTGGGCCGCACTTTAATTCTTTCTGGTACATCCTCTATGCTTCCACAGAGCCTTGAAGTTCGTCGGCCTAAAAGCTGAAGGCTGCAGCAGATAATCCTATCATCTACTAAACAGAAACTGGTTAGATCAGTTCTACTGGATGATGAGAGGGTTTAATAAGGGTTCTCAATAGGGGTGAAATTCACCCCCTAAGGGGGAATTTTATGCTTTTAGGGGGTGAATTGAAGCACCCCCAAGTTACAGGGTGAGAAAAGGATTATAAGTCTTGGCCTTTTAATAATAAATTAAAAAAAAAACTATTTTATTTTTAACACAGGAGCTATGCAAACAGGAGCTTGAACTGCAAAAATGAACTCAATCTCCTGGGTATGAGGAACAGGATCTCTCTACTGAGAGCCAGGACATGCAGGAGTAGAGGGAAATGAACGAGCAGACGAACAGGCAAGGGAAGGTGCTCGGAAACAGCTATTAGTCTAGAACAATATTGTGGTATAGGACAACATACTATACAAGAACTCCTTAGGAAAGAGGATAGAGAAAACAGGAAGCAATACTTTGATTCTCTTCAGGACACAGGCAATCAAAGTTACTCCTCAATAAGTTTGAGAATAGACAAATATTGCGTTGTATGAAAAGGACCAAGATAATCTAAGGGTTTTAACAGGTGTTCTAACGGGTTACTGCAAACTTAATGGCCATCTGTGAAGAAGGCCATCTGTGGGCATTATCAATGATGATTTGTGCAGATTCTGCAAAGAAGAGGAAGAAACTCCGTTGTACATGCTGGCTCTTTGTCAAGCCACTGTGCTACACAGAGGCAGGTGCTTTGGGACACTCAACAAAAAGCATAGAAGAACTTTTACCGTTGGACCCAGCAAAAGTACTGAGCTTATTGGAGGCTTTAAAGCTGGGGTACTATAGTACAGAAAGGGGGGAAAGTACAATAGTTCTTAGGACGCAGTACTATAGTCACCCTCAATAAATAAATAAAATAAAAATCAAAATAAAATATGCAAATAGTTATTGTGTTGTATTTATTCATGATAGTGAGGAAACATATTGCATCTACACCACAAGAATTTATTTTACGACGCGTTTCGAACACTTAGTGTTCATCGTCAGGCACATCTGGCTCAGATGGGGTGTTCAGTGATTGTCAGTTAAGGTCTGTTAACTCCTCAATCACTGAACACCCTCTCTGAGGCAGATGTGCCTGATGATGAACACTAAGTGTTCGAAACGCGTCGTAAAATAAATTCCTTTTTGTGAAGACGTAATATATTTTCCTCACAATTTATTTTTATTAAACTATTATATACCTATCAATATTTTTATTAGCATTAATTTTGTAAAACTCAATTATAATCATAATCTATATAATGTTTAAATATGTATCTAAATATTACTTAGGAGGAAATAAAAGGATTTTTAACTATAATCGAAATTATTTAGAATGTACTTTTTGAAGAAGACGATGTTGGAAATGAGGAGGAACCAATCCTGAAATTCATTAGGATAAAGGAAATGAACATGTTCAAACATGATCAATATATTTAAAACATGATTCACAATGCTATTACTAATGATTACAAATCATTACTAAGGTTGTCTTTGATGCTTAGTCAACAAAATAACTCCTACAGAGATGTTGTTTCGATTCCACAAGCCCATGGTTGTCTGTGTTGTATATTTTATATTCTGACAACAGATTAAATAAATACCACTCTTCTTTTATATGCCTTTTAAACCAAAAGGAAAATAGTAATAATTAAAAAAAATAAGATATTTATAAAGATTAAAATCGTATCAATTTATCCCTGAGATATGTAAAGAAAGTTACCTGCCAGTTAGAAGATAGAGATTAAAATAATATAAATGCATTTATATCATGTAATATACTGAACTAATAAACATTTGTTGTTTACAAAAACAAATCATCAGGCCTGTGGCTGCCTGGATGGGCTTTTGAGTTCGACTGAATTTTTTAAGTACAAGAATAATTAGTTTAACCTAATTAGTACTAATGATTAAATATCATACATATATATAACTGAAAAAAACAACACATAAAGAACGTGAACACTTACTGGATCAATATTTCGAACCAAGTTCGTCATCAGGAAGAGAGTAGATGGAAAGAAGAAAGGTACGTGCGTTCAGGATTGTGTGTGGAAGGTGACTTTATGTGTTGTTTTTTTCAGTTATTTATCTGTCCGGTTTGGACTATTTCGTATATATATTACTAAATTGAATAAACTGTCCACAAGGACTATAAACTAAAATTTTACAAAGCACAACACAGAAAAAGGAATAAAAGCACACTTACATAATTCTCAATATTTCCAACTGTTGTTAGAACAACAACAGTTGTTGTTGTGGTCGAAGTGAGAGAGATCTCCGTCCTTGATTGATTCGTGCTCCCTCCTTTGACGTGGGGAGATCTCTCTCATTTCGTCCTCTCTTCTAGTCTACTCCTGATGATGAACAACAGTTCGAAATATTGAGGATTCTGTAAGTGTGCTTTTTATTCTTTTTTCTCTGTCGTGCTTTGTTTATACACAAAGTAATACGTTGAGTATACTTTACACAAAGTATTACTTTGGTTGCCATCGGACCTAGTTCAAAAAAACATAAAACTGAAAAACAACAAAGAATTTTTGGTCTTCTGATTAATCTTCTTCATGTTTCTAAATTGCAAAACTCTTTCATTTCATCATCCCATTTTCTTCCTAGTCTAACCCTTTTTGACTTTACTATAAGAAAACTATAGTGTTAGTAAACAAATTTGATCTCGAGATTTTGAAGGAATTAAATCCCAGAAGTCGTTTGATGAAGTTTTTTCGATGACGTCTGTGTGTGTGTGTGTGTGTGTGTGTGTGTGTGTGTGTGTGTGGTGTGTGCGAGTTTGTGGGTGGGTGAGTATGAATCCAAAGTTTGTGGCCACGGCACGGTCCAGAATCTTTGATAGATCAGATTGATATATTACAGCAAAATAGGCATCGTGGTGTAGAGATGAACACTACTCTTTCAGAGCAATCATGAATGACGGGAAAGTCATTTTTTTTGCCATAAACCTGTTTCTACACTACATTTTTTTCTCCTACACTATGAATTCTGGAGTCTTAAAATTTGGGAATTATCTTTAAAGCTACAAAAGTTATAAAATAAAAGTATCATCAGTTTTATAAAACAACGAGTAATATATAATTTTTTTAATAATATATAAAAATTTTGTCTTATTAATAATTCAATATGAAATCTTGTGAGAGCGATATACGTAAGTCATACCGTTTGACAGATCAAAATGAAACTATACCTAAAAATAAAACTTTATGTGGAAAATGAGTTGATATAACCTATTTCAAAATTACATTAGCTAAAAAGAGTTAGAGTACATTTGTTAGAGTACAGTTGTTAGAGTACATTTCCTGTTTTCAGAAAATATTTTTTTGTAGTTACCTTCGAGGAGGGTTACTATCACAACTATTAGGATTAACTAAAGTACTCCAATGAATGTTTCTAAGACCTGTTTGGGAAATTACTATCAGACTACAAAAATTATCCAGAAGCACTCCTATCCTCCTATCGTTGTTCAAGGTTGCTGTATGAGAGATCTTTGCCTCCTAATAAATCTACCATAAAGTCACAAGGAGCAGTTAAATTTTTTTTTTTTCAGTTGTTATAAATCTGTTCAACAAACTTACTCAAAGAATTCAGAAGGTTTTAAAAACAGTTACCTTTCAAAAAACTACTAAAGAAGCAAAGAAAATATACGAGATATTATGCCTTACCATTTAGCATTATTTATAATACCATGATAATATAACAAATTTTTCTATAAATTTTCTATAATAAATTTTTTTCTAATTTTTTTTACATAACATACAGCATAATGATTGGGCTAAGAATGTTGCATTTATTTAATAACTCACTAAAAATGAATATAATTGAACTTTATATTTTCTTCATGTTAATTAATTCATCAACCACTATACGTTTAGTTTCTTTATAAATAAGGATTATATCGAAATATTACACTCTGTTGAATGAGAAAGGAAGCAAAAGTTTCTATTTGAAATGGGTTAGTTGGAAGGGTATAAACGAAGCGTTTGTTGCTCTTTAATACTTGATGTCAAAAGGATAGTAGTATAACTTGGCGAGCTCTAACCCAGACGTCTTTAACCTCCCATCTTCCGCCGACCATGCTCCCTTCCATTAATCCCCTCATAAATACTGCAGCTCCATTGCCATTTTTGTGCCTTTTTCTATTATCCAATACTGCCATCTACTAACCCTTCTTACTTCCTTCTAGTGTAACAATATAAATTCAAATTCACTTCGCAAAGACCTGCTTACTTCTATTTTATTTTTATTTTCCTTTTTTCTTTTTTTTTCCAGAAACAAAAAGTTCATCGTTATTCACGTTGTTACTCAGTGACTAACTGATAATAATATATTATTCGTCATATCTATATAAATAAGTGGTCAGACTCTATACAGTCTTTCAGTTAAAGGAATACTTTGACTCATAGAGGTTTAACAATCTCCTCCTAAATTCTTTTATCCCGTAAATCAAGGCTCACTTCAGAGTGAGTACCAGTTTTCACACTTAGTGTCAAGTAGAACTGATCCATGCCTACTCAGTAGAGGCTGTAGTGCCCTATCTTATTCTCAGTTAGAATTGATCCATGCCTAGTCAATAAAAACTTCACTGGTCTAACTCATCACTTGTTGCTATTTAGGTATGAGATGACTGACACTTATTGGGACAACAGTTTCATGGCTTACTTAAGGTCCATTAGGATTCCATCAACCAAGTGTAGAAAAAATGCAGTATTACCATAGCCAGACATCATATCGAAGGTGGGTAGCAGTTGTGAAGAAAACTTAGCAGTACATGTTATTTACCATACTCGTATGTGTCAGAGTTCCAGTTTGTTCTTATCGTCAGCATTGAATCGGCTGAGAAGATTAAAGGCAAAGTGAGATATGCAGCTGAATTCAGAGGTCTCTATTCAACTCTTGAGTAAGGTACTACTAACACCACGTGTTTATACGCATAACGACATATGATTGACAATCTACAATGAGGAAAGGAGAGAGGATGAACAGAGAAGATGGAAGTATACAGAGGAAAACTACTCATGGGATTGGAGTTACTTTTCAATATAGTATTTAAAATTCTTCCAAGCCATAGTATTTTAAAAGTACTTGAGTGGAATTCCTGACCAAACACCTATGCAGACTGTTACTAAGGTTATGTAAAGTTCATTAGCCCAGAATGATAAGAAGAGAGGAGAAAGAAATAAACTAGAGAGGTGAGAAGAAAGAAGAAATCAGAGAAACTCAGTTTTTAAGTAAAGTTGAGTAGTGTTTGGCTTGGAGTCTTCTTCCACGTGGCCAGCTCCAGATGGGAGTTTGGAGACATTTGCCCATGACAATGGTGAGATTAAGAATCAGAGTACATACCATTAACGTAAAGCTCAAGAGCGGATGGCTTCCGTGTTCATATTCTTAATGACTAGATCTTACCGAACTGCCTGCAGAAGTAAATGAGACAAGGCAGTGCGAGAGAGAAACAAATAGGAGGAGAAGAATGAAGGGAGAAAGGAAGTGAAAAGAGGGAGTAGAACGAAGACAGAAAACAGGAGAAAACACCTACGAACATTGTGATTGAGAGATCACGCATCATGGTCGTCAGAAAACTCTGCATATGTTGGCACCACTGCACCACTACTACTATGACGAATGGATACTTCAAAGTGGTTTCACTCTTCTAATAGATCAGATCATTGCATCAAGTCACAATTCGTCGAAATATAGAAGAGAAAATTTTCAGTTCAGTGTCGCGTGTTCATTCAGACTACAGTTGTTAAAATCCACATACTATTTTTCTTTCTAAAATAATTTGTAATGTAATACTTAGTTTTTCTGTTTCAAAATTTATACTTCTGCCCATGAAAAAGGTTTTAAATAAAAACCGAAACGTTGGCAATGAGAGTTTAATTTGAACCTGAAGAACTGACCGAGTCCCGATAAACTATAGTTTTGTTTCTATTCCACGGTCGATACTTTTATCATTTTATATATATATATGATCAAACCACAAAAGAGATTTGGGAAAACAAGACTAAGATCTTTCAATAACAACTGTCTAGTTTGAATGAACACGTGAGACAAAACAAAACAAAACAAAATTTAAGTTTATCGGGACTCGATCGGTTCT
The DNA here is from genome assembly GCA_026182355.1 of Hermatobates lingyangjiaoensis. Classification (NCBI taxonomy): domain Eukaryota; kingdom Metazoa; phylum Arthropoda; class Insecta; order Hemiptera; family Hermatobatidae; genus Hermatobates; species Hermatobates lingyangjiaoensis. The sequence continues at coordinate 328,809 of JAPFBL010000078.1, read as the reverse complement.
TCAGGTTCAAATTAAACTCTCAATTCCAATGGTTCGGTTTTTATTTAAAACCTTTTTCATAGGCAGAAATATAAATTTTGAAACAGAAAAACTAAGTATTACATTGCAAATTATTTTTCTTTGTAAAATAATTTGCAATGTAATACTTAGTTCTTCTGTTTCAAAATTTATACTTCTGTTTATGAAAAAGGTTTCAAATAAAAACCGAAACGTTGTCAATGAGAGTTTAATTTGAACCTGAAGAACTGACCGAGTCCCTATAAACTTTAGTTTTCTATATATATGATTCGCGCTCCATCCTTCGACGTGGGGAGACTCTCTCTCTTCCTCCTCTCTTCTAGTCTACTCCTGATGACAAACAACAGTTCGAATTATTGAGAATTCTGTAAGTGTGCTTTTTATTTTTTTTTCTGTGTCGTGCTTTGTGTTATTTAAAGTTGTATATATATGGATTAATTTACCACAATGAAACAAATTTGGAAACAATGATCTAAGGCCTTTCGTCAACACAACTGTGTTGATTTAAAGTACGAGTAAACTGTTATCACTTTAGGAGCTTCAAAGTTCTTTCTTTCGTCAACTTTCGTTTGTGTTGACGAAAGGCCTTAGATCATTGTTCCCAAATTTGTTTCATTGTGGTAAATTAATCCATCTATTAATTTACAATAGATGTTAATTAAATACATCAGCTGTTATTTTGATTATTATTCATATATATATATATATATATATATATATATATATATATATATATATATTGTAAAAGTTGGAAGCAGTCCTTCATTTAAACATATATTGTTAAACAACGCCTCATATTTGGCTTGTATCTGTTTCTTACACAATTTCTCCAGTTTCCGGAATTCCTTCCTCGTCTCTTCATTAAAACTATAAAGCTTATCACCAATATTGCTAGTCGACATGTTTCGAATGTACCACATTCATCATCAGGACAATAATGAGAATAACAGTAGGATTGTTGGTTTATATATATAGAGGTGGATTACTATTGGAATGTTCACACAACATCGCCCTGGGTCACGGGGCATTATGGGGGATTAAGGCAGGGTGGTTAGACTCACTTGCTTCCTGGCTAATCTGGTTTGGCCTGTTAGAAAATAATTTTAAAATTTGACAAGAATTATTAAGTTGGATATTTATGGCTGGCTGCTTTTCTTGAATTATTAATGCTTCTTATATTTGTAATATAACATGGTTTCTTTCTTTAGCGATAATTTTCGTTGAATTCACCATCATTTCTCTTGTGAGTCTTGTCTTATGGAGTGCTGTTGTATGGGATTTTGGCGCGCCGGCAGAAAGGTGCATTGTAATTCTTCTTGATAATGAAGTCGTGGTCATACCTATATATGAGCTTTTACGGGCCTCGCAGCTCCCGATATTACAAGAGTACTCATATACAAGATTTGTTTCTTTTGAATCTTTTACGCTAGGACTGTTTTTCATAATTAAACTGCCTATTGAAGGGCTTTGGTAGTAGGTTATCAGGGTCAAACTATCCTCAGGCTTAATACATTTAACATGGCTTTTTATAATACCTTTCAAGACACGTTCATCATATATATATATATATACATATATATATTATATATATAAACTAGAAATTTCAAAAGAACACACAGAAAAGAAATCACTGAACTCACTATATTTCGATGTTCTCGTCATCAGGAATAGATGTGAATCGCTCCAAAGGGTGATATCGACTCAGCCTTTGAAGCGATTCATATCTATTCCTGATGACGAGACATCGAAATATAGTAGTGAGTTCAGTGATTTCTTTTCTGTGTGTTCTTTTGAAAATTCTTGTTTATTCAGTTCAAAATATCGTTTCATCTAATTGGTATATATATATTAAGATTTCACATAAACACGAGAAATAGCAACCAAAGATCAAACCACAATAAGAAATGGGAAAACAAGACTAAGATCTTTCAACCGTAACAAGCGGTCTTCGTCAGTTCGGTTTTTGACTCTGACGAAGACCGGTTGTTACGGTTGAAAGATCTTAGTATTGTTTTCCCATTTCTTATTGTGGTTTGATCATGTATATATATCAAAGCTTGTTGTTAGTTTTACTGGAGTATAGGTAAGAATAATATTACAAATATAAATATAAATTTCACAAATATAAACATGATATCTGATACAATTGTGTAACAAACGTAGATTGTAAATAAAGAGAAAAAAATAAACTCAATGATTTGATATATAGTATTGAAATGTATTTTGCAATCAAAGGGATGAATTGAATTAGCAAAGGTCAAAGGGCGGGGGGTTCAATCGAATACCAATGTAAAACACCTGGTTGTTTTGACTTACTGACATGTAAGTGAAGTCAAATTCGCTTGTGGGTAAGAATCCTATTCTTACCTTTCAGTCCGACATTTCTAGTTCATCTTCGTAATATTAATTGTTAGTTTCATTCATCTATATTCAGGGTTTTTTTTAATAGTTTCAGTTAGTTGTTTTCTAATATATTGCTTTTTTTATCTGCAAGTGATTTAAAAGTTTAATCTACATAACCTAAATATTTATTGATTTCCTTGATAAATAAAAAATGAAGTTATATCACAATTATTTTTTTTAAAACACTTTCCACTAAATGGCAGTTGGTGTAAAAAAAAATTGTAAACAGACGTGAGGTAATGATGAAAAAAGTATCATATCTTTATTGTGACAATAAAATGTTCTCTGCAGTCAATTTGACCTGACCGTACTGTAGCCAAGAGGTCAACCGGAATTCACAGGTAAGATTTCATTGAGACAGACATACAGGCAACTCTCCCGCGCATATATATATTACAGTACCATGAAAAAAATTTGCTAGACCAAATCTCGATAAAGAAATAACAATATTGTTGATAAAAATATTTGGATAAGAAAATGTGGAATTATATATATATATATATATATATATATATATATATATATATATACATATTCAATGTTTTGTTATTGAGGGCTAGGTTAAATAAAAGAAAATAAACTCCTTTCTAGGCCGACGTTTCGATGTATTTATACATCATCTTCAGGGCTAAAAATTAGAGTAAGACTATAATACATTTATCAAAACAATCTACAACTCACATAGAGAACTAGTTTTACCAAGGTAAAACTAATTTCCTTTTGTCTGATACTTTTAAATAGATGTGTACTCAACAACTCTGATTATAAAATAACCTTTTCTATGTATCTGTTGGTCTAAAAAAAAATGTGTGTTAGTTCTCTATGTGAGTTGTAGATTGTTTTGATATATGTATTATAGTCTTACTCTAATTTTTAGCCCTGAAGATGATGTACAAATACATCGAAACGTCGGCCTAGAAAGGAGTTTATTTTCTTTTATTTGACCTAGCCCTCAATAACAAAACATTGAATAGAATAGAAGAGGTCAATAACAATTTTTTGAGTTTATATATATATATATATATTATATATAATATATATAATTAAAGTTATCATTAGAAAACAAAAAAGAGACTAACACTTACTATTATCGATCATTTCGGCTATCACGCCGTCCTCAGGAAAGATAGGAAAAGGAACAAAGGAGAGGAGACGTGAAAGTGTCCACCGACCGACACAAAGACATATATATGCTTGTTTTTAGTTTTACTGAAGTATAGGTAACAATAATAATATTGCCAATATAAGATGACAATAAGATTAAACAATTTATATATATGTATATATATATATATATATATATATATATATTAAAATTGCATAAATATTAATAAAAGTCTGGATCTCGTATTAATAACAAGGAGAATACTTCCTGTCATTATACATCCTTTTAATATATGTGTATATATATATATATACACTTAAAAAATGTATATACTTTTAATTGTATCTGTCCTGCCGGAACGTTTTCGTTAATCAGGTATATATATATTTCATTGAATAACTGAAAACTGATGTCATTCTCTTCACCAGTTTTGCGAGGTTTCTGAATACCTTCTTGTTTCCTTCATCCAAACGTTGGAGGATATTAATTAAGAGGGAACTTCTTTGCTTCATGCAATCGTTGGAGAATATTAATTAAGGGGGAACGAAATATGCATGAATGAAGGACTGTTCCCAAATTTTACAATATATATATTTATATATATACGTTTCACAGTAAACTATAGACACAGAATAAAGATACAAACACACTTACAGTCTGTAATTTTTTGTTGAAACACAATCAGGAGAGTAGAGATAGGAACATCAAGCCCACTTGCGAAGCGACGGTTGGAGACCCAACTTTGGAGTATCCAATCGTCGCTTCGCAAGTGCGTTTGGTGTCCCTATTTCTACTATCCCGGTGACGATTCAACCAAAAATTAGAGACTGTAAGTGTGTTCGTATCTTTAGTCTGTGTCTATAGTTTACTGTGAATCGTTTGCTGTTTGATAGGTGATTCAACAGATTCTACTTTGGGAGTACTAAATATTTACCTAACTCAAGCGTGTTTCGAGAAGGGATCTTTAACAAGTACCTGACATCGTACAGGCTAGGGACTGATGGTTTAATGTCCTTCTCCAAAGAACGACATACTCAGATTTATTCACCTACCGCGTGAATAAATCGAGGGCCAGGTGGGGACTGAACCCCCGGACTACCAGCCTAGAGGCTGTAACGTTAACCAATGAGCTACCCTGGCCCCCTCAAAAACTGAAGGTTAGTAAAATATTAACCCTTTTTATATTATTATAAACTGCTGTTTATTTGACATCAGTATGTGGTGAATCGCTTTCAATGATGTCACTGCAAGACAAACAGCTGAATCTATTTCAAGCCAAGAGTGGTACCGAGTTTTCATTTACTGTCACAGATGAAAATCTTTTTTCACATAAATATATAGTTGAAAATTGATTAAAAACTTCATGAAATACATAAAAGTGCCATTATTTAATAATGGTCCCTTCTCTTTGCGGACTACCTAAATGTTTTCAGGGGTTATTATCAAAAGTGTGAGAAAAATACGGAAAGTCTACTTTCTTTAGAGGACGTAGAGGCCTAATATAAGTGATGGCGATGTTACTAGGGATGGAATTAAAGATTAAACATTATTTTACCATTTTAATTAATTTCTATGTTCAATAAATAAAATTTTGCTTTATCTGAAGCACTTGTTTGAATTGTCACTCTTTTGATTTTGTTTATTTGTGTCACTCTCTTAATCACCATTCATAGAGTGACAAATCATTTAGTAAAAGAGGTAAGGAGTGACATTTCGCGGAGGTAAAAACAGAAAATAGGAAAAAAAACTTAATATAATGAAAAGCCAACAAAAAGTCTTAAATTTTACATCGAAATGACTTTTTAAGGTAGTAAGTAATTCATTTATGTTTTTGTAATACTGTTTTTAATTGGACTTCCAACTATAATATTTTCAAATTAAAAATAAGTTTATTTTAAATTTTTCAAAACTTTTTTTTTAATGGGATTAAAAGTTTATTATATTTATTTCCATAGACACTTACTTAATTTTATTTAACTTTTTTTTTATAATTTTTGAATTATTTTGAACATTTTTGAATTTTTTGTTGTGAACACTGTAAGTGTATATTAAGTACTGTAAGTAATAAGTCTAGGACCAATGACAGCAGTCTAAAATTAGATCCTTGATTTGTAATTCCATGAAAATGAATATTTGTTTCAGGATGTTTTAGAGTTTTGAATGTTAATAGGTTATCAGCGAAGGGGGGAGAGGCGGTGACAAATCGTTGCTGTCACTGTAAAAACCACAGTAAAGCAATAATCAACCTTATAACCTTACTGCTACCTTACACTTTGAGTAAAGCCACAAAAAACACACTCTCCACAACACTTCCACTCTCCATAACAACTTCTGCTCCGATTTCTCGGTAGGAAAAGGCCTTCACATAAATGGGCGATTCCACAAGAATTATGTTGTTTAATGATTCATCATTGTTGTTTTTGATAGAGATATATTATGTGGACATAGTTGTCCATAAAAACAACCTAGGCAAGGCTTGGGGAACATGCAGCCTTTTGAATCATGAAGTGCGGCCTCCTGCGGTTTGTTGAGGAAAACGTTTCAAAATATTAAGAATTACAATTCAGGCAATAAATAGAAAAAAAGTTTGTCATTAAGGAAGAAGACTATTTATCAATCATTACTTGAAAAGTCTACGCTTTTAGAAAATCATTTTCCTAAGTTAACAAAAACGACGTGGGGAACCTGCAGTCGTAAAATTTGCACACCCCCCCCCCCCTCCTGCTTACTGTTGATAAACCGTTAACATTCAAAATTCCAACACATCCTGAAAAAAATATTCATTTTCATGGAATTACAATCAAGGATCTAATTTTAGACCGCTGTCATTGGTCCCAGACTTATTACAGCACTCGTATACACATACAGTCGTCTTAAAAAAAATTCAAAAATTTTCAAAATAATTCAAAAATTATAACAAAAAATTTAAATAAAATTAGGTAAGTGAATATGGAAATAAATATAATAAACTTTTAACACCTTTAAAAAAAAAAGAGTTTTGTAAGAATTTAAAATTAAATTTATTTTTATTAGCGAATTGACAAGTGCCAACTATGAAACAAGGCATGGGGAGCGAACCTGCAGCCTTAATGTCGCATGTGGCCTTTTCAACCATGAAATGCGGCCTTCTGAGGTTTGTTGAGAAAAATGTTTCATAATATAAAGAATTAAAATTCTGGTAATAAATACAAACAAAAGTCTGGCATTTAGGAAGAAGACTATTCATGAATCATTCCTTGAAAAGTCTAAGCTTTTAGAAGATCATTCTCCTGAGTTAACAAAGGTAATAAACGAAGTCAATAAGGACACTGCTGAATCTTTTGAAAGATGCGAAACCGTTTTAGATGCACTGATCGAGTAATATAATGATAGATTCAAATATTTCACAATATAACTATTATATAAGAATTTACTTATCCATTCATGGTGGCCTTTTTGGGGAAGTGGACGGTGCTAAAATGGCATTTACTCCAAAAAAAGGTTTCCCCACTCCTGACTTAGAGTAAAACTGTAACTTCACGTCGCAATAATCTTTAAGAGTTTTAGAATTTGACTCCTTGTAATCTAGAGCGGCTCTAGAACATGATCGATAAACTAATTCTCATCTCACTTATCTTATTTTGTCTGAATTTAATTATTAAATTTATGACTGGGAATGCTATTTGCAAAATTATAATTTTCAAATATGGTTTTTAACTGTTTTTTTTTCTTCATTGTTATTCAGTAGCATCACACCTTCTATGAGTGTTTTAATCATCGAACTACATCTTTATGATAAAACTCAAACTATACTCTCCAAATTGAAAAAAAATTATTTAATTACATCGATTTTCATTATTTTTTATAACAGGAAAGATGAGTGTAAACCAATCAAGTTTTTTTTAATGGGGGCCACGATAATGGAGATACGAGAGAAAGAAGAGAGAGAGAGAGAGGAGTGAGTGAGTTGAGAGATATGCTAATGAGATTTTAATTAAATTGCATAGATTTCATCATTGCTTTTTTTATTTCATTAAACATGTTCATTAATAGTTAATTGATTTAATTATTAACCCTTAAGGCAAATGTATTTTTTTTTCTTTTCTTTTAAATAAAATAAAGCTTTTTTATGAAAACTGAGTGGATGGCTTTCAACAGGCAATATTAATTATAGTCTTTAATTGGGATAAATATCGCAAAGGCTTGCTCTTTAACTAAAGCAGGTCAAAGGGGTGTGGCAAATAAAGTGGGAGTGTACTAAATCAAGCCACGCCCACGAGGGACTTACCAGTAGCCACGCCTACTCACCTGCAGGGCGGGGCTCCAAATCTCATGAGAAATAACCTGGAAACCCAGTAAAAATATATCTATTATATAAAATATATACGTCTTGGCTGTCCTGAACAAACTAATTCTATTTCAAGTTAAGTGATATACAGAGAAGGCGGGGTGTGGGGGCGAGTCTAATTTTAGGTCTTGGCTTCTCGCAGCAAACTAACAGCCGAAATGTTTAACTATTCCCTCTTTCTCCTTAGCCTGTTTAAACAATGACTTGCTTTTGCCAATTCACCCTTGCACATGTAACTTGAGACGTGACGTCACACAGCCTGCATCACTTCAATTAAAATCCAATTAAATCGCTTTTCCGTCTCACCAATCATACCAACAAATTATCATTCAAAATTAATAGCAATAAACTAACTTTTATAAGTGATTTAGCCATAATACATAGTTATTTCAACTTTAAAAATAATACACTAATCTTATATTTTAGTTAATACACATAAAAAATCTTTTTAAATTAATTATATTACGCTAACTTGAACATACTAGTAGCATACATAATTAACATTTTCAAAAACTAATAATAATAGTATGTATTAGCTATCAACATAAAAACTCACTAGTGCTGGTAAAAATACGTTATAACATCTTAGCCCATAGACGAAAATTGTTAAATATTTTAGTACTATGTTATAATGTTATATCTCTGTTAGCAAACATAATAAAAAAAATTAAAAATTAATATTAATACGCTATTATTTATTATTGTTAAGTTCGAAACATAAAAATCATAAGTGCTAATAACACGTTGTGATATCTTAGTTAGTATGCTAAGACAAATTGTTAAAATGTAATACTAATATGTTATAATGTTATATATTAGCATACATAATTAATATTTGTAAAAAGTAATAATAATAGTATATATTAGGTATCAACATAAAAACTCACTAGCACTGGTAAAAATACGTTATAACATCTTAGCCCACAAAAGAAAATTGTTAAATATTTTAGAAATATGTTATAATGTTATATTTTAGTTATCAACATACAAAAAATCACTAGCACTCTTGATAATATGTTATATCATATCATACCTCATAACATGTAAAATGATAACATATCATAGCATTATCAAAATGTTATATCTCAGTTAGCATACATTATACAAAGAATTAAAAATTAATAATAATACGCTATTCTGTATTACTTACCAACATAAAAAACAAATAGTAATAATAGCACGTTGTGATATCTTAGTTAGCAGGGTAAGAAAATTTTTTAAAAAATAAAACTAATATGTTATAATGTTATTTTAGTAAGCATAAATAATAAAAAAAAGAATAAAATTTACTAATCACACTAATTATGGCTGCTGAGTCTTAGTTAGTATCATAAGAGAAATTACTAGTACTAATAAGAATTCTTTATAATGCCATTCTTAGTTAGTATATGTAATAATATGTTTGCATAGATATAATAATACTGGTTTTTATATATTTGCTAAGGAATAAAAGTTAAAAATGAGAGAGAATCTTATATTTTTACTTTACTATAAGTATAGTATAGTGATCGTGAAAAAATTCGATCTCGAAATTTTGACGGAATTATATTTTTTGAGGACCCAAAAGTCGTTTTATGAAGTTTTTTTAATGATGTCTGTGTGTGTGGGTGGGTGGGTGAGTGTGTTAGCATTGCTTGTTATCACGCTACGGTCCAGAAACTTTGATGGATCAAGTTGATATGTTTAGGCAAAAATAGGCATCTACATAGTGTAGATGATCTCATTTTGATCCACTGGCTATTTGATCAAAAGCCATGTTATCTTGTAGGAGATTATCAAGAAATTTTCACTTTGGTTTTTCAAAAATGTTATTACTGCTGTAGTTATTCTAATAAGATTATTTGCATCAGCTGTGTGATGTACAAAAATAAGCTTATATATTGATAAATCGATCAATCTCTATCTGAAATACCTCCAGGAATGAAAGACTAACAGACATTTCTGATTTAGATGTTTACATTTGCTTAAATGAGACATTATATATTATAAACCCAATAAGATTGATATTAGGTTTACTTACAGTAAAGTTGAGTGTAAGCCACTCCAGATTATTTCATATTTAGTTAAATAATATCATAATACAGTTGAAATAATAACCTAAGGGTTACACTTTACTTGACATGCGTAACTAATTTCTTTCAAATTAAAACTATATTCTCATTCTTACTCCTGGGATGGAAATAAAATTAAATTATTGTATTATGCGTCAGTTTTTATAAACAATGAATGTCAAACACAATAGGATTGTTAGCAGCAGTAAATTTTTAGTAATTAATGAAAAAAATGTCTCCATTGTCTAGTTTCTTTCTTTGGTGACAGTAAAGTATTTATAATGAAAAGTATTATTTTAAATAAGAACTTCCCCACTCAGCCTACTGTACGATTAATTATAATTAAACTGATATATATATATATATATATATATATATATATATATATTATGACAGTAGAAATGAATATTCAATGTCATAAAACAACTTTAAGATCTAAAGAAATAACAATCAACGATCAAACCACAATAAGAAAATGGGAAAACAAGACTAAGATCTTTCAACCGTAACAAACGGATTTTTTTTAGGGTTGAGGTCTAATGATTTAAACTAGTCCTTTTGCCGACGTATCGACAAATATTTTTGTCATCTTCAGAGCTACAACATGATTGTTTTTCAATTAGCACTACTATTACTACTATTTGGTTATTTATTGCATTTTAATATGTAGAGTAGAGAGAGGAATTTATTGATAAATCAGTTATTTCGACTATGGATTTTTTTTTTATATTGACATAAGTATATTGTTATAATTATTCTATTGCGTTTACAATTTTTTCTTAAGTATAGAGATCACTATTTGATTACCTTGAAAACCTAAAAAAAAAAAATCAATAGTCGAAATAACTGATTTATCAATAAATTCCTCTCTGTTACTGTACATATTAAAATGTAATAAATAACCAAATAGTTGTATTCACATAGTAGTGCTAATTGTAAAACAATCATGTTGTAGCCCTGAAGATGATATAAATATATGTCGAAATTTCGGCAAAAGGACTAGTTTAAAATCATTAGACCTCAACCCTCAAAAAAATTACATTATATAAATATTGGGTCAAGAAAGCAAATCATGATATATATATATATATATTTATAAAACTAATAAGTAACGGTATAAATGTGGTGTAACAAATTAATTGAATAAAATAGATGAACTTATAAAATGAATAAATGAATTAACACTATGAACCAGAACTAACCCCTCGTCTGTCCCTTTAAGGAGGGCAGAGAGTGGGCTCTTTGGTTTGATGTTCCGGATGTTTTAATGGAAAACTATAAAACTATCAGATTCTATAAAAATAACTTCAATTATTGGATTTTGTTCAATCCATTGTTTATCAGAAATATTAGTATATATCCTTTCTAAGGTAGTGCAATCAGTTATTAATGTGTTATTTATTCATTGTAAGATAAAAAACTAATGAACTTTTATATATATTATATATATATATATTTAAGTATAAGCCAAAAGGAAAAAGTAAAAAAGACACAGAAAATGTGCTCTAAGGCCTTTCAAATATATGTCATCAGAGAGCAACTAAAGATTGATCACAACAAAGGTTACAGGTTTGTTACAAAAAACAAAATATGGGGAGATAATATAAACACATGTTAAAATAGAAAAACTTATAAAATACAAGCTAAAAAAGAAAAACAACAAAGAAAAAAATATAACCTAGGTACTAAATGGAGAAACATCAGTTCAATTAGAGGTCATATTGTAAGGTTTTAAAATATTATGCTATTTTTTAATTATGCTATGATGCTGCTAGATAAATGCATGGACGGTTAAATAGTGTTTCCTCAAAAACAAGGTAATAATTTTTTGTAGCTTTTTATTTTCCCTTAATTTGCTTTATTTTTTTACTTTTTTTATTGTTTTGTAATTTTCTGGCGTACTGTGTTTGCTACTGTCTGTTTGTTTTGCTTCAATATTATTTATAGAGGTAGTCTCCCAGAATTATTTGTGAAATATTGTGCTTAGCTGTTTGAAAAATTGGGTTTTGTTGTCTTAATAATTAATAATAAGTAATTAGTTTTAAAGAAAAAATGTTTGTTTTTAAGTAATGAATAATAACACTGTGTATTTTATTATCCCTTTGTTGTTTTCTTGTTGCTGAATGTTTGTTTGTTTTTTTTGTTTTCTATTGGTTGGTATTCCGTGGATGTATTTGTATTTCTTTACTTATATCGTTAATAAATTATTTTGTAGCCTTAAAAATGCCAAACAACTTTTGGCGAACGTCGGCATATAATCAGGAGTTGAATGTTTATGACCAAAATCCTCATGAACCCCTTCTGTGAATTTATATATATATACCAATTAGATGAAACGATTATATTTCAGTCGGTGAGGACATCGAAATATAGTTAGTGAGTTCAGTGATTTCTTTCCTGTGTGTTCTTTTGAAAATTCTAGTTTATATATATATATAAAATATATAATGATTTTAATCACTGCTTCCGGGTCCAAGTCCTTAATCATATCCCTGTTCCGTCTTCCCGGGTCACTTTAAGAGCTTCAGAGGAGGCATTTATCTGTCTTCTCAAAGCTCGCTCTCCTCCTGGCCTCAACTTGTACCGTTAATTTATTTAATTTTTATTTATTTATTTATTTATTTTTTTTAAATCGTTTATTGCTTCATTTTCTATTCTTCTCCTTCTGTTATTTTTATTTGCTTTTATTTGTTCTTTTTAGTTATTTTTCTCTCTGTAGTTAGTAGCTTACCTAGGGCGGCCGGCAGAGTGCGTGCGTGTTCGTTTGCATTCGGCCTACCACTCAGTTAGCTTCAGCTACTCAAAGGGACTACTTCTGCCCGATGACGACGACTGTCGAAATATCGTTGTGAGTCTTTTGTGTGTGTCTTTATTTGTTTTTCTCTTTCCTGTGTGAACTATATATACATTTCTTTCTATTCTTATTCAATAGTATAAGAATTACTTGAGATAGGAATTTAATTCAATCTGTTATCATCGTCGTATATCAAAAAAGTCGTATCTCAAAGCGAATTTTCCCATTTAAAATAATGTAATTTGTATTAATGATTTTATCTCCTTTTATTTAAGTACACTTAATAACTAAACAAACACTTAATAAATAACAAATTCAAATAAAAACATTACTAAATAATTTATATATTTTTATAAATCGGTAATCATCAATTCGTATCTCAATTTTTTTGTTATATGTTACAACAAAATTGTTAGAAATTTGCATTCGTATGTCAAGACAGTCGTATCTCAGAATTGTAGTGTAATACTCGTAGTTGTTCGTATTTCGTTTTCATGTTTTCTACACTCAGTGTTCGAGCGAATGTAAAGGCCCGGCCTAACCTTTAGGAAAAAACAATAACAAAGAATGTACCTGTTTTACAATATCAAACAGACGTACACTCCATACCCTCACCCACTTCCATCCTATTCCCAGTCAGTTGTACCACAGACACTCACCCTTAGGTATGTACTCTCTTCCTTATCTTATTTTATTTTGTACCATTTTCTTTATACCATAGATAACTCTCTGATGACATTGTATTTTTTTAGTTAATGCCTGAAGAAGAGCAGTACGTGTTCGAAACGCGTTGTTTATACTATTAAATTTCTAAAAGAGGAGACCATTTCATTTGCTTTTTACCCTACAGCAGAGTTTTTCAAACTTTTTTCGACGCGGAACCCTTTTTGCTTCAGTAACTTTCCCAGGAACCCCAGGTTCTAATGATTTTATACAATCACAATTTAAATATTTTCATATCCTTTTATAAATAGAATGTATGTTTAAAAACAATTAAAAACTAATATTATTGCAATGCATATTTTTCGAAAAAAAATTCAAAACTAAAAGATTTAAATTTTCATATCTTCTAGAACTACATAACACATAAAACTGAATTATTAGTACTTGAACACAAATTTTATTTTGTAATCATTTTTGGTTTTATTGTTGAAAGATTTATTCTCAAGTCAGACCGATTAAGTCTACTTTGGTATTTAGTTTTTATGGTAGTATAAAAGGAAAATCCGGTTTTACATAATTAGGTAGTGGGAAGTGACAGCGATGTGTGAAGTGATATTTTTACAATAGAAGGAAATTCTGGAATCAGGTAGCTCCAAAAACTGACTAGTGATTCATCCTAAATATGAATAACATTTTAGCCACTTCTACTTATGTGTATAAGTATTATTCGGTTCCATGATTCACAAGAAACACAGAATAAATCTATATCTACTAAAGAAAAAAAATTAGAAACATTTTTTCTCTAAATGTTTTTCGCGGAACCCAGACAGTCCGTTAAGGAATCCTGTGTTCCGTGGAACCTAGTTTGGGAATTTCTGCCCTACAGTATGTGTTTATTTGATTGATTCCGGTGGAAGTCGCTACATTAGATAGGGTCACTGTGGGGACTCTATCCTTTACTAGGAAAAGGCAGTCTTGAAATAAATAGCCGACGGCCATATCGGCTCCACACTTCCAATGACTTCTTCCTGACTATGGAGAAAACTGTGCATAAAATCATGCATATTGTTAACACCACTGAGGTTAGTATGATTAATTTTAGAAAGAGAGTAAACCGTGTCATACTTCGTATAATCTTGTTGGAGTTTTCCATCTGGTTTCGGGTGTTAAACCATCTTCAAAAGGAACTCTTGAAAGATGGGTAATGCCCGAAACTAGTCGGATAACTCCAGCAGCATTGTACGAGGTATGACGATTTGTTCCGTTTCTGAGTTGAAATTATGTTTAAAAGCCTGGTGTAAATGCTCTATAATATATATATAATATACTCGTATATATAAATATATATATATATATATATATATATATGCATTATTGTATATTGGCAGCTGATTCTCTTGTAGGCATATTTTATTAAAGTGGAGGCAGCTTCCGCATTCACGACTTTTTTACTCGTGTTTTCTAGTTTTCTTTGGAAGGACGAGTTTTCATAGAGGAGTCGTCCCAGTGAATTAAAGAAATAATTCTATAGGTTATATAAATTATATATTTTTACTTAGAAGATTTCGATTTCACTGAAATATGTTTGTATTAAAATGAAACCTCTATATAATTATTAGGATTTTCAATTAATTAGTGCGATTCCACAAAAATGAAGTTCACTTGTATTTCAGATGACTGTGTTTCTGATTGATCTGAAATATTTTTATTATATTTTATAAAACTGAAATATTTTTATATTTGACCTGCAATTGCCCATAGTGATTGGGCTAAGCTTTCATTCTCACATAATTATAATTTATTATGTACATTTTAATGTACATTTTTTACATTGGTATAATTACAATCATCTATTGTAATAATTTCCATTTTGTTTCTGTTTCAGAACTCATCCATGGGCAAGAGAAGAATGACAATTATAAATATTTTCAAGATATGAGGAAAACTTACGTAGGTAAAATGGTAGACGGGGTAGTAATGGAGTGATTAAGCGCCACTAGTAGCCTCTAACACTCAACTCCGACTTTCGGCCTTCACGAGGCTAACCTGTTAACCTGCTATATGCAGGAACAAACGAAAGAGGAGGAGAATGTGGTAGGGAGCTGGGCCTGACAATCTTCGTTTCCCATCCTTCCTAATCCTCAAATCCCCTCCTTTTATCCCAGCCCCAATCTAAGGTGTTATGCGAAGGATGGATGATACAGGAGTTACTGTATTATGAACGGAGCCTCAAGGGCACCAGGCAACCTCCTTGAGTAAATAGCCTTACTCCGGTATACGGTGCTCTGCCGGAGCGGACAAAATGCCACCGGTAGGGCTTCAGGGATCTTTCCCTGTAAGGAGAAGGAAGTCCGGAGACTATCCTCCGGAACCGCAGAGAGTCCAAAAGCGCTAACTAGTTGGAGTCAAGTGCACCTGAGGACTCGAAGAAGGAGAAAGGAAGTTACTTTCTCCTGAAACATAGGGAGCCTGAATGGGCATTATCAATAATGGTTTATGCAGATTCTGCAAAGAAGAATAAATAAGTGCTGAGCTTCTTGGAGTCGTTGAAGCTAACTGCTGGGGTACTTTAGTACAGAAGGGGGGAAGTACAATAGCTTTTTTTTCAGATGCAGTACTATAATCACCCTCAAATAATAATAATAAGAAGAATGTGGTAGATAATTATCACAATACAAGCAACGTAATACGAGCTCCTACTAACAATCGTCTTCTATTTATATATTTATTGTTAAAAGACAGATGTGTGGCATTTGATTTAATTTTAGTTTCTTGTATTAGCCCTTGTGGCTATTTAAAAAATATGTTTGCAAAAATACGTGCAACTTAGAATATCGGTATTCGCTAAAGCGGGAAACAGAATAGAAAATGTTTAAGAGAGACATCTGACTCCAGTTACATTTTTTAAACATATTTTTCTAAACCTTATTATTTTATAAGAAGTGTTGTCCCAAATAAAGGGTTCTAATGGCTTAGTGGGATCAGATTGAAATTTCAGAGGTCCCAATAAGTTATTTAATTAAATAAATTTCTTTTAAGAAAATAAGATAATCAACTATGGATAGAAATGATTGTTATTTGGATATAATTCGCCACAAACCATTCGTTATACAGCCTTCTGTGGGCCAGAGTAGCCCATTAGCTTGCATGTTCGTCTATGGACTGCTACGTCCGGAGTTCAATACCCACTCTGGCCCTCGATTTATTCACAGGAGAGGTGAAAAACATCTGAGCATATCATCTTCGGAGGGAACGTTAAGTCTGTTTTGGTTTGATAATACATACCCACATTCTGTCCATACCAAAACAGACTGATGCCTTTTAAACTTCAAGTTCTTTCGCCCTATCAAAGGGGGGGATCAAGCCCTAGCCGAAGAAAACGTTCAGCTGATAGTCCTGAGCCTGTTCGAGGTCAGGGACTCGTTAAAGCCCCCTTCTCTAAATACCCATGAGTTTTCGCCCCTAAGAGGCCATGCAGTTATATCCGCTGGCTGCGTTGGCTTATCTATATCCACAGATTCTCTGAACTATGGGCAATAAAGGCCAATGACCTTATCTGTAACTGAGCAGGTTCAGTAGGACCTCCGGTCCGGAGTTTGATTCGAAAGTCTTAAAATAAGTTGGTACTACAGGCGGTGGAAGCCCATTAAGGGTTTCACCATCACCAAACTCCATCACTCCAACTGAGGTTGGACTCGTAGTGGCTGTTGGTTCTCACCCAAGTTGGGTAGACCCTTGTGGTCACTGTGTGAGAAGTAGTGACTTCTCGGGAGGATGGCTGCTTAGCATACCGGGGAGTTAGAGACCCCAAACCCTTAGCAGTGGGAACAGGCATTGAACTCAGCTGATTGGACTGGACAACTGGTATTTGCCTAGTAGAGGCTCGGCTCTGGACGGGATCTCAGAGTAGTGACGATTAGATACCACCCTTTAGAACCCTTTTATGTTAAGTACAGGTGGCAGTTAGCAAACGGGAGACCTTAAAGGCTCTAATAACTAACCCAGTCAGGTGGCGTTTAGCCTAGCCAACGAGATTTGTAATCTCTCTCTATGAGTCGTGCACGATGGTATTAAAAACCTCTCACAATAACACCCTAATGGGGTTCGATGAACTACTAGTAGGAAGCCCTGGTCCCGAGTTAACGAGCATTGCCCTTCGAAGGGGGACGACTGAGTTCATAAGAATAGTAGGGTAGTCCTAAAACTGTAAGGCAATGTAGGATAGCCTGCCCCTTAATTAATACTCTTCAGTTAGGACTTCCAATGTAGTGTATTCATTGTATGGAGTCACAAAGGGAACCTGCATGTGTTCTCTGTTGTAACGGCCACCAAACTTAACCTATCTCAAAAACTATTTAACATCAATATTTGTTTAGTTGAAAACGAAATTTTTATTTGTAATTAAATTGAATATTATTATATTAAAAATTTGATGAATATTTATTCTTGTTTTGGAAAAAAATTAAGATTCATTTATTTAGAGAAACTAAAAAAAAAAAAAACTGGAGCGGCGAGGTGTAGGTTTAGGGCCGAGTGTGGAGGAGCACCCGTGGGACTTAGGGCAACGCCATTACCAAGGCCTTTCCATACTGATTTCAAACCCAAATATGACTTTAGGAGTGCTTCTCCTTTATCTTTACTGCCACTTACCGCAAAGCACAATGCTTTATCAAAAAAAAAAGAACTCTTGACTATAAATCTAGATGGTCGTAAATATCAACCCCCCTCTTTTCGTCTCACTTTTATGGACTGACATAACACTGTTGCAACCCTAATGCGCAAGTTACCCTTAGCAGGCAACTGTTTATACACCCCCCTCCCACCCCCCTTAAGAGCACTGCAGGATATTTATATAAGGGTGAACAAAGTAGCTGTCTTGACCACTGGAACTGAAAATCTGGATTGGGCCTACACTCAACTTCACTATAAGTAAATACAATAACAAACTCGTTGACAGTATATTGAGTTTTGGTTTTTATTTGTAGACTTAATACCAAACTCTCTTTAAATGCATTATCAAACTCATAGATATCAATACAATGAACAATACAATATATTGTATCCGTAAATTTTTATAATGCCGGATAATAAAATATCCCGCTATTAGATCTTGAACAAATTTTATATTTTAAATAAAAATATTTTGGTAATGTGTAGCCCAAGTAACTTCTCCATAGTTATTAAATATGAATCTTAGATGAATACCGATGACGAAAAAACAAAACAAGGACTATAAAACACACTGAAGAAAACATAAATATATGTCGAAAAATTGACAAAGAAGTTTTTTTAATACATAGACCAAAAAACTTGAAAAATCTCAAAACATATGCATATAGTGGATTAGAAAAGAACAGTATTATATATATATATATATATATATATATACTCAGTAACAAACAGTAGCAGTTTGCTTCACAACGCGGGTACTTCGCACTTCTTCCCAATGACGACGGATGTCGAAACATCGAAGAAGTTCTGTAGTGTCTTTCTGTGTTCTTTCCTATGTGTTAAAGTTTATATATATATATATAACAGATTCAATAATATATCGATCGTTTGATAGAATAGGTGTATATATATATATAGATATATATGTCAAATTGAATTTACGGCCTATTTTTTTTAATTAATTTTTTGGATAACTTTTCCAAAGCCCTTAATAGTTTTTTAAATTCACAGGGAACTAGGTAGATTAACTCACCATACGTTTGGTTTTCAATGATTATATTTCTTCCAACGTTTCGGTCGTCTTCGACCATCTTCAGGGGGTAAACGTATATACAATATCTAAAAACCTATTGAACATTGTTTAAAACACTTAAAAATAACACTCAAAGTTCATAACTACTAAATCAAATGTAAACATTTAAACTGGCCGGTTGGCATTTCCATTTCATGTCAGCAGGTGTCTTTAAATTGTTCTATCATTGTCAAATGATAAAAAAAATTAAATCATTTTAAATGATTTAAAAAAACAATAGGCCGCAAATTCAATCTGACATGTATTAAGGATGGACTGTTTCCTAAATATTCGAATATATATATATATATATATATATATATATATATATATAAACTAGAATTTAAAAAAGAACACATAGAAAGGAAACCACTGAACTCACTACTATATTTCGATGTCCTCGTCTTCAGGAAAAGAAGTGAATCGCTCCAAAGGCTGATAACGACTCTTTGTGAGTGAGTGTGATATATATATATATATATATATATATATATATATATATATATATATCACAAACAAAACTCAATTCAGAAGAACTGATAACACTTAAAATAAATTGCAACATATAGAAAAAAAAGTAAGAAAGGACTCACTATTCAATATTTTGACCGCCATAACATATGTGTATATTTGTGAATTTTGGTAGCAGTCCTTCTTTTGAGCACATATTACTAAAAACATAACCATAGTTGGCAGAAAGTTCCTTCTTTATAAGTTTCTCTATCTTCCTAAATAAGGATTTCGATGTTGTAACTAAAATATAAAAAGGAATATATAAAAATAAAAAACAATTCAGAATCATCATCCTCCTCCTGAAGATGGCTCTATGAAAGAGTTGAATCATGTTGACTGTTAACTGTGTAAGGTAGGAAGTTTGTTATACAGTTTAGATACAACAACGAAATCATTAATTAGAAAAATGGAGAAACTTATAAAGTAGCAAGCTTCTGCCAACTATGGATATGTTTTTAATTATATATATATTAAGTTTACGCATGGACCTGTAAACTTCACTCCCATTGGTCAACATTGCAACGAATATATATATATATATATAAAGATTTCTCATAAACACGTGAAATAACAATCAATGATCAAACCACAATAATAAATGGGAAAACACGACTAAGATCTTTCAACCGTAACAAGCGGTCTTCGTCAGAGTCAAAAACCCAACTTCGCTTTTTGACTTCTTTCGCTTTTTTGAAAAAAGCCAAAAACTTCAGTTACGTTTTTGACTCTGACGAAGACCGCTTGTTACGGTTGAACGATCTTAGTCTTGTTTTCCCATTTCTTATTGTGGTTTGATCATTGATATATATTTATATATATAAACTATATTGTCACAAAAAACACTCAGAAATGAAACAGAAACTCACTACTATATTTCGATGTCATCAGGAAGATAGAAACGAGTCGCTCCGCAGGCAGACAACGACTATTGCATATATATATACGTGTTGTTATATATATATAATATATATACGGTACTGTTTCCTTGACCACAAAATATTAACAAATATTTTTTCTTTTTACAAAAGAAATAAACAAAAGAAATAAATTTTCTTTTTCTCGGAGTTTGGTCAGGGTAAATATATGGAATCACCTTTTTGCCAACGTTTCGTCTTTATTTCAAGACATCCTCAGGGCTATAAACTAACAAATTTATTGTTTTTTTGTTAGTTTATAGCCCTGAGGATGTCTTGAAATAAAGACGAAACGTTGGCAAAAAGGTGATTCCATATATTTACCCTGACCAAACTCCGAGAAAAAGAAAAAGTGTTTGTTTTATAATATATATATGCACTTTATATATATATAAAGATTTCACATAAACACGTGAAATAACAATCAATGATCAAACCACAATAAGAAATTTTCTTATTGTGGTTTGATCATTGATATATATATAAATTACTATTATTTTGATGAGAGGGAAGGCTGGGTGAAGAGGATTGCTAGAATTAAGATGGCTGAAGTGGTATTTAAAGGAGCTGTTTTACTGATATTAAAGCTATTAATCAAAGCAGTTTGCCGGGCGGATAGGCTAATAAATAATACGCAGCAATAATCACTTAGGGTTAGAGCGCTTGCCGGCTGGATTAACAATAAATAATAGAGCGTTGTGCGACGTCTCCTCCCCCATTAGATCCCATTAGTGGGTGGTTTAATCAGCCTGTCCAATCAAACATTATCTGGCCTGCTCCTCCCTGTAAGTAACCCTGTTAAAAACTTTACCGCCTTCTCCTCCCACGCATCTCTTTCAGTCGATAGCTTCACTTAGCCAGGATAACTTATAACTCAATTCAAGAAGAAAGTCAAACACTTGCCTTAGAAACAATCAATGGTGAGAAATCTATTTTCTTTAACACTAGTGTATTAAAAACGATCAATAACTAGATTTACACGTGCTAACAAAATATAATTACAAATAATACAGCAGATAATTTTTAACTTATATATTATATTATTATTTTACCATAAGTAAAGTCTAGTGATCCTGAAAAAAAATCAGGATTTTGAAAAAAATAAAGAATTTTGGGGTCCCCAAAATCTTTTTATGACGTTTTTTCATAAACATATTTTCACATATATATATGTACATATATGTGTGTGTGTGTGTGCGTGTGTCTGTACGTGTCTGGTTGTTTAGAAATATAGACAAAACATTTTCTTCAGGTGTTTTTTTTTGAGAATTGTTTGATGGTGAACCAAACTTCTTTAAAGAATATATATATAAATATATATATATATATATATTTTAAAGAGGAAAACGATCCAAAAGGATAACAAACAACACTGTTGATCTCCAACCGTCGCTTCACAATGCGCTTAGTGTCCTTATTTCAACTCTCCTGACGATGGTTCAACCGAAAATTAGAGACAGTAAGTGTGATTGTTCCTTAGTTCTGTGTTTGTGATTCACCGTAAAACGTGTATATATATAAATATATATATATATATATGTGAATATCTCAATGATCAAACCACAATATGAAATGGGGGAAAAAATGACTAAGATCTTTCACCCACAACAAGCAACCTTCGTCATAGTCAAAAATTTTGTGGTTTGATCATTGATTGTTATTTCGCGAAATAAGTTTATGTGAAATCTTGTTATATATGTATACATATATAACAGAAACAGAAAGCAAATCAGGAGTTCACTGTAAAGTGAGGCTTATGTTTTCTGCCAATATCCTTATCTCAAAGAAAGAATGTGCAATCTCTATATTTATTGGCGGAATAGAAGGTGCTTCGGTGGCCAGCGAGTAACTGTGACTTTCTAACAGCCGCACTCATGGACCTACAAAATAATCTACTCTCCTATTTATCACTATCGAAACGAATCATATATATATATATATGTGTGTGTGTGTGTGTGTGTGTTGTGTGTGTGTGTGTGTGTGTGTTCGTAGGACGCAGGACTTCATCAATGCCAATTTTGACTACTTCTTAAAATTAAAAATTAAAGGCAATTTTGAGTTTCTCACATTTCCTATTCAATTTTTCCACCTTTTTCAAATAGATTTTCGATATATAGGAACTAGATACACAAGTTCACCAACATTTTTATTAGTATACACCAACATGTTTCGGTTTTCCAGTCAACCATTTTCAAGGATTTATTCATTAAAATACAACACTACAAGTATAACCGTTTCTACAAATTTAACAATATCAAAAAATTAAAATAAAAGTAAAAATAAACAATTAACAAGTAAACTTTACGCGTATTCATATTATGGGAAGTTACCAAAAGGTAGTGGACATGATGAGGTTCGACGCTCTTGGTTTACTTCCATCATCCATGTTAATAATGGAAGACATCACACCGGCTTCTTTGCATCTACGTACCTGTTTTTTTTTGTTTATTGTTTAAACCAATCTCCTAGCGGGTGATAACGTCAGTCGTTTATTGGCTTATTGTTATCCGTGCATTTCGAGTAGGGATCTTTAACGTGTACCTGATCACGCGCAGACTTGGGACTGACGGCTTAACGTTCTCTCCGAGGGATGACGTACTCAGATTTATTCACCTTCCGCGTGAATAAATTGAGGGCCAGGTGGGGATCGAACCCCGGACTACCAGCTCAGAGGCAAGTACCTTAAGCATTGTGCTAACCTGGCCCTCTCCGTACCTGCTTTGTCTTCAGACTTACCTCATGTAATTTCAGTATCCATGCAAATCCTCCACCTTGACTACTGATAATTGGCTGTTTTTCCAAAATATTAATGGCCTCATGAAGTACAACAGTTTTATTCGTCACTGTTTCCCTTGTTAATTTCACTCCTATGTATGTTTGTCACATGCTCTTTGGGTTCTCCTGCGGCAAGATGCTATATTTGGTGTGTGTGTATGTATGCGTATGTGTGTGTGTGTGTGTGTTGTTGTGTGTGTGTGTTTGTGTAATCTATAAGCAATCGGTATGTTGCACTCTTGAACAAAACTTAATATCACATGTCAACAGTCTTGTGTTGATGAATTTATTATCCTTGGTGAACCTAATTCTTCGGTTATTCAACGACAGTGACATTTTTCAAACAAAATAAGAATATTTTGAAGTCTTAAGAAGGAAACTTTGGCTTAAAACACCAAAATTAGAGACTGTAAGTGTGCAAATCTAAGCATATCGTTTCTCAGTAAAGTCGACAAGTTGTTGTTCCTGTTGAGCCTGAAGAATGTCGTATTCTCATTGAATATCTCTACTCTTAAGTGCATTTGAGTTTAGACAGTCTAGATATGTAGTCATTGAGATCTCGATTGTAAATTAAAGAAAGTTGTCTTTGACCAAACATCTCTAATTACTTAAATTATAGAAATGTGTTACCGAATGTATAAAGCTAAAATGAGCCGCACTTTCCGCCACTAAAAAAAAATTTAAAAGGCTATATAGTCTGGAAATTGGGGGAACAAACAAAATCAACATGTTCACTATGTGTATTTCAGATGTTTTCAAAACGTGTTTTTATGTTGAGGACGGCATTTCAAAATTCTGACCCTATCAATTTCATCTATTTTTATTGACTCAAATGAATATACTATTTCATTAAAATGATAACTGAACTGACAAAAAGAATATGATTTGACTGATTGCTATTGTATATTAGTAGTGTCAGGATAGACTGGTGTTGTTCTATTCCACAGGATGACAGAATGGGAAAGCTGTCAGTTTTAGGTGAAACACAATGAAACTCCCAGTCGCCTCCCGTGGTCCGCACGTTCGAATCCCAAAGGACCACACCCCAAAACCGCATACAAAATTCATCTCTCCTACACTACCATTCGCCTAACTAACCTCCAAAACCAGCGTCATATGTTAAAAACCACTTTCAAAAACATTCTAGTTTCTCTAATCAATAAATGTTTCAGTTATTTGGCAAAATATAATCTATAAAAATAAATTAAGTATGTGTCTGCCAGTTCGCAATATAAAAAAGTCTAAAATAACAAAACAATTTTAAGTAGAGGGTCTAGTTTTCATAGAAATTTTCTCACTCAAGGTTTTGCGAAAAAATTTTTTTTTTAAAAAATTAATATAGTGTAACATGTGCCCATGAAGGGTGTGTAAATAATATACTGTATACTGTGTACTATATACTATATATTATATACTATACTAGTATACTATATAGAACATGCTAAAACAAAATATAAATGAAAAACATTCATAATGAATTATTTTCTCTAAGGTTTTCAATAAATTTTATTATTTAGAAACATTAATTATAAGGAAAAGGTAAATATAAGTATGTGTACTGAGTAAAAAATACAAAAATATGAAACTAATAGTATATATATATAACATGTAAAACAATTATAAATGAGGAACATTTCATAGAAATATTTCTCACTCAAGGTTTTCGTCGAAAAAATTTTCATTTAGAAACCGTTTAAGGAAAGATTAATACTATGTTATCTTATGGGTAATCCATAAATGATGGCGTAGTAAATCAATATATTATATATATATATATATATATATTATATCATGATCAAACCACAATAAGAAATGGGAAAACAAGACTAAGATCCCTCAACCGCAACAAGCGGTCCTCGTCAGAGTCAAAAACCAGACAAAACCAGAGTCAGGGTTTTTGACTCTGACGAGGACCGCTTGTTGCGGTTGAGGAATCTTAGTCTTGTTTTCCCATTTCTTTTATTGTTTTCTTTCTTATTGTGGTTTGATCATTGATTGTTGTTTCACGTGTTTATGTGAAATCTTTATATATATATATATATATATATATATCAGTTGGGTTTTTGACTCTGATGAAGACCGCTTGTTACGGTTGAAAGATCTTAGTCTTGTTTTCCCATTTTCTTATTGTGGTTTGATCATTGATTGTTATTTCACGTGTTTATGTGAAATCATTATATATATATAGGCTAAAAGTATTTGCAGAATGAAAGGGATAAAAACAAATGAAGGGAAAATGTAGATAACAGAAACTGGAAGGGAGTTTAGAAAAGAAAGTAGAGAAAAAGTGCGTTGAGACATCAACTAAATGAAAAAAAAAAAAAGGTGAATAATACGTAGCTTGTAAGGAGAGGGTGGTTTTTGAAAAGAATAGGCTAAAGAAGATATACCCAGGAGAGATGGTTAGTAAAAGGAAAGAATAGAGGAAAACATCTGTGTGCTCACCACAGGGAAATCTGACTTATGGAAGGCTGATCAAGCCCCCCCCCCCCCACGGCCCCCTTACGGGGGACCTCTAACACTAATGACTCAGCTAAGACAAAAACATCTGGCTTTATATTCACATCTCTTATTATTCTTTCTTTCTTTTTTTTTTCTTGAATTGTTATAACAGCTATGGTTATAAACATTCACAATTATACAACATTTGTACTGTATAAACTACCCGAAAGCTTATGAGCAACAAATTCTCTGTCTCCTTGGAAAGTGACTAGGTTTGGTTCGATTAGATTCACTGGATGTCCGACGTGAGAATTCTTATAGGTCAGAGTTTTTCAAACTTTTTTCTACGCGGAACCCTTTTTGTTTCCAGTAACTTTCCCGAGAACCCCAGATTCAAATGATTTCATACAATCATAATATAAATATTTTCATATGCCTTTTTAAATAGTATGTATGTTTAAAAACAATAAACAGTAATGTGTATACACAAATATACAAATATACACAGCAATGTGTATTTTTCGAATAAAAATTCAAAACTAAAAGATTTTAATTTTGATATTTTCTACAAGTGCATAACACATAAAACAGAATTACTAGCAATTTTAACACAGAGTTTGTTTTGTAATTATTTTTGGCTTTATAGATGAGAGTTTGATTCTGAAGTTATCCCCAGCATTAAGACTTCTTCGGTATTTGGTTTCTATGGCAGTTTAAAGGGAAAATCGAGTTTCACATAACTAGGTAATGGGAAATGGCAGCAATGTGTGAAGTGCTACTTTTGCAATAGCAGGAAATTCGGGAATCAGATAGTTCCAAAAACTGACTAGTGATTCATCCTAAATATGAATAAAATGTTGACCACTTCTACTTATGGGTATATGTAGATATAAACATTATTCGGTTTTATGATTCACAAGAATAATAATAAATCCATACTCATAAAAAATATTTCTATAAAAATGTTTTTACTAAATGTTTTTCACAGAACCCCACACAGTCCGTTAAGGAACCCAGTTTGAGAACCTCTGATATAGGTCAAAGAGCGGCCCTTGGTGATACCACACAATGAACATTCTACACTGGACGTCCTTAATCAGTGATGTCAAACCTACGACACGCGTGTCAGTGCTGACACGCAAGCTCATTTATAGTGACACGCACCTTCAAAGATACAGAATTTCAAAAATTCAAATATTTGTTTCTCTTAACAGCCAGAATTGGTTATTAATAATAATATTATTACTTACAATTCAATGAAGCTCAATATTTTAGAAGCACAATGGAAATGGATAGAAGGTGATGTTATATTAGTCACACTGTACTAAAGCTAATAATTGAGGTTCTATAAACAGTGAAGTTGCAAGTTAGATCAAAAAGTTGTGCCAAGAAGGTTAAAGGGTGGGCTGAATACGAAGAAGGGTTGTTGGAAAACGAGTTTTACTAAGTGGAATGGAATTGTTGTGGGAAAGTTGATTGGCAGGAGTGTGTGTGGGGGGGTGGGATGGGGAGTTTGATAAGTTCAGGGGCAAAGCAATAGGAAGAAGCAATAAATACATTTGTCTGTGCCCCCCTGGTCCCCTGCGGACTGCCCACTGGCCTGTTCCAGATTTATTGTTATTTATCTTTGGGCCGGCAGTGGTGGCAGGCCTGTAATGCCTTTACAACGTCCACCCTCTTTCATTTCCTCAGACTGCAAACTTACCTCCTGCACAGTCCACCCCTTGCTGGACTTACTCATTCCACACAAGCGGCGTCCTGCACACATTCAACACTGCTCCTGGTCAATACATCCCTCAGACACAACAATAAAACTAGTCAATTTCAATTTAAAAGCCCTGACTTGTCTACCAACAGACTCACATCTGTTTACCCAACGACAACAAAGGCGAAATAGGCCAATCAGAATCACTCATCTCTTTTACATATTTTCTTTCTTTAAATCTATTATATATATATATATATATATAATTAAAGTTCAGCTAGAGAACACAAGAAAAAGGACGAACACTCACGAATTTCGATAATTTCGGCGTCTTGCCGTCTTCAGGAGAGTAGAAAGAAAGAAAATAAAAGGAGAAAGAATGAAGGAACGGAGACGTAAATGCGTCCACTGGCCGATGTCTGTAAGAAATGAAAAGTGTCCTTACAAAAAGATGGCTGACTGGACACAAGAGGTTGGAGAATAGCATCAACGAAAGCAGAGATGCGCTCGGTGACACTGCCACAACTGGAGACTATTGGTCGGCCTGGAGGAGGATTATTGGGCATATTGAAATCATATATATATATATATATATATAATATCAATACGAAACAATCAACAAACCTTTTACAGTAAACAATAGACACAGAATAAAGATACGAACACACTACAGTCTCTAACTTTCGGTTGAACCGTTATCAGGAGAGTAGAGATAGGGACAGCAACTCCACCAAGCGACGGCTGGAGACCAACAGTGTTGTCTCACGCATGCCCGGTTGAAGTTATATATATGAGTTAAAGCTAAGATAATACTGAGAGAGAAGCAGGCATAACTCATTTCTATATTTTGGTAATCGTCATATTCAGGAAATGAAGAGTCCCGCAGGTATGTAGAGCGGCGACTTATTTTTATTTGAAAGTCCATTGAAAAGTTTTATTTAATAGAAGTATAGAAATAAGAGGAAAAAAATGGAGAAACAACAACAAAACTTACTTCAATATTTTAACCTCGTCATCATCAGAAGAAGAAGAGCACCACTCGACTGGCAAACAGTAACTTATCTGTTCTTATTTAACAAAACAAGAACGAAAAAATGAAGCATTTTTTTTCTTTTTCACGTTCCTTTATCTTAATCGTCTGATAAATTTCGCTATCAAACTTTATCTTTTTTTTTAATTATATATATTTAAAATCAAACAACAATCTGATATGAAAAAAAGATTGAGTTAACAATCAACAAAAACGATCTTTGTCAGAGTCAAAAACCCAACTTTTTTCCTTATTTTATATTGTGCTTTGATCATTGATTGTTACTTCACGGGTTTATGTGAAATATCGTTATATATATATATCTAAATAATGTGTGTTTGAGTGTGTGTATATTTGTGTGAATGTGTGTGTGTGTGTGTGTGTGTGTGTGTGTGTGTGTGTGTGTGTGTGGTGTATGCATGTGTGTGTCTGTATGTACTGAATAATCATAATAAACACGTGATGTAATCTATGAAGTAAATACCACAAGGAAAAAATAAAAATAGATGAATTAATTTCCTGATCATTCACTTCATGTCATCAGAGAGCAATTGATGACATTTCAATATCTTAATACGAGATATATATATATATATATATATATATATATATAATACAATGATCAAACCACAATAAGAAAATGCGAAAACAAGACTAAGATCTCTCAACCGTAACAAGCGGTCTTCGTCGGAGTCAAACCCAACTCCGTCAGTTGGGTTTTTGATTCTGAAAATCTTGTCTTGTTTTCCCTTTTTTTTATTGTGGTTTGATCATTGATTGTTAACTCACGTGTTTATGTGAAATCTTTATTATATATATATATATATATATATATATATATACGTTTCACGATGAATCACAAACACAGAACTAAGGAACAAACACACTTACTGTCTTTAATTTTCGGTTGAACCGTCATCAGGAGAGTTGAGAAAGGGACACCAAGCGCACTTGTGAAGCGATGGTCGGAGCGGTCTCCGACCGTCGCTTCACAAGTGCGCTTGGTGTCCTTTGGAAGCTTATTTTGCATAAGTCCCCTTGGCGCATATGCTAGCGCGCTTTGAAATTTAAAATGGCTTAAATTAATCGTTAACTTTAAAAAACATACTGAAACATGTCTAATTTAAAAATAAAATAAATTATTATCTTGTTGTTTAAAGTTAAGGATCAATTTAAGCCATTTTAATATTATTCCCATGTTAACACTCAATAATGTCAGATATTGTATTCATTTTCAATTGATTGTTGAAACATCCTGATGTTCTTAAATCTCATAAATGGATACATTTTTTAGATGTAACCTGAAGAAGAACATCAATTGTTCGAAACTCGTCGTTAGTTTGTTTTATAATAAATTTTCTTGTGTGGAGACTTAATACTTTCCCCAATATGAGTAAATACCACACTATAACAGATTGCACAATTAATGAATAATAATCTCCTAAGATTATTGTTTTCTCTTCGGAATTCTATTGCTATTAAATCTATAATAATGACTAAAGAATAGGACACATTGGCCAAAGTTCTCACGTATGTCTGCATAAGATCGTCAAATTAGTATACCTTTTGTTTGTTAATAAAAAAGATAAAACAACTTCTTATTAAAAATGGAAAACTCAAAAAATATTTTGAGTATCTAGATAAAAAATGTATAATAAACTACAGAAAGATAGTTATCAATAGCCTGAAGTGTCCCTAAGAACCCTTAAGCCCTCAGACTGGTGATATTAATTATCCATTACTCGAGGGCCCCAACTGTAGTGGGTGTCACCCATCCAAGTTTAAATGACGCACAATGTTGCTTAACTTTGGTGATGTAATGATGTATTAATGGTGAATGGATGTTGAAAATACTATTAAAGTATTAAAAGAAGCCGAAAGCAAGAGTGAAAGGAGACGAGTTATTTAGCTGCAGTGTACTTAGGAATCCTTTTGAAGTGCCTTAGTTTAACTGACTATGTATAGCTCAGTTTAAGATAACAGGAAACCTGCTGAAGCCATCAGACATTCAATTAAAGGTGAAAGTGGAAGTCAGCATGAATAATTGGTTAGGAGCGTGAGGAGGAGAGGTATGAAAAAGTCTGCAGGGATCTTGGGAACACTCGCTGCAGTATTGATGTGGAAGGTGGACCGCTTTTGAAACATTAACCACTGGCAAACAGACCTAAACAAATGGCTTTCTCTCTGGACCTTCCCTCCAGAGAGAGGGTAAACACCCGCCAAACAGATCTCTTCTCATCACAGCCAGTACACTTGTCATGCCTTGATGTCAGTCCATTGAGGCTCTTGAAAAAGAAAAGAAAATATGGAAACCCCAGACCTTCTCCCCCTAACCTCTACAACACTAATCATGCCAGCATGATTCAGCACTATTATATAAGATATTATTATCAACCGTCATACATCGTCTATCGCTGGTGGAGTCGCCCGACCGGTTGTATCAACAATAGGTCTAAACCCATCTTCCAGAATCACTGATATAAATACCTACTTTAACACACTGGTACCAATAAATGCCTGAATTTCCTACGTAATAGTTTTTTTTTTCTTTTACAATTGAAGTCGTCCTTTCCGTTCTGTCGTCTTTTCATGTTTTTTAATTGTTTGAATATTACGCCTGTTCGTTTGAATATTGATTTGTTCGTTTATTAGGTCGTCACTGTTTTTTTGTTTATATATTTCCATTTCTTCTATCACATTTAATATTTTAACTTTTTGTCCTATTTCAGTTAATTCCATTGATTTTTCAAGACTATCAGGTTGATGTTCGTGTTTCCTTTAATGGTTGCCAAGATTTGATTTGTTCATGTTATTTACATAATCATTAATATGTCTTTGTTTTCATTAATCATTAAATAATTAATTAATCATTAATTATCTTTATTTTAATGCTCTTCTAGTTTGCTCTATGGATACATGTTTACAGCCTCACACACTTTAATTTATATACACTGCTTTTATCATATATATTATTTTTACTCGTATATTTCATTCCTCTATCTATTATTTGATTTACTGTATTATTAGTTTTGAAACCTTCCTTTACATTATATTGGTTTAATAACTTAGCAATTTTATGACTGACTTGTGAATATTATTAACATTTAACAATAATTATATTAATTATTAATTAGTTAATTTATTATTAATTAATTAATAATAATTATTATTATTAAACAATATTATTATTATTGTTTCTGTTGTTATTCGTTTTTTTTTATTTTTTAGCATTTTATTTACTCTCTGGGAGATATACGCTCTTAAAAATTTAAAATTCTCCCTCAAAAAGCTATACTGCTATTCTATCATAAACGCTAAATTTAAGTAAAAAAAAATTTTTTTTTTAACTTGAACCTAGTATAAATAAATCTTGTTTGGCTCTATCAAAGTGTAATAAAGAATATTTCTCATCAAATATTTTGAAATTATTATTTTGTTTTGCACAGTTAGTGAAATAGTTTTTGAAGTAAAACCAAACCTTTTCCACTATCCAAAACTCATAAAAATCTTATAAACTGTAGTTTACCATTGTTTGAATCGATGAAAAAGAAATAGTCAGGAAAAATAAATCGGATTTTTGGTATCAAAAATTAGAAACCCGAAGTCCATTACCAGTAATGGCAAAACTTTTCAGTTTTCCATGTCAAAATATTGAAAAATTTACTTATAAATTTCATGGTGTATCATATATCGCAAAAGGAAAGACTAAAAAGAAAATATCAAAATTTATAATTCTTGGAAGTTAATTATTTCTTTTTGTGCCATATAAAATACAAAAACCAAAATTTAACATTTCAGTATTTAAAATTTAGCATCTTTTCAGAATTTAAAATTTCATATTAATAGCAATATTAAAAGAATATATTTAAATGTTAAATTATTTTTTTTAATACCATTTAAAATACAAAAAACCAAAAATTATGAAACCAGAATGTAGCATTTTAGAATTTAAAATTTAGCATATTTTCAGTATTTAGCATTTTTATATAAATATCAATATTAAAACTATATGTTTAAATGTTTTTAATATGTATATTTATTACACAATATTATTGTACTTGTACATACAGGTCTGGTTTCAGAAATAAATTACTAAGTATTATTTACAAAATTAATAAATATTATTACTAATAACCAATATTGGCTCTTACGAGAGAAAATTATTTAAATTACAAAAAATTTTTATCTTTGAAGATGCTTGTCACCATAAATACAGGTTGCGTGTCAACTCTGACACGCGTGTCATGGGTTTGTCATCTCTGTGTTATACAGTCAAATCACGTATTGCATGATTTCATTCAATACAAAAATTCTAGTTTACTCGACAAATGACATGTAAACACTCTTAAGATTCGATTCAACAAGGTGAAATAAAAATTTATAAATTTGAACTCTAGTTTGATGAATAAGAAATTTTAAAAATGTTATCCAAAATGCTTTTGACTACTGTTTTGAATTTATTGTCGACTTAGAAACAATAGCAAGTGCTAACTTATTCCTAAAGACCCAAATTCTGATTTTGGTTATAAGTAATATAGTCATTTATTTATTTTCCATAGATATTACATTTGAAAAAATCAAACTTTTATTTAAATAAAAAAAACACAACCCGTCAAATACTTTTTTCAATTAAATGTCACATTATTAATATAGTAACAATATAAGAACCTAATAAAGTAAGAATTTATTAAATGATAATACCTATAAAATTTTATATTACAGGAGTACTAATGATGTTAACGCATATACTAACCAGTAATATTATTATCATTGAAAAAAATGTCTCAAACTTTAACAATTATAGCTTTTAACTTTAACAATGTATATTTAACAGTGTTTTCTTTGTTTCGAAAAACCGAAAAACCATTTCTTTTACTGCTTTTAGTGATGATTTCTTGATTTTGACCCTGACTCTGTTGGGTTTTTGACTCTGACGAAGACCGCTTGCTACGGTTGAAAGATCTTAGTCTTGTTTTCCCATTTCTTATTGTGGTTTGATCATTGATTGTTGTTTCACGTGTTTATGTGAAATCTTTTTATATATAGGTGTGTTCACTAATCGGGATTCGGTCAATTTTCTAGGATAAAAAATCAAACTCTCGTTGCCAACGTTTCGATTTTATTTAAAACCTTTTTCATAGGCACTAATAAAATGCCTAGATTAGAGAACACACCTATTCTATCAAACGGTCGGTATACTATTGAATCTTCTATATGTATATATATATATATATGATAAAAGTATCGACCGTGGAATAGAAACAAAACTAAAGTTTATCGGGACTCGGCCAGGTCTTCAGATTCAAATTAAACTCTCATTGTCAACGTTTCGGTTTTATATCAAAACCTTTTTCTTCGGTCTACAAAAAATAGATAGTAAAAAATCATATATACATCAACAAATATATATATATATATACAGTTTGTCGATAAAAATACGATCCCAAATGAACAAATACAGTTCAATGTACATAATGAAAGATAGAGAAATGGAAAGTAAACACTTACAGTCTTTAATTTTCGGTCAAACTATCTTCAGGAGAGATAAGAGGGAAACCAAGCGCACTGGTACAGAGACGGTTGGAGACCAACAATGACGCCACATACAACATTATGTGTTGTATAACAGAGAATAAGGTAGACAAGAATCAATTTAAGATTAAATTGAAATAGGAATATGAAAAATAATAATACAAATAAATAAAACAAAAAATGAGGGATGAACAGAAGAAATGATACAAAAATAGGAATTATGGACAAAGCTATAATAAAAAATAGAGAATAAAACTGATAATAAATTAAATAAATGAAAAATATATAAGATAAAAAAGTGTGTAAAAACATAAAAACTAGATGCAGAGACAAGAAACTAATACAATGAAGTATTATCTCTTAAGATTATGGCTAGGTGCACTGCGCGCATTGAGCAACCAAATATGGGCTTCTTCGGAGGCTCGGAGAGTGAGATCTCCTCTGACTTCTCTGACTCATATATAATCATATATATGATTTATATATTTATAATATATATAATATAATAATATAATAAATATATAATGACTGAAATCTCCTGAGTTTTCTTTCTAAAGACACAAAATTTATTCAATAATTGTTGAATAAATGAAATCTTGTAATTTTCCAAGTATACGAATATAATTGTAAAGTGCATATTTTAAATGAATTAGAAAGTTTTGCATAAATCAAACTGCTAACAGGTTTAGATTAATATTTGTTTCCTGTATTTGTAATATTTTTGTTTTTACCAAATAAATAGTAATGGGATGTTAATTACACTGTGTTTTAAAGATTTATGTGTTCAGTAATGCAATATTACTGAAATGTAATTTTCTTCTAATCTTACTGGTCTACAAAAAAAAAGAAAAAAGTATACGAGCAACCAACAAATCAACAAATCAACATGAAGAAATCCTGGAGAAGTGAACTTGACTACCAAGGACAATAAAGTCGCGATATCCTGAGACTTATTTGAACATCCCTACATGAACTCATTATTTATGAGACCTTAAGGGGGCCAGATTAGCTCAGTGGTTTAGGTAATCGCCTTTGGGCTGGTAGTCCAGGGTTCGATTCCCACCTGGTCCTCGATTTATTCACGCTGGAGGTGAATGAATCTGAGTACGTCATCTCTCAGAGGAGAGGATGTTAAGCCGTCTGTCTTCGAGCCTGTACGACGTTAGGTACTTGTTAAAGATGCCTACTCTAATTACATCTGAGCAGGCAAAATTTAGGACTCCTAATATAGAATCTGTAGAATCACCGATCAAATAAAATACCGGTAAATGGCTGACGTTATCACCCGCTAGGGATAGGTTTAAACAATAATAATATGAGACCTTAATGCTTTGAAGCCAAAGTTAATGGTGAAACAGAAGTTGTGAGGGATTGTTAACCATTTTGGTTAAACTATATTTCGTATATTTTGTTCACAGTGTAAGTAATGTTTAAGTAGCTTATTATTACTATCGGGAAGAAAGTCTGATATTTTATAGCTGTTTGGCATATTGGCTGTGCAACCCTCCCCTTTGGTCAGGATGTGTTTCAGTCTCTTTTAGACCTGATATCGTCGTGGCAGGTGACTGATACTTAACGGCATTCCACGTTCCTGCCCCTCCTTCACCCCCACCCCCCGGCAAGGATTCAATCTGCCTCACTTTGTCTCACCCCCTTACCGCTCGTTTTCATCAACCTTTATAAAACTTTCATCCCCCCTAACGTGTAAACTCGATGCTGCCAGCGTCGCCTTAAACCAACCCCCTCCCTTCATCACACTCTCACTCTCTCTCACTCCCTCTCACTGATAAATAAACTACACCGTCACGAACTCACCCTCCCTAACTGTTTTATGCTAAAATCTTCTACCTTTTACAATCTCTCTTCTTCAAACTCACTCTATCTTCTTAAAATCCTGCATAATTTATAAATTCTCCTAAAATCATGACGATAAATAGCTTGGAGTTTGAGAAAAATTGTTCCTTTTTTTATGACTGCGTAAAAAGTTTTAAATGACTGTAAGCCAATTTAGGAAAACTGGTCGTTCACTCCTTGTTTCTCTACACGCACTTCTCACCGAATCTTCATTCATCTAGAGGCCACTCTGTCCTTGCTGTTCTTCCTTGTTTTATCCCATGAAATGAAATATGCAGCTACCTCCTTCTCTATAATATCTTATATAAAAAAAAGTAAAACTCCATTCACTATTAATCAGATGTGAGTCAACACACGACAACGACGTTACCTGGAAGCACGCAGTCTGGAAGCAGGGCTATGAACTGCAAAACTGCATTCAAAAATGCATTTGGCAACCTTGGATTCAACCGACTGCAGCTACCGAGAACAGCTGCATTCTGTAGCTCAGTTTGACAGATAAACAATGATTATATGCAATTAGCTAAAAATCATAAGATAATACATAATCCTAACACCTCTGCGAGGTGAGAGATATAGTAATACCTAGAGACAACTCTTCAAGTGATAATACAGGAATCTCGCAGGAACGTGAAATGCATAAATGAAAATGAACGCCTCCAACACCACATATGCTATAAAACTAGAACCACTGCAAGCATAATTACAAAAAATAGCCCGGAAACGGTCACCATGGAGCTACAAAAGGTCAATGTTCTATACCAATATACCATGGTATCTGTACCATGAGAGATAGCGAGCTCCTAGCCAACTCAAAATACATTGGTATGACATCGACCACACTGTCGCGGCGACTGACAATGCATCTACAGGCAGGTGCCATCAGGAAACACACCACCCAGGTTCACAGGAGGCAACTCACACGCCAGGACCTTGTATAGAACAGAACACAGTCATCATAAAACAGGTCAACGATCCAGATAGGCTACAAATATATGAAGTTCTAATGATAATGAAAAATGATCCCCTGATCAGCAGGCAACACACTGGGGTGTCACGCACTCTGCAGCTCCTCAAGTGAGCAGCCACCAGCCATCTAACAAGACAATAGCCAATCCCCGCCCAGTACTCAGACCAACAACACCTAAATCTCTACCTGCAACCCATTGGTCCACATTTTTCACCCCTTTTACCGTATAACCCACCTAACCTAACCCCATAACTAACTAGGTAGTCAACCTGTGCAAGTGAATCTATTGACATTGTGTTAAATTTTGCTCTTGTGTTACTGAACATAAGTATTATTAATTACTGTTTCTTTGTCCTGTGAGTAGGTCTAACTGACGCGCGAAAGTCGGGTTTACAAGTGGAAGTGTTGCTGGCGGAAGCCAGCAAGAGAAAGAGGAGTTCCAGGCAATCTTTCATATTGTTTATAACCTGCTGTTAAACAACCTATCGACTCTAAATGTCAAATCTTATCCTTTTTATTTTCTAAATTTCTTCCAAAATTGTTGTAAGTCTTTGATATTTTTAAACTTCATTACTTATTTTCCTATCAAACTTACAACCACTTCAACTGATATGTCAACCGAAAAGTTTATTCTACTTCAAGAACAATTGAGAGTACTTCAGGAAAATACATCTGAAGTACTAAACAAATTAAACAGAAAATATCCTGAAGGCTTCCCAACTCATACCAATAATGACAACAACGAATTTATTATTGTCAGAAAATCAAAAAGGTACAGAACTACATCTCCGTCAACAAGCACGACATTACAACTAGACAATCAATTTCTATATTTTCTCAAGACAATGATTCAGAACCACTTATAAAGAAAAGTAACGACACCCAGTGTTACCTAACTTTAGTAATTTTATTTCGGTGTATTGAACGTTTTCCTGATGGTTGGTAAGCATGTCTGATATGAAGTATCAGTGAGTTATAATGTAACGATTACGGATATTTGTTGTTTCTATTACTTGAATTTTAAGTCAGAAATTTAAAAGGCACAATATTAAAGCGCCAGAGTAGCCTAGTGACTTGCCTTCTCTCCTCTGAACTGGTAGAACCCTAGTTCGATTCTCACTCTGGTATTCAATTTATTGATGCAAGATGTGAAAAAATCTGAACACGACATAGAGGATGATAAACTATTAATCCCGAGTCTTAAAGATTCCTACTCTAAATACAATTGTGTTAGGGAAAATTTAAGATTTCCAATGTACATTCATTAGGGAAACGCAATATTCTTTCTAGGAATCACCTTTCTAATGACCCTCAAGGTAAAAAAAAAAAAGAAAAAAAAGGTAAACAGAATGATGGTTTTGCGTTAAAAAGTTTTTTTTGACAGAAAACAAGACGTTTCAAACATATAATGATCTTCTTCAGGTGACAACAACTGTTAACTGATGGACCTCCTTTTTCCTCCGCAGCTGATCTAACTTAGAGTCAATAGATTCAAAATTGATGTTTTTCTTTTTAAAACCATTTTCATGTAAACACTTTTTCTTTAATTCTTCAGTTTGATTTAGTACAATATAATAACAGTCTGAACTATTTTTGAATTAAAAATGTTAGTGCCTATCTGTCATATATGATTGAAATGGAAACAAAATAAGTACAAATTTCTAAGGTAGACTTTATAAAAAAAAAGAAAGAAATAGTGACTTAACTTATTGGGTTTTCTTTCAGGTAAGTAAAGAAGAAAAAATATTGGAAAAAATAAAAAAATGTCACATCTGATAAAAGGAATTGATAAAAAAGTGAGAGGAAGTTTGAAAACTTGAAGTTACATTCTATTATTCAAAAAACAAAAAAAAAATGTTTTTCTTTTTTGACAGGAGGCCCAAAACGTTTGTATTACTTGTACCTTATTCGTTGAATAATTTATAGCCAAAGAAAAGTAGGGTCACCAAACAAAAAAAAAAGTTTATGAAGGGTCCTAACGTAATGGTGAGTT
Organism: Hermatobates lingyangjiaoensis; assembly: GCA_026182355.1. Classification (NCBI taxonomy): domain Eukaryota; kingdom Metazoa; phylum Arthropoda; class Insecta; order Hemiptera; family Hermatobatidae; genus Hermatobates; species Hermatobates lingyangjiaoensis. The sequence goes on along the minus strand of JAPFBL010000078.1, from coordinate 289,977 downwards.
ACATTTTTGCACCGAGGATGGAACAGAGAAACCTGTGGAGGGGGGGGGGATATTTGGAAGGGGTTGTAGAGAAAGAAGAGGAGAAGGTGGGGGGGTTAGAATTTGTTTTTGCACGGGACATCAATCATGCAGAAACATAAAGGAAAAAAGGCGGTAATAAGTTGAGAGAGGCTTGGGGAATCAGGAGTCCCCCGGGGGGGCGGACGGGATATTTATGCAGGGCCAAGGGGCTCTCGACAATCTCCATACATTACTCCCTGCCTGACCATCAGGCCCCCTTCCCCCGCCTGCCAACTCCTCCTTCTGCTGCGTAATCATCGTAATTCCTTCTTGTCTTCTCAAGGAAATAATTGCAATATACTGAGTAAATGTATAAACACCACTTCAGCAGTAAACAACACCTTATAGAAACCAATAATTTCACTTTACAAAAAAAAATGTAGTAGGATCTATTTCTTACTTGTTGTTTTCACGGACCAACCCGTCAGCACCACATCCTTGGGTATGTCTTGAATTCTCTTAATTGAATTTTATTTTTTCACTCTAATTTTGTAACTGTTTAGATATAATTTGTATTATAGTGTCTTCCTGATGATGAACACAAATGTGTTCGAAACGCGTTGAATAAAACTTCATTTGAGTGGAGACTTTTGTTGGTTTATCCATTTTACCTCAGAATGAGTAAATACCACACAATTACGGATTGCACAACTAATGATTTAAAGAAAAATGTGTTTAAGAAACATTTAAGACAGTTTTAATTATATAAATATTATTTTATTTAAAACAAAGTTACCTTGTTGGATGAGAGACAGGCTCACGATCAGGATAAATTCTTTCAAATTTCTCAGCAACAGACCGGTTAGTGGCGCCATCGGCACCGTTCGTTTATTGTTAAAGGGATATCTGAAAATTAAAGGGAAAAAAATTTAAATCCAAATCATAATTAAAAATAATTTGATCATAATTGAATTTGACAAATACAATGACTGATACATTCAAACAATGGTGAATTACTATGAATGAACATTTATTATATCAGAAGAAAAGAAAAGATATTCTACCTCATTAATTTTACATTGTTTTTACGTGGCTGTCCACGTAATTCCTTGGTGCGTTACTTACAGCCCACCCTGTATACTGAATAACTCTTGTATAATGCAATGTTGAAAAATATGTGTAAACCAATAAAACATTGTTTTCAAGAAATCAGTTGTACATAAGTAATACTCATACAAAACGAACGATATTTGCATGATAAAATCTCACTTTACAAAAATATATTTACACCATCCACTGATCTTAATCTCATGGAACATAACACTAACAGATCTATGTATATCTGTATATATGAAAAGATTTCACATAAACACGTGAAATAACAATCAATGATCAAACCAACTCAGTTGGGTTTTTGACTCTGACGAAGATCGCTTGTTACGGTTGAAAGATCTTAGTCTTGTTTTCCCATTTCTTATTGTGGTTTGATCATATCTGTATATGTAAAATACAAAGTTTTCCTCTCTGTCCACCATAGAAATAAAATTGAGACATTTAGATACAAAGACACATATAGATCTTATAAAACCTTTTTCGTGGCAAATAACTAAGGTAATTTGATTGTGATTAAATGATCATGGTTCTTTTTTTGGATCTACCTTACAAAATGTTTCTAAACTGGCGACCCCAGGAGCAAAGCTCATAAACATCACTAATGTTTCTCTTCCACTGATGGAAGAAGTTAAAGCATATTTTATAAATGAAGTTTATTTAAATTTCCTCAAGAAATTTAATGATTTAATGTTGATTTTGATGATAATCTACTTGCCTATATTTTCATTTTAATTTGAAAAAAAAAATGTGTGCCAATTTATGATAACTTTTATATCTTATTTTTTTTCAAAATCTATAATTTATATTCTGTATCAATTTCTTTTATCAAAAAAAACTTAAGTGTATCGGAACGATAGAAAATTTAAATTGTTGTTGTTATATGTAATTTATTTATTATTAGAGGTATAATTAAATTATTTCCTGGGCAACGCCGGGCAGATCAGCTAGTATATATATTATATATATATGAAAGTATAAGCCACAAGGAAAAAGTAAAAAAGACACAAAAATCCTTGTGGCTTATACTTTCATTAGTTTTCATCATGTGTTTATTGTGATTATTTAGTATATATATATATTACTTCAAACCTTTCGGTTCAAACCGAAAATTGGAGACTGTAAGGGTGTGCTTTTAATTTCTCTAAGTTTCTTTTTCTACATTGAACTATATTTGTCCGTTTTAAATTGTATTCCCAACGAAAAACTATATATATATATTATAAAGATTTCACATAAACACGTGAAATAACAATCAATGATCAAACCACAATATCAAATGGGAAAAAAGACTAACATCTTTCAACCGTAACAAGCGGTCTTCGTCAGAGTTGGGTTTTTGATTCTGACGGTGACGATAGAAAAATGGGTTCTTCATTTTGATGATGATTAAGATAAGATCTTAATCTTATTTTCCCATTTTATATTGTGGTTTGATTATTGATATATATATATATATATATATACACTTTTTCGTTGGAAATACGATACGAAACAAACAAATATAGTTCAATGTAGAAAAAGAAACATAGAGAAATCAAAAGTACACACTTACGGTCTCTAATTTTGGTTTGAACCCTCTTCAGGAGAGATAAGATAGAGAAACCAAGTGCACTGGTTCAGAGACGATTGGAGACCAACAATGTTGCCTTTCTATTGATTAGGAATCAATTTATAATTAAATGAAATTAGTGGAATTTGAAAACAATAAATAAATAAAAGAAAAAATTGAGGCATGAACAGAGAAATAGACACATAAATAAAATTACAGACTAAGCTATGATAAAATAAAATAAAACTGAGAATACTCACAGCAGCTAAACTGTTTGCCCTCGGGAGCGAAACTGTGCGGACGTCGAGGTTGTCTCTCCTGTACCATTATCAATCCCCAACCACACTTCACAGCTCCCCCCCATAACACCCACTATACTGTTACAACTGACTGCTCGTGTAACTCCAAAACTGTGTGTACCGTTTGGAGTGTACCAAGTGTGATTCGTTCTATGTAGGCCAAGAATCCACCAAGCTTAGTCTCCGTATGAACAATCACAGAGCTTGAGTCAAGAACCACTCCCATCTTCCCATCGCCATACATGCCAATAGCCACGGTCTCCCCTTTAATGAGTGATACAAGTTACAGATTCTGCGACAAATCCCCCCTGACTACAAGATCTTACACTACGAGCCTTCGAAGAAGCCTATAATAGGTTATTAAATACGCCCAGTGCACCTGGCCTTAATCAAAAGCGACAATGTTTAAAAGTTCCTTGTCTTTTCATATTTTATCATAAATTTTCCTTTATTATTTGATTACTTTATTTCTTTAATATTATTATTTGTATTCTCAGTTTTATAGAATTTTATTTATGTGTCTATTTCTCTGTTCATTCCTAAATTTTTTCTTTTATTTATTTATTGTTTTCATATACCACTATATTTAATTTAATTATAAATTGATTCGTAATCAATAGAAAGACAACATTGTTGGTCTCCAACCGTCTCTGTACCAGTGCGCTTGGTTTCCCTATTTTATCTCTCCTGAAGACGGTTCAAACCGAAAATTAGAGACTGTAAGTGTTTTCTTTTGATTCCTCTATTTTTCTTTTTCTACAATAAACTATATATATAAATTATATTGACCAAAAAACCCAGAGAAATGAAACAGAAACTCACTACTATATTTCGATGGCCTCGTCATCAGTAAGATAGAAAATAGTGGCTCTGCCGACAGACGAAGACGTTGAATCAAATACCTAATGAGTCGTTCTGCGGAGTGACTCGTTTCTATCTTCCTGATGACGAGGCCATCAAAATATAGTAGTGAGTTTCTGTTGCATTTCTGTGTGTTCTTTTTGTCAATATAGTTTATTTAGTTTATGGAATTGTTTCATTTAATTGGGTATATATATATATATATATATAAATATGTTGATTAAAGTATCGACCGTGGAATAGAAACAAAAATAAAGTTTATCGGGACTCAGTCAGTTTTCCAGGTTCAAATTAAACTCTCATTGCCAATGTTTCGGTCTTTGTTTAAAACCTTTTTCATAGGTTTTTGTAGGACTATTAAAAAGGTTTTAAATAAAGACCGAAACGTTGGCAATGAGAGTTTAATTTGAACCTGAAGAACTCACCGAGTCCCGATAAACTTTAGATTTCTATATATAACATAGATATATATATATATATATATATATATTATATATGGTGTGTGTGTTATATATGTACAACTCCAATTAAATGAAATGATCCCAGGAACTGAATAAACTATATCGACAAAAAGAACACACTTAAAAGAAATCACAGAAATTCCATCTATCTTTGGGTACATCTGTAACTAACCTTTTGATATCACTCTATAAATAACCCTCATTGGTATTCTTAACAAAAACCAGCAGATATCATATAACTTGCTATAAAAATGCTCTTAATTGTTTTTAAGCATCTGTATACCTGAATGTAAAATACAAAGTATGTCTGTATTTTGTTTTTTTTTTTAAAAAGGTAAAACACTTTTTTTAACTGTGATGTTTAGAGTACGTTTCCTTCTAAACATCACAGGAAAGATACTTTATTGCACTTCATACCAAAAGAAAATACTAATTTTTTCCAGTTTTTCTAGTTATTGTAAATGTTTAAAATTTTTTATTTAAGATTGTTCTTATGTAAACTTTATAGATGAAAACAAGAATGAAAATTTTCCTACTCATTTTGCCCCCCCCCCCCCTCACTTCCCCCCCCCGCAATTTTTCCTTTTTCAAATTATTGATTGAGTGGCGTTTTGGTTCAAAATTTTTAAAGTTGTTAATAATTTAAACTGATGTTTAGAAGAAGTGATGACTGTGATAGGAGGTAATTTAACAAGTCTGAAAGCTATGTTTCTTGAGTTTATTCCAAGTGTGAATGACAAGGAGGGTGAAAAGTTAACTGTTTATAGAGGATAATATGTGATTTAACATTTAAGGCAGAGCTGGAAGGAAGGAGACAAGAATAATTGGGGCGGTGAAGGGGGTTTTAGAAAAGACAGCTAAGGATTTATCCCCTTGAGGTGATAGGGCTTATGCGAGACGCCGTAAAATGTCAAGCAGAGGCACGGAGCTTGCCTGCCGAATGTCACCAAATACCAACTCTTCTCGGCTGACACGCACAGGTAAGCGCGTATAGACACACACACGCACACCACCCACTAACACACACGCATATGCACAAGCAGGAAACACTTTGAAAACTCGCTTCGATATTCCGAGATACCTTCATCATCAGGAGGTTAAGTAAATCTACTTATATATAATATATGTATATACTCGTATACTCGTATATACATATATACTTAAAATAAACTGTGTCTCATAGAAAGATCATAACAAAGACTCACTTTTCAATATTTCGACCGTTATGGCGGCCGTTCTCAGGTAAAGAAGTGAATTGACAGAGGAACGACAGTCAACTCATATATACATATATATATATATATATATATATACATAAAAAGATTTCATATAAACACATAAAATAACAATCAATGATCAAACCACAATAAGAAAATGGGAAAACAAAACTAAGATCTTTCAACCGCAACAAGCGATCTTCGTCAGAGTCAAAAACCCAACATAGTCAGTTTGGGTTTTGACTCTGACGAAGACCACTTGTTACGGTTGAAAGATCTTAGTCTTGTTTTCCCATTTTCTTATTGTGGTTTGGTCATATATATATATATATATATATATTATTTATATATATATATTCACTGATAAAACGAAATACGATCCAAACTGGACACAATACGAGTTCGAGATTAACAAAGAGCAACACACAAAGTAGGGAAACACACTTACAGACTCAAATTTTCGGGTAATCCGTCTTCAGGAGAAAAGAGAATGGGAGACCAAGCACGTTGTAGGCGCAACGGCAAGTAACCAACCACAGGTTACTTGCCGTTGCGCCTACAACGTGCTTGGTCTCCCATTCTCTTTTCTCCTGAAGACGGATTACCCGAAAATTTGAGTCTGTAAGTGTGTTTCCCTACTTTGTGTGTTGCTCTTTGTTAATCTCGAACTCGTATATATATATATATATATATATCTTATATACTTAAAATATGCAGTGACACATAGAAAGAAAGATAACAAAGACTTGCTTTTCAATATTTTGACCACCATAACGGTTGAAATATTGAAAAGTGAGTCTTTGTTATCTTTTTTTCTATGTGTCACAGTTTATTTTAAATATAATCTGTCCTGCCGGACCGTTTATCGTTGATCATGGTATATATATATATAATGTATAAAAGCGATAATGTTTAAAAGTTCCTTGCCTTTTCATATTTTATCACCAATTTTTTCATAAATTATTTCATTTGTTATTATTATTTGTATTCTTAGTTTTATTTTATTTTATCATAGCTTAGTCAGTACTTTTGTTTATGTATCAATTTCTCTGTATCAATTACCCTTATTTTTTTCAATTTTTTCTTTTATATATTTATTGTTTTCATATTCCATTAATTTAATGTAATTATAAATTGATTCCTGTCTACCTTATTTTCTGTGAACGGGCGCGCATGCGGCAACACTGTTGGTCTCCAACCGTCTCTGATCCAGTGCGCTTGGTTTCCCTCTCTTATCTCTCCTGAAGACGGTTCAAACCGAAAATTAGAGACTGTAAGTGTGTTCTTTTGATTTCTCTATGTTTCTTTGTTTATATTGAACTATATATATATATATAATATATATATATATCACATAAACACGTGAAATAATAATCAATGATCAAACCACAATATGAAATGAGAAAACAAGACTAAGATCTTTCAACCATAACAAGCGGTCTTCGTCAGAGTCTAAAACCCAACTGAGGGTTTTTTTGTAAACCCTGCTGCAACCAGTTTGAATTTTTTTTATTTTTATATATCAGCACCAACTGCCATCTGCACCAGCACCACTAAAACTTCCAATCCCGCTCCACGTTGAATTGAAAATCACAGAATTATTCTTTTTATCAATTCAAAACACATCTGATTCCTTAACAACTCATTACAGTAATAACGTCTTTTCAATAATTTTAAAATGTACAAACTCTTGTTCTTTTCCAGTATATTTATTTTTTTCATCACTATAAAGTTGAATGATGAAGAAATAATATAAAGAACAGAGAAGAATCGTAAAAGCTTAGTAGATAAGATGAACTTTTCTCCCCCTTTCCTCAGTCAAAACGAGATGGATTCTTGTGGTGATTACGATCCGTCTTACCGACGATTTCCCCGCTAGCATCACAAGTCGAACCATTTTTCTCTCATCCCTTAGGGAAGAAGGGATTATTGAAAGAATGCAAGGGAGAACGATGGAGTTAATTTAGACCTGAAAAGGGAAGCTGACAGGTAGATTAATAGTCTGGAGAACACACCTCTGCAGTACCACTTCCTTTCTTTTCATCTACCGCGTATCAAATATTTCATATATCTATATAATTCTTTTCTTTCTTTACCGAGCTCTGGTCTAGCGTCAAACAGTCAAAATATTAAAGTAAGTTGTATTGTTCTTTCTACGTGTTTTTTTCTTGATATCGTTTGATGCATATATATATATATATATATAAAATTAACTGTGACATTTTTTGTTTGATGTATGGATTTTAGGTGCTCCAGCAGCTAGGTGCATCGTAAGTCGGCGTGAAAGTGTCGTGATCGTAGAACATAGACTGAAACGTAACAAAGACTGACTTTTCAATATTTCAACCGTAATGGCGGTCATCCTCAGGAGAAGAAGTGAATTGACGGAGGGACGACAGTCAACTGAAAGATTGAAAAATTATATTACAAAAATTAGAAAAGATGTGCAAAAAACGTACTAGACTAAAAATAAGCAAGGTATTTAATGAAACATGTATGAATGAAATTCTGCTCCCAAAATACACAAATATACCTATATTAGTTGACCGTCGTCTCTCCGTCAATTCACTTCTTCTTCTGAGAACGACCGCCATTACGATCGAAATATTGAAAAGAGAGTTTTTGTTATGTTTCATTCTATGTGTCACAGTCAATTTTAAGTGTTATCTGTCCTGTCGGACCGTTTTTCGTTTATCAGGTATATATATATATATATATATTATATATATAATATATATATTTGTGTATTTTGGGAGCAGACCTTCATACATGTTTCATTAAATGCCTTGCTTATTTTTAATCTAGTCCGTTTTCTGTACTGCTTTTTTAATTTCCTAACATAATTTTTCAATCTTTCAGGTAAAATATACACCAATTCACGGAATGTTTTATTCTTTAGGTTACTTAAACTCATTCCGACGTTTCGATCAACTCTGATCGTTTTTAAGAATAAATAATACAATATAAATTTTTGAACATTGTCTAAAGATCATTAGGAATTACTAACCACTAATAAAACTGATAATATGCATTAATCTCATATTAAATTCTTTCACTGTGTACAATGTCAACATAACCTTGACTCTAACAGGTTTCCTTCACACTGCTTTTAATTACACTACCGTTATTTAAATTTCCTAATTCCTCTTATAGATTTCTGGAAATAGACTGTGACACATAGACAGAAACATAACAAAGACTCACATTTCAATATTTCGACCGTAATGGCAGTCATCCTCAGGAGAAGAAGTGAATTGTCGGAGGGACGACAGTCAACATATATATATATATATATATAATATATATATATTCAGTAGTGTGTGAGTTCAGTGATTTATTTTCTGTGTGTTCTTTTGAAAATTCTAGTTTATAATATATATTATATATATAATATATATATATATCAAACCACAATAAGAAATGGGAAAACAAGACTAACATCTGTTTGACTCTGACGAAGACCGCTTGTTACGGTTGAAAGATCTTAATCTTGTTTTCCCATTTCTTATTGTGGTTTGATCATTGATTTTTATTTCACGTGTTTATGTGAAATCTTTATATTATATATATTATATATATATAATTAAACATTTTTAATATTTTCGAGTAATTCATCTTGAGTTTTGTATGTTTTATTCGTATAAGAAAATTTATCATTTTTCTGGTTTCTGATAATATTAAACTATTAAATTGGTCATAACCCATTTTAGTTAATTTAATCCAGGAACATGAATATAATCCATATAAACATATTTACAAGTATTTTATTATTAATTCTAGTATTTGTTAATATCATTTTATAAATTTCCCAAAAAAAATAAACAAAATTTATTACAAATACAGTTAATTACACATAACTCTATTTATTTTTGTCACTTATCTGATGATATCACTGGAAATTCATTTTTTCGCAAACAGGGATATATTTATTGTAAAGTAAGTGTATGCATTCCAGATTTTTTTTAGTGTTTTTATAAATCCTCTCAAATAATAATCAAAACAATTGAACAATGTTCTTTACACCTTCTCTGTTGTATTTCTTTTATTTTGTTGCGTTTTTTATATAAACTCACCAGTCTTTTTGGTTTTCAATCTCCAGCCTTATAGGATTTTAGCTGTAATGCTGTTTTAGACGTGGAACGTTATTATTTGGTACCAATTTTATTAACAAGCGAGCAACAATACCGGGTTGATTCCACATTGGGACTCAATTTTTTTCTTTTTTTTTTTTATTGCTTAAACCGAAACACTAGCGGGTGATAACGTCAGCTGTTTACCGGCTATTTGTTCGTTCGGTGGTTCAAGAGATTCTACATTGGAAGTTTTAAATTTTGCCTAACTCAAGCGCATTTCGAGTAGAGATCTTTAACGAGTACCTGACATCGTATGGGTTGTCTCTGAGGGACAAAGTTCTCAGATATATTCACCTCCCACGTGAATAAATCGAGGGCCAGGTGGGGATCAAACCATAGACCTACCAGCCCTGAGGCGAGCACGTTAACCACTGAGCTAACCTGGCCTCAAATTTTTCTTAACTAGAGTGTGTTTTGAGTAGGGATCTTTAAGGATATCTTACAGCGTTAATATCTACGACCCAACGTTTTCTCCGAGAGGATGACACAAACGGATGATTTTTTCACCTCCCTGCGTGACGAAATCGAGTGTCAGAGTAAGGTTCATGCCTTTAGTTTATTACCAGTGTTTATATTACGCAAATATTAAATTTAAAAAAAAATGTTTGTTACATTTATATATAAAACATTTGTAATATTGTCATCGGCGAGTACGCAAGACACTTGCTACCCTGGCTTCAATTTTGGGAATATAGTGATAATTTTCTGTTAATTAACATTATTCAGGTAATAAATAATATATATTAGTTTCAGGTTCTCTTCCCGCAAAATGGGCGAACAAACAAACAAATAAACAAACTCACGAACTTCATATATAGACAAAACTATAGTTTATCGGGACTCGGTCAGTTCTTCAGGTTCAAATTAAACTCTCATTGCCAACGTTTTATGATAGATGAAAAATTGTGTTAGTGTCTTTTTGGTTGTCTGGTGAAATTTGGTTACCTTGCTTGGTTATTTCAGTTCAGTGTCGCATGTTCATTCAGACTACAGTTGTTGTTAAAATCCACATACTATTTTTCTTTGTAAAATAATTTGTAATGTAATACTTAGTTTTTCTGTTTCAAAATTTATACTTCTGTAAGTTTTCTCACTAACCTATAGTCAAAATTTCTACTGTAATTTCTTAATTGTAACTAATTGCTAATTATAATTGTAACTAATTATGTATGTTTGATTTTTGAATGATTGTATTATTTCTTATATTTCCTCTGTTTTTGTAGGCCTATGAAAAAGGTTTTAAATAAAGACCGAAACGTTGGCAATGAGAGTTTAATTTGAACCTGAAGAACTGACAGAGTCCCGATAAACTTTAGTTTTGTTTCTATTACAAGGTCGATGCTTTTATCAATATTTATATGTAAAGATAGAGTTGAGTGTGAGCCACTCCAATTTACTTTTGTATTACATATATGCTTATTGTACTGCGTAATCTCAAGTGATGAACGTAAGTACAGTAAGAGTACAGCATAAACATGTAATGTACTCGTAATAACTGGAAAACTTCCATGATGCGTTATTTTTGGGTATCTAGAACGAATTAATCTAATTTATAAAATTTCTATGAGATTACTAAATTAAATGGTACTATAGTTCATCACTGTAGTAAAGATAAATTTGTATTATGCATTAAATCGTAGTTGAAATTAGTGAATTTTAGAAATGAGCTACTCTATAGTAGGTTGTTTTTCACTGGATATGATTATTTGAGGTAGTTGTATGAATTGGCAGTACTTGTAAAACATTAAATGTAAAATACATATCTTGTTTGGAGGGTTGGCATTACTGGGCAAGCCTGTCACCCATCCAGGTTTGATTATCTCTGACAGGACGTTTGCAATTACTCCATCAGAGTAGATTAATACCACCTACCACCCCTTCCACAGCAGCCCCATTGCAAACAGGTCGCTTTATTACACCCCCCCCATCGCCACCCTTACTCACGCAACCCCTGCCAATAATAAAACTTGCACGCTTCACTCAATATAAACCTCTGCTCAACATTACCCTCCCTTTCTGTCTATCTCAACATTGTTTTGACCAATGTTCCGCAATTTTTCCAAAATGTTTCACCTCGTCGACTTTACAACCCCCCCCCCCCCCCCCCCCCACACACATCACCACACAATTGAATACAGTAGGCAGTTCCTTGTAAATCTGAAAACTTTTATATCCATTAGCTTTTCTTGAATACTTATTCAACTCTACATATTTTTAAAAACTTTTTATATTTATATTTAATGCGAATGATTTTTTTATTTCCTAATTAATTACTTATTTATATATACAAACATAAAACTTATCCTTTCTTCTTTTTAACTTTTAAATTTTATTAATTTTTTCTTCTGGACTGGTGGAACCGAGGTTCAATACCCACTCTGACTTAGTTATACTTTATATATATATGTATTATATATGATCAAACCACAATAAGAAAATGGGAAAACAAGACTAAGATCTTTCAACCGTAACAAGCGGTTTCGTCAGAGTCAAAAACCCAACTGACTTTTTATGTATATATTTATATATATATATATAAATGGCGACCAAGCACGCCCATTCTCTCTTCTCCTGAATACGGATCATTCGAAATTTGAGTTTATAAGTATGTCTCTTTCTCTGTGTGTTGCTTTTCTTCATTTTGAGTTGATTTACGTCAATTTTGGATCGTTTTTTTGAATTTTGAGTGATATATATATATATATATATATAGACGAAACGTTGGCTTAAAGGTGTTGTATTGTTTGAAGCTAAACCAACCCTTAATAAAAAAGAAAAATAGTTTCAATATATGTGGTCGAAATAAGAAAAACATATATATATATATATATATTATTTTTATGGTCATCAAACAATTTCTGTTTCTGGTCAAACCTTTTAATAACATTTGTTAAGCATGAACAAAAAGTAAATCAAGAGAAGGCAATTTAAAGTTATTATAGGGTCGACCTCTCAACCCCCTACCCCCACCACTCGACCCTACTTGAGTTTTCAAATTGACAATCTTGAGTAAATAAGTAATCCTAATCACGTTGAGGGGATGGCGGCTTTTTCCACAGGTCCAAAAGAGGGGTGAGTGCTTGCAAATTATTAAAAGTCCTTCTGATTAACTACCTTTGTTGGCAACATTATCTTGATCTCGTTTATATCAAGCTGTTAATAAAAACAAAAGCCGGCCTTTACAACACCTCTTTTATTTTCTCCAAGTTTATTATTTTTACAGTATTTTTTTTTTTTTATTTCACCTCTATACAAGATATATGCCCATGTGTATTCAAAACTCATTCCATGTCTGATAGACTCAGTAACAAATGTTTGTTCAGCGTTATTATGATTTACATAAATGTAATTTTTTAATTTTTTTTTTTAATTTTAGTAAACTTAATTTGCATTTTGAAAGATAAACTTCTTTAGTTTATTTTATTTTACAATGTTTTTATCTCTAGTTGTTCGTAATACTGTATTGAAAGAAACAGTTCTATAGTATTCTCAAGGTGGATTTCTTCCTTACGGAAATGTATACAACAATAATATGATTTATCTGGAAAAAGAAGTGAAGAGTCTTAATTATAATTTTCTTTTTAATATCTGGTTCGTAACGCTGTAAGCTCCCTTGAATATCATTCTATCTGTATATTGTCAGATAGACAGCTAACACTACAACCAAAGGGAGAATTAAAGGTTCGGTCTTTAAAAAAAGGAAGAAAATAGCTTCTTTTTATGACTTAATTATTGAACTTTGGCATTTTTTAGCAGTCAACATTGTTTTGTGCAAATAAGCCATTGTAATTCTTATTGTATGATTTATAAATTAACAAGTACAGGTGACCTGTTGGGTCATCCAACACCTTCCTGTTTACTGCAGTCAAGTTTACATAAATGCAGATACACTATAAATTAATTAAATTTTAATAAAGAGGATAATGACACATATTTTTAAGACAGTTCCTTTTATTTATATTTTCTTTTTGTACAATTTCAATTTTCAAAAACAAACTTTAATCTTTTTTTCTTCTTTCTTTAATATTCTTTCTGTTTGACCCTATTGAGAGTAACATGTAATTGACCATGTCAAAATTCTGTTTTACTTAAATAAACCAGCATTTTCTGTAGAGTCTCTCCTTGAGAGTTATGAATAGTCATTAGTCATGGCAAATGCTAACTGAATTGAAAATTGAGTCCTTAAAAAAGGAATGTTGTCCTCTTCAGATAAAACTATTTTCAATCTTGGAATTAAAACTATTTCCTCTTGACACCGTGATGCGATAACTCTATAAACAATGACATTATGATAAAGCGCCTCAGTTATTACTCTTATTCCATTACATAAGCGCGGTGGATCAATATTTCTCATACATACACATGCAGGTACTTTCTCATTGAGTTCTAGCTTATATTGGAGCAATCCAGACAACTCTAGTGAGTCTTGAGAGTAAAGTAATTCTTGAGAGTAATGTGTGGGTTCTGTTCCTACACAAACACACTCGAGCTATATGACAGATATTGTTTAGTTTCTCCTAGAAATTATTGAATCAACCTATGATTAATTTCACTGTGTGTATCATTAAATGAAAGTTATATAGAATTTTCTGTGAACATTATTTGTGTATAGGCGAATGAAGAGTAAATATATTGAATACACTAATCAACATTATATTTAAGGATAAACATGTCTTCGGGCAGTAATAATCTGTTTAGTTTCATTCTTTTTAACTCTGTCTTTACCAATAATTACCAATAATTTACCAATAATACCTGTGAGATTAAATTTTCTGTCTACTTTTGTCTTTATCAGTTTTTTGGATGTTTTCCAAATCTCGTATTAGTCCTTTAAATGATTTTTCTTGTTTTATAGGATAAGCCTGATAGCTTGTAATTACTGAACTGTTCAGTGTCACGTGTTCATTCAGACTACAGTTGTTGTTAAAATCCACATACTATATTTCTTTGTAAAATAATTTGTAATGTAATCCTTAGTTTTTCTGTTTCAAAATTTATACTTCTGCCTATGAAAAAGGTTTTAAATAAAGACCGAAACGTTGGCAATGAGAGTTTAATTTGAACCTGAAGAACTGACCGAGTCCCGATAAACTATAGTTTTGTTATATATATATATATATATATATATATTATATACACTTTTTTTCGTTGGAAATACGATCCAACGTTGGGATACGGATCGTTGGGTCTCCAACCGTCTCTGATCCAGTGCGCTTGGTTTCCCTCTCTTATCTCTCCTGAAGACGGTTCAAACCGAAAATTAGAGACTGTAAGTGTGTTCTTCTGATTTCTCTATGTTTCTTTGTTTATATTGAACTATATATATATATTATATATATATATAAGTGGTTATTTCATGCCCAAATGACTTGATTGTTGACGCCTTGCATTGTGTGAGGAGAAGTTAAGGGGTTTCTTGAAGTTGAAAGCCACGAGCCCCACAAAGCCCCACGAAATCCGACCACACAAGGAAATAATCAAGTCATTTGGTAATGAAACAACCGATCATATACTACATAGATCCAGACCACTTATATAGATATGTATACAATTGTATGTATGTTGAGAACCTTGCAGCTATTGGTATATTGACGTTTCGAGGAGGTAATTCATTTTGTAAACTGGATTGGAAAGTCATGTTGTCAGAGAATTGCGTGAAAGGGAAAGTATGAAGAAGTAGTGGACGTGAGTTATTGTTTAATGTGAAGTTTTCCTGATTGGGTGACGTTGTATCTTTAAGTCTGAGAGAAGGAGAAGCCGTGGAGGGGGTGGTATCTCTACTGCCCCGGGGAATCGCACGGCCTCCTTTTGGACGCGCTATGAATTATTACCACTTTTGTCTCTTGGGAAGGACCAAAAGCCTCCCCACCGCAAACCTTCTTATTGCTGGCCCCAGACATTTCTTCAATTAGAACAAAAAAAAAAAAGAAAAAGAAAAAATAAGACTTTGGAGGCGTGACTGGACTCGTGGAGGGTAGAGCAGCCATTTGTCTGGAGACGCCTTCAGTCAGTCGACTTTCACAAGTAATCTCACTCCCAATTCGCTCTCCAAGTCAACAGTTTTAAAAAGCAGTTGTCCAATGAAGCACATCTGTTAGCGAGTGCTTTGTTACTCATCGCCTTCGAATCCTTTGTATTGCCACAGTGGTGTCCAATGAAGCCCGCCTTATCTCCAGTCTAACAATTCATCTCAACAATAAACCTTTCTTACTACCAGAGAAATAATATGCTATCACTATAGAAACATCTCATGCTTTTTAAATATTCTCTTCTCCAGTGCTTTCTCAATTATCAAGAACGTGTTTATTATCAAGATAGCGATGGGGTTGAAGACTTAGAAATATAAAAGTTTTTCATACTTTCACTCTATCAACTAATATATCAATGATCAAACCAACACTCAGTTGGGTTTTTGACTCTGACGAAGACCGCTTGTTACGGTTAAAAGATCTTAGTCTTGTTTTCCCATTTTCTTATTGTGGTTTGATCATTGATTGTTATTTCACGTGTTTATGTGAAATCTTTTTATCAACTAATATATATATATATACATTATTGAAAATGACACCAAATTTAGCTGATACCTGTTTCTTAACAAGTTTCTCAATTTTTCTAAATAACACTCTCGTTATTTTGTCTACACAATAAAGTACATTTCCTATGATCGACATGTTTCGAATGATCAACATTCATCATCAGGACGTGAATAAGGTCTAAGGTGAATTATCTGGTTTATATATATACATGGAGAAGGTAGAAGGGGTTGTTCTCCTTAGTAGATATGTGGATAATTCTACTTAGACCTTATTCACGTCCTGATGATGAATGTTGATCATTCGAAACATGTCGACCATAGGAAATGTACTTTATTGTGTAGACGAAATAACGAGAGTGTTATTTAGAAAAATTGAGAAACTTGTTAAGAAACAGGTATCAGCTAAATTTGGTGTCATTTTCAATAATGTGTGTGTCAAGGAAGGACTGCTATCAAAATTTACGAATATATACATACATATATATATATATATATATATATATGTATTAAACAGACACACACATATATATTTGTATTTGGAAGTATTTAGAGAAAAGAGGACAAATTAACTATTGTTAGTTTTTATTAAAACTAGACAATTGATTAATAGTCCTTTCGCTCATTTACAATAAAGACACCCACTGGGATACACTGTACACTGACAAGTGAAGACAAGTCAACTAACTACCTGTTCAATCACAGGTCAACCATCCAACCAGACAAAGAGCGAAGATTCAAATTTACATATTTATATATATATATATATATATTATATATATAATATATATATATATACAAAATATACATGTATATATTCTAGTAAATATAATAGACATTCCTATTGTATTTTCTTATTTTAACTATTTGTGCTTTTTATGTATGATTGATTTTTGAATAATTGTATTATTTCTTAATATTTCCTCGGTTTTGTAGGCCTATAAAAAAGGTTTTAAATAAAACCATAACATTGTCAATGAGAGTTTTTTTTTGAACTTTAAGAACTGACCGAGTCCTGATAAACTTTTATTTTGTATATATATCTCATTTCACAAAAACAAGTGAAATAACAGTCAATTATCAAACCACAATATGAAATGGAAAAAAAAGACTAAGATCTTTCAACCGTAACAAGCGGTCTTCGTCAGAGTTGGGTTTTTTAGTCTGACGAAGACCGCTTGTTATGGTCTTAGTTTTTTTTTCCCAATTTCATATTGTGGTTTGATCATATATATAAGTCTTTAAATTACACAAAACACGATACAGAAAAAAGATAAAATAAACACTCACTAAATTAAATATTTCGAACTTTGTTCGTCATGAGGAGAAGACTAGAACGGAGGACGAATTGAGAGAGATCTCCCCACGTTGAAATACGGAACGTCCTCTGTTTTAGTCTTCTCCTGATGACGAACAAAAGTTCGAAATATTGAATTTAGTGTGTATTTTATCTTTTTTTTTTTAGGTCGTGTTATGTGTAATTTAAATTTTGATGGCCTGCATGGACAGTTTCTTCAATTTGGTATATATATATATATATATATATATATATATATATATATTATTAAAAACTTAAGCATAGTTAGCAGAAACTTGCTTCTTTATAAGTTTCTCTACCTTCCTAAATAAGGATTTCGTTGTTGCATCTAAACTAGATAACAAACTTGCTATACAGTTCACTGTCAACATGTCTCAACTCTTTAATAAAGATATCTTCAGAACGAGAATGATTCTCAATAGCTTTTGCCGTTTATATAAGCAAAGTAGAGTCAATTAGAGGGATTAAGGTTGTTTGTTCAAAGCTGGGGGGGGAGTGACCTAAGGGGTTGTTGTTATAACCTGGGCAGGGTCTATTTGGCCTTGTGTACCAAATAGCTTTAGGCTTGTATGGCTATTTTCTAACTGAATATTGATATAGGGTTTCATTTTTTGTATACATACAGGTTCAATAATTTTAAGTCTGTATTGATCTCTTTCTTTTTTAATTTTTTAGTACCTGCCACAATAATGTCCCTTGTCAATTTGGTTTTGTGAATTTGCTCTATATTCATATATTTGCTCTATTTGCTGGAGCAAATTCACAAAACCAAATTTTGTTATATTGTTTAGATACAACAATGAAATCCTTATTTAGGAAGATAGAGAAACTTATAAGGAACCAAGTTTCTGTCAACTATGGGTATGTTTTTAATTATATATATATTTATATATGTATATATATATATATATATATATTAGTATAAGTGGGCAGCAAATCTATAATAGCTTTAAATTTGTTAGAGAGTTAGAGCCCAGTAGAGTTGGCAGCAATTGAGGGTCAAACCTGTATGTTGTTGCAACCCTGCTGGAACCTACTCTTTGTTTTCCTCTCACTCACTGTATTGTTTATTGTCTTATATCTGTTAAACTTGTTATGTTTAGCTTTTTAAAGATTATTATATTAACTTTCAATAGATTTAATCGTAGTGTAACCTGAAGATGACCAATGTATGGTCAAAAGCTTGTTTTTACCTGAATAGGCAACAAATGTTTTAGTATTTCATTAAAGTTGTTTGTTATTAGTTTTCTGAATAGTTTTACTTGTTACCGTCACGTGTCTCTGGCCCATCATATATGGAAGTTACCTCAGCAACATCGAATGATAGTGGGAAAAATCGAGGCTATCAGCAAAAAGGTCGTCAATGCAGAAGCTGCTGCATACTTTAATTCCATATATATATATATATTGTTGTGTGTGTGTGTGTGTGTGTGTGTTGGTATTATGTGAGGAAATTGTATAATATGAGTTACTTCCAATACTAATGTTATCAGTTGCTTACTCATACTGATTTGATACTATTCAGATGACAGTACCAATATGCTTGTCATTTCTTATATATGCTTGTCAGACCAGCATATCAATTCATATATTTTGTTAAATTTCGAAAATGGTTTGATGTAACATGGTTGAAATTAAGCTACCATTGAAGGTATTCTCAAAGTAGCATGTCTTATATTTTGGAAGCAATTAGAGTTAATTATTCCAGAAATATAATCATTTGTTTTTTTTAAGAGTAAATAAAGCTGTCTTGAATGAAGATAAATAAATTTATAAATGGTTGGAAAGAGACAAATATTCCTAGAAGGGAAGTAGAGATAAATAAAGATGTTTTGGGGGCTTGGTAGATAAATAGCAGGGAGTAGGTGACTGATGCCAAGGGGAAAAGAAATAAAATTAAGTTGGCCTCGGAATGAAATTGTCATTTTTATGTGGGTCTGCAGGGTGTAAAGTGGGAGTGTTTAGAGGGCCCTGGGGCCGGGCTAAACACCTTCCATTATGTAGCAGTCTCCTCCCCGCCTTCTCATGGCTATTGATTACCTATAAATGTATCCTTGCAAGGCCTTCGATAGGGGCAATCACTTAAGAGTAATTCAAGCGAAGAAAGATGAGAGGAGGAAAAGTTGAAAAAAAAACTTCGATCAACTTGCAGTTAGGACGAGACTAAAAGAGTTGCTGATTTCCTGCTTACCTCCGAGCATTAATTTTATATATGGAACAGAAGGAAATGAAAAATCGATGTTGTTAAGAAATATTATTGAATCGTCTTTAATTAAATTGAACAGATCAAATAATATAAAAATTAATAACGGTCTCTTCAAACTTGATATTTTCGCTACGAGAGCAATAGCATCTTCTAAGAGAATTAGTTGTAATACTGTCCGTCATATCTCGTAAAGTCTTAGACTTTACTGAGAATTTACGAGGTATGACGGACAGTATTACTACTAATATTAATATTACTAACCTCAGTGGAACTAACCCATTAACTATATTTAACTCTTCTAAGAGGGTTGACAGCTAGTGGATAGTTTTTTACTCTTTCTTACTGTACTACTTTGTTTCCCCAAACATCCCTTTCTAGACATTTGTCCTTTCCTGCACTTTCACCCTTTTTAAATACCACACTTCCCTCCCACTTTTCTCAACCCCTCACCAGATGTTTTCTATATCTACATATTGTTTCAATTGGGTTTTTGACTCTGACGAAGACCGCTTGTTACGGTTGAAAGATCTCAGTCTTGTATTCCCATTTCATATTGTGGTTTGATTATTGATTGATATTTCACGTATCTATGTGAAATCTTTATATATATATATATATATTTTGTGTACTTAGGGAGCAGGCCTTCTTTTAAACATATTTCATTAAATTGTTTGCTATTTTTATCTTCTCATATTGTCTAGATACTTTTTCCAGTCTTCTTATTAAGGACTTCCATTGACAGGGGAGAACATAAACGAGTTCACCAAAAGATTTATAGTTCAAACTATAATACCAAATCTTTTGGTGAACTCGTTTATGTTCTCCCCTGTCAATTGAAGTCCTTAATAAGAAGACTGGAAAAAGTATCTAGACAATATGAAAAGATAAAGATAGGCAAACAATTTAATGAAAAATATATATATATATATATATATATATATATAGATTGTAAACAGGAAAACGATCCAAAAGGACAACAAACGTTTTACGATGAATCACAAACACAGAACTAAGGAACAAACACACTTACTGTATCTAATTTTCGGTTGAACCGTTATCACGAGAGTTGAGATAGGGACACCAAGCCCACTTGTGAAGCGAGGGTTGGAGACCATCGCTCTAACCGTCACTTGAAAGTATGTTTGGTGTCCCTATCTCAACTCTCGTGATGACGGTTCAACCGAAAATTAGATACAGTAAGTGTGTTTGTTCCTTAGTTCTGTGTTTGTGATTCATCGTGAAACGTATATATATATATTTTAAATTAACAGTGACACATAGACTGAAACATAACAAAAGACTCACTTTTCAATTTTCGACCGTAATGGCGGTCGTCCTCAGGAGAAGAAGTGAATTGACGGAGGGACGACAATCAACCGGATCGTTTTTCGTTTATCATGGTATATATATATATATATAGTGTGGTAAAAGTTCTCAAGATGGATATAGCATATGCTATTAGTAACACACTACCCTTAATCTAATAATCTTGTGCACGCAAGATCTAGGACACATTATGGGTCAATACCTTTGACCCATAAATGAAATTGATGCCGAAATGATGGATATTTTACAGCAGTGAAGCATAAGGAAGCCAATAATTTTGGGCCATTGTAAAAAAATTCCAGCTGGTTCAACTGGACAATTGAAGGCTAAACTCCAGTTGGTCGTCTACTCTTACATTTACAAGTTTACCCGACGATGAACACGAAGTATTCGAAACGCGTAGAATAAAAAACTTCTTTTTTATAAGTGGAGTCTTTGATTTATCTATTTACCCCAGTACATGTAAAGGGATATTTATTTAATTGATTTTTCAACCGCTATACTTAGTTCAATTATGATATTTCTATTTAATTGAGTAAATTAAACTCGGTTTCTCTATGTCTTTCTTGAAAGTAACATGATATATATGTTTAAATATGTTTACGATTTTTAGGGGTTTATTTTATTTTTTTTTTAAGATTTTTATATCATCAAAGTCAAAATTTATCACCATTATTGCAATCATCGTAGAATAGTCTTTTGTAATATAATTCCTAATTTAGTCTAAAAAACAGCATGCAAGAGAAAGTTGGAAAACAAAAAAAATTTTAGAGTATCAGAAAGTAACATCCCAAAAGGTGTAGGGGAAAAAAAAGGGTGAAAAATTGAAGTTAGCAAATCCCTTGAGACAGATGTACTATAGTTTGTGTACAATAAAAAGAGTAAGAAAATCAGCTGAAATTGAAGAGAAGGAGAAAAGAATGAGAGAAAATAGGATGCATTGGAAGTCTTTTTAGAGCAAGCATGGGGGGAGGGGTGTCAGGCGACTTTTAATAGAAGATTATACCACGTTTTGTAGGTAAGGATAGTCCATTGGAGCGATATTTAAGTGAATTTAAATAAAGAATGAAGGAAAGCGTATTGTCTGGCGTTATCTGAGAGAAGCGGGAAGGAGGATTTAGAGATCCGTGGGGAGCGCCGACTCCTCCAGCAGGGCTTCCTTTACATGTTAATGCAGTTAGGAGGGCCCCACCCCCGCCTGTCCAACCTCCCATGGTACATATAACCTACCTCCTTCTTAAGCCATGTTTCATTCAAAGTAGTTTTAACACATATTTAATTGATACGAATATTATCTCTTTACACACACACACACACACACACACATATATATATATATCAGCTCAAAAACGAAGAAATGGAACACACAGAGAAAGAGACACACTTACAAACTCAAATTTATGGATGATCCGTCTTCAGGAGAAAATTTAAGTTTGTAAATGTGTCTCTTTCTCTGTGTGTTGCTTTTCTTCGTTTTTGAACTGATTTGCGTTCAGTTTGGATCGTTTTTTTCGAATTTTGAGGGATATATATAAAAGTGTAATTTGTCCTGCCGGATAGTTTTTTGTTTATCATGGTATATATATATATAAAACTAAAGTTTATCGGGACTCGGTCAGTTCTTCAGCTTCAAATTAAACTCTCATTGCCAACGTTTCGGTCTTTATTTAAAACCTTTTTCAAAACCTTTTTAAAATAAAGACCGAAACGTTGGCAATGTACTTCCTTGGACACATATTTATATACAGTGCCAAGAATACCATTATTGATCACTTGGAGGACCTCTGGTCAAATAGAATTTCATATAACCAAGGCATTGTCACTGAATTACGTGAAGTTAATCACTATAAATTAATAAAAATTCTTGGAAGAGCTTTAAAAAAAAATATGAAGAAATAGCAAGAAATTTGTTAAGGAAAACCTCATTAAAGGTATTGTTGAAGTATGTTTGTATTTTATTATTAAACAATTGGTAGACAGCCCCTGTCTTGTTGGTGCAAGATGTGTGAAGATTTGTGCTGGGAAGTATTGGTGCGTAAAATGGAGAACAGAAGGGCCTCCTGCTCATCCTGACCGAGGTCACAGGGTCTGCCTACATAAATTGAACTGGGTCCCTTGGACCGGTATCAATCCTCGAGTCATCCATTCAAGCCCCCAAGGGTTGAGTCAGCCCTCTTTGGGTCCTAAAGCGTCAGGTGAACCCCCCTATCACTACCCCTTCGTACTGTCCTGCAATCCTGTTAGCCTCATCTAAAAGGCAACCTCTCTGACGCTCCATGCGTAACCTCATTCATTTACCTCACTTCATCTGAAATTATATTTAAAACGTATTAAATCGAATGATAATCAGCAATCATGAATATTACTAACATGAATCTAATAATCATATCGCCAAAACAAGCTTTTGGTTATATCTGAGAAAACTGAGCTGGTTCTTTAACACGAGAGTTGGTAAAGTGACGTCAGAATGACATTTGATAAATAATAATGTTAACTTCATCTTTATACTATACCTATACATTATACCTCTTTCAATTCATTATTGGATTTTATTGCATTACAATTATCAAAAGGAATATGCTTTCCAACAATTCTCAGCAAAAGTTAATTATATATATATATAACAGATTCAATAATATATCGACCGTTTGATAGAATAGGTGTGTCCTCTAATCGGTATTCGGTCAATTTTCTAGGAGAAAAAATCAAACTCTCGTTACTGACGTTTCACAGACGATAAAATTACCAAACTATATATATATATATAGTTGAATTATTGAACTGTATTTGTCCGATTTGGATCGTATTTCAACGAAAAAGTATATATATATATATATATATATATATCCACCATCTTGTCTAATACAACACCGAAACATGTCCAATAATAAATTAAAAATTATGGTGATTTAATTTTTAAGTTGAACTCTAAATTAAAGAAAAAATTTCGTAATTTGGAAAAATATAAGACGAAATTGAACCAAGTGGAAACAGACATCCAGTTTTTAAAAGCATGCATTGAAGAAGGACTGCTCCCAACTTTTACAAATATATATATATATATATTAGTGTATATTGGCAGCAGATTCTCTTGTAAACATATTTTATTAAAGTACACTTTAAGTAGCCGTCCACTTTAATAATATATATATATATATATTATATATTATATAATATATATATATATCGGGATGTGGTCAGTTTCTTATACTATAAAATACTAGTTTAGTAATGTAATTGTAATAGTTCCTTCAATTTCCAATACTCCTACTTGTGCCTTTGGAAAAAGATTTTAAATAAAATCGAAACGTCGGCAATGAGAGTTTGAATTGAAAGTGGAAGAAACTGAATGCATCCCGATCTATCATTTTTTAGTTGTATATATTTGTATATATATATATATATATACCATGATAAACGAAAAACGGTCCGGCAGGACAAATAACAATTAAAATAAGCAGTGACACATAAACAGAAACACAACAAAGACTCACTTTTCAATATTTCGACCGTAATGGCGGTCGTCCTCAGGAGAAGAAGTGAATTGACGGAGGGACGACAGTCAACTGAAGAACTCACAGGGTGAGGGCTAAAGCAGTGCTGCCGCAAAGGAGACAAATAAAAAAGGAACTAGGAAGTCGAGAGCAAAAATAAAAAAAAAATGTTTTTGAAAGGTCGAAAAAGGTTAAGAAAAGAAGAAATAAAGAAAATATATAGATCAATTAAAAATAAAAAAAAAATATATTAAAAAAAAAATAAATAAAAAAAATTAAAAAATAAATAAATAAAAAACTAACGATTTAAATTTAAGCCAGGTTTCGAGCGTGCCCCCAGGAGCCAAATGTGGGCTTCCTCAGAAGCTTTTAAAGTAACTTGTCTGTTATCACTGGGGACTTGTTTAAGAACTTGGACTGTGAAACAATCATTGAAACTGAGATGGTGGGAATTAGCGTGAGTGGCGACAGGGAGACTGCTGCGTTTACCAACCGAAAGCCTGTGATTATTCATCCGAAGGTTCAGCATCGTAGATGCTAAACCAACGTAAAAAGATCACATTGGGTGCATTTCAAGAGGTAAACGCAGTCAGTGGAGATACAGGAGGAAGGACTGTGAATAGGGTAAGAATTAAGATTAGTTAGAGACTCAAATGAAGACCCAGAATCAACAATGGGACAGGTAAGACATCTCCGACGTCCACAACGTTGTAGGCCACCACTGCTTTGGGGATTCTGAATAAGTTTGCCGGCCCGGTGGGAAAAAATATTTGAGAGATTGGGGGCTCTTCTAAAGGAAATGCGGGGCAACTGGTTAAAAACTGAAACGGTAGAGGGGAAGAGGAAAGGATAGGGTAAAGTTCTTTAATAAATTTTCTTAATTTATGGACACCAGGGAAATAATTTGTAAGAAGCGAAGCAGTAGTAGTGGGTTCTCTTCTGTTATTAGTGGAAAAGTTGACATTGGCAGGGATGATTCGGCTATTGATTAAATTGGGGGGATAACCACGCTGAGTGAATTTGCATTTAAGTTTTTGAAGATTAGTTTCCCGATCTTGGATATTATTACAGAGGCGATGAAGACGGATTGAAAGAGACCGCGGATAGATTTTTTAATATGAGGAGGATGACAACTTTTGTAATGGAGGTAGTTTTGGGCGTTGGTGGGCTTAACGTGAACAGACGTCGTGAAGGTCCCACTGCTAAGAGTGATGTCAACATCTAAGAAAGTTATGTTGTAGGGGGAGGAATGGTGTGTGAAAGAGATAGAGGTGGAGAAAGCTTCGAAGGAAGTGATGAAAGAATCCAAAAGATGTTGGCCGTGCTGCCAAACAAGGAAGATGTCATCAATAAATCTAACATAGAATAGTGGAGAAAGAGGGCAAGAAGCAAGGAACATTTGTTCCAGCTTCGCCATAAATAAATTGGCAAAAGAAGGAGCCATCCTCGTCCCCATGGCGGTACCTCTGGTCTGAAGATAAAACTTACCTTCGAATTGAAAGTAATTATGCCCCAAAACAAAGTCAGCCAGTTTGACAAGGAAATCGGTAGAGGGAGAATGAGGTAGGGGTCTGTGATTAAGAAAATAGCGTAAAGCCTCCAAACCCTCATCATGGTCAATGACAGTGTATAACGACTTCACATCCATCGTGACCATGACAAGGGGAAGTCAAGCGTCTCAGGAATGGACAGGTTTTTCAGTAAATCAAGGAAATGAAAGGAGTCTCTGCAGTAAGAAGGCTGCATTCTTACAATAGGCTGCAAGAAGGCATCAACGAACGCAGAAACCCTTTCCGTGAGAGAACCATAGCTAGAAACTATTGGCCTCCCGGGGGGCGGAGTAAAAGGCATCTCAAAAGATTTGTGAATTTTAGGGAGTAAGTAAAATTTAGGACAACGTGGATTAGAAGGGACAAGAACGGCTACATCTTCTTTGGAGAGCCCCTCACGGAAAGAAGAGCTCTCCAGAAGTTGAGTTAAGGAGTGTTTATAAGAAGGAGTGGGGTCAAATGATAAAGGAAGGTAATAAAGCTGGTCATTAAGTTGTCTCACAGCCTCACGACAATAGTCGTCGTAATTCATGAGAACAACAGAAGAACCTTTATCGGCAGGCATAATCATGAGATTGTTGTCGCTTCTCAGCTCATGAATAGCCCTTCGCTCAGGAGGAGACAGGTTGTCTTTAGGATTTAAGGAGTTCAAAAAAGTAGGGTTTGAAATTTTTTGAAGTAATGAAGTAATGAAGAGTTCGAGTGGGTGGGAAGCAGGGAGGGAAGGGGGTTCATAAGAAGAGAGAGGTTTAAACTGTTTCAGAGAAGAATGGAGTTTAGAGATGACACCTTCATTGCTACTGGCAGAGGACTTCCAAAAATATTGCCATCGGAGCGATCGGCAAAACATTTGAACATCCTCGAGAAGCTTGACGTGGTTAACTTTAGGTACAGGAGAAAAAGTGAGTCCCTTAGAGAGTACACTTTCCTCATGGACCGTCAACCTACGTGAGGATAGGTTACAAATAGTGCTGGCTGTTTCGGGATTTTGTGGAAGAGGAGTAGAAGAGGATTGATTAAGGACAGTGGAAGGAATTAGTGGTGGAGGAGTAGAATAGGATTCGGAAGGATAAGAGTCAGGCACAACTTCAGGTAGATTACCTGGGAGGAAGGAAAAAAGTGGTTCACGCTGTTTAGATTGAAAATGAATATTAGGTAACAATATTGGAGGAATATTAAAAGGTAATTCAATTCCAATCCGAAGGTAACTTAAATAAAGGTTTGACAGTTTATTAAGTGACTGTAAGCGAGATCGGTGGAGATGTTTCTCAGCTTTACCCAGAGACTCATTTATTTTATTTAAATAACTATGCGACAAAGTTAACAATATTTTAATTACAGAATTGAGTTTCAAAAGGTGATTATTACGTAAATGAACATAATTGTAAAGTGTAAGTTGAGTCAGTTGAAGGGAGTAAAAGAAACCATTCAAGGCTATCTGATTACGAAACTGGAGAGGCATCGCAGATAAGGGCATTTTAACTGTCAAACCATTAGGAGGAATATTCAAACTAATACAATTAGACAAGTACTCTATATGGATAGTGCAGTTAACGATTTTATAAGATAAAGAATGAAGCTGTTTAAAGCAGTGGGAAATAACGGGATTCATAATTAAAAATTAATTATTAAATTATTAAATTAAATTATTAAAACAAAAAAGTGTGAAACTTGGCTTAAAACAAAAGTATTAACTATAAACCAACAAAAAATGAAATCCAAATAATGTAAAAAGGAATTAATAAAAATAGAATTAATACCAAACAAAGAGGTAAAAACTAAAAAGGAACAAATAAGTATTTAGAACAAATAACAACTGATAACAGAATTAAATCAAAGTATAAAAAAATATAATAAAGAATAAATTATAATGAAAAACCACGAAGAAATAAAATTTAAAAAAGATACAAAATTAATTAATGAAATATTATACGAAAAGGTAGATTGAAGAAGATAAAAGAAGTAAATAGAACAAATAAGAACTGATAACAAAAGTTGAAGGGCGGCGCTAGTCACGCTTTACACCATGATAAACGAAAAACGGTCCGGCAGGACAAATAACAATTAAAATAAGCAGTGACACATAAACAGAAACACAACAAAGACTCACTTTTCAATATTTCGACCGTAATGGCGGTCGTCCTCAGGAGAAGAAGTGAATTGACGGAGGGACGACAGTCAACTGAAGAACTCACAGGGTGAGGGCTAAAGCAGTGCTGCCGCAAAGGAGACAAATAAAAAAGGAACTAGGAAGTCGAGAGCAAAAATAAAAAAAAAAAAAATGTTTTTGAAAGGTAGAAAAAGGTTAAGAAAAGAAGAAATAAAGAAAATATATAGATCAATTAAAAATAAAAAAAAAATAAAAAATATTAAAAAAAAATAAATAAAAAAAAATTAAAAAATAAATAAATAAAAAACTAACGATTTAAATTTAAGCCAGGTTTCGAGCGTGCCCCCAGGAGCCAAATGTGGGCTTCCTCAGAAGCTTTTAAAGTAACTTGTCTGTTATCACTGGGGACTTGTTTAAGAACTTGGACTGTGAAACAATCATTGAAACTGAGAGCCGGCAAACTTATTCAGAATCCCCAAACAGTGGTGGCCTACAACGTTGTGGACGTCGGAGATGTCTTACCTGTCCCATTGTTGATTCTGGGTCTTCATTTGAGTCTCTAACTAATCTTAATTCTTACCCTATTCACAGTCCTTCCTCCTGTATCTCCACTGACTGCGTTTACCTCTTGAAATGCACCCAATGTGATGCTTTTTACGTTGGTTTAGCATCTACGATGCTGAACCTTCGGATGAATAATCACAGGCTTTCGGTTGGTAAACGCAGCAGTCTCCCTGTCGCCACTCACGCTAATTCCCACCATCTCAGTTTCAATGATTGTTTCACAGTCCAAGTTCTTAAACAAGTCCCCAGTGATAACAGACAAGTTACTTTAAAAGCTTCTGAGGAAGCCCACATTTGGCTCCTGGGGGCACGCTCGAAACCTGGCTTAAATTTAAATCGTTAGTTTTTTATTTATTTATTTTTTAATTTTTTTTATTTATTTTTTTTTTAATATTTTTTTTTTTATTTTTAATTGATCTATATATTTTCTTTATTTCTTCTTTTCTTAACCTTTTTCTACCTTTCAAAAACATTTTTTTTTTTTTTATTTTTGTTCTCGACTTCCTAGTTCCTTTTTTATTTGTCTCCTTTGCGGCAGCACTGCTTTAGCCCTCACCCTGTGAGTTCTTCAGTTGACTGTCGTCCCTCCGTCAATTCACTTCTTCTCCTGAGGACGACCGCCATTACGGTCGAAATATTGAAAAGTGAGTCTTTGTTGTGTTTCTGTTTATGTGTCACTGCTTATTTTAATTGTTATATTATATATATATATATATATATATATGAGTTCAAAATTCAAGAAGAGTAATAAAACACACTTACAGACTCTAATTTTCGGGTAATCCGACTTCAGGAGAAAAGAGAAAGGGTGACCAAGCACGTTGCAGACGCAAAGGCAAGTAACTATTATATATATATATATATTTATATACACCGCTTTTATCATATATATTATTTTTACAATCCATTCCTCTATTTATTATTTGTTTTATTGTATTATTAGCTTTTAAACCTACCTTTACATTATATTGGTTTATTAACTTAGCAATTTTATGGCTGACTTCCCCTAAATATGTTAAAGATGTATATTATATCCGTTGTTAATAGCTATTGCTTTTATTATATTAAGTTTTTTATTGAAGTTATTTTCGTTCATAGGTATTGACAATAGTTTATCTATCATAAAACGGAATGCTGAAAGTTTTTGCTGCGGAGGCTGCATGGAAGCTTTATGTATCGTTATATCTGTCGTAGTTAGTTTCCTATATATTTTAAATTTTATACTGTTTCTAACTTTTTCTATTGTTATGTCCAAGAAATTTAACTTATTTTCTTTTTCTATTTCGTACTTGAATTTTATTTTATTATGTAACGAATTGAGATAATTATTTATATCTATTATTTCATTATCATCATTTACATTATTTACGATTAGGAAGGAGTCATCTACACATCTACTGTAATGAACAACATCGAATTTATCTATTAAATGATTAACATACGTCTTTTTTAGTTCTTGTAAGAAAACTTCCGATAAAATTGCTGATAACGGATTTCCCATTCCTAACCCATCCTTAGCCGAATAGAATTTGTTATTAAATTTAAAATAGTTCTGTTTAAGGATTGTATTTGTTATTTTCATTATTTCATAAATATTATTGGTTACATCATCTTCTTTAGTTTTAGTTATTTTACGTAGTATATTTATGGTTTCGGTAATAGGTATTGAAGTATTCAAATTTTCTATATCAAATGACACTAGTTTTGTTTTTTCATTTACTTTTATGTCTTTTATTTTATTTATTAGTTCTGTAGTATTTTTAATGGAATACAAATTTGTTTTCCTAACCTAATCTTTTATTATTTTAGATATTTCTTTTGCTATTTTATATGCAGGGGCATTTCTATAATTTATTACCGGTCTTATTGGTTGATATATCTTATGTAGCTTAATTTGTGATTTTAATTCGGGGGCACTTGGATTCATATTTAAAAAATTACAGGAATCATTCGGGTTTATTACATTATGGCATTTATGCATAAGATTTCTAATTACATTATTAAATTTTTTAGTTGGGTCATTTTTTAATTCATCGGAATTATTTTAAACTATAAATTTTTCCATTTTCATAATATAATCTGATTATATATATATATATATATATATATATATTATATAATATTATATATAAGTTATTATAAGGTTATATATATATATATATATATATATATTTTCTATGAGTTGTCCGGGGAAAGGAATATGATTTGTTGCGATGTTGACCAATGGGAGTAGAGTTACAGGTCCATGGACCTGTAATAAACATGGACCTGTAACTCTACTCCCATTGGTCAACATCGCAACAAATATATATATATATATATATATTCCCAAAAAATTGTTTTTGACCTCTTCTATTCTATTGCATATTTTATATCTATACATATATAAATGCACAAGGCCTTTCAATGTATGTTATCAGAGAGCAATCAAAGTAAAAACTGAGAAGCTAACATAAACGTAAAGCAGAAGGAAGGTAACAAAACAGCTGGAAACTCAATATGACAATATAGCTTGATAGAAAGAAATACCTCATAAAATTAAATAAAGCAGGTCCAACAGTAAGAAATAGAATTATAATTCAATAATAATTAAAAGAGAAGAAAAAAAATTAAGCTATATTATTTGAATCAACAATCTGGTCAGATTTCATGTCCAAAGATACTCGGGTATACTCATGTATTTTCGGATACCTTAATGATGAGGCTATTTGATATATATGTTTAATTTTCTTATTGAGGAAATCTTCACTACACAATTTGAATTCCGCACATATTTCTGAACACCGCTTTTTTAACAAGAAGGATGAGAGGAGAAAAAATGAACATTAGAAGGAGGATGAGTAGGTTTTCTATAGATACCGTATTTAAGACTGTGATCATAACGATGTAAATATAAATCTAGAAAATGTAGTTTATTATTACTTTCAACTTCTATAGTGAAGTGGGCAAATGTTAAGCTCAATATTGCCTAGACATGTTAAATGGTACAGATATGTTGATGATATACTATGCATCTGTCCTTATTTTATAAATAAAGATGCTTTCCTAATAAAATTAAATTCATTAGTGCCGACAGTCAAATTCACAATGTAACAAGAAGTAAGTGGTAATTTGCCCTTCTTAGATGTCCTGATCCATAGATTACCTAATGAGTTACGCTTTAGTGTATATAGAAAACCTACGAATGTACTTGCATATGTTCACTTTTATTCTTCCCATACAAAAAATGTTAAAATTTCTGTTTTTAGAAATATGTTTTTGAGGGTGTTAAGAGTGTTCTCTCCTGAATTCCTTAATGATGAGATTAACAACATTAGGTCAATTAATGTTGTTAGTCAGCGGTCTTCGTCAGAGTCAAAAACCCAACTCTGACGAAAATTCTGGATGAAGACCGCTTATTACGATTGAATGATCTTAGTCTTGTTTTCCCATTTCATATTGTGGATTGATCATTGATTGTTATTTCACGTGTTTATGTAAAATCTTTATATATAAAAAGATATATATATAAAATCATCCAAGTCTCTGACACAAACTTTTTCCACGTGCCAACCATTTTTTTTTTTTTTTTGAACACATTTGGTATCTCTTAAGAACTTTTTGAACAAAAAAATAATAAATTACCTCAGTGCAGTAAATCATAGTATAAAAAAAAAACAGAAAAGAAAATTATTTAACCTTCAGAAGTACATTTCAACAGCCTTTAAGCTTTTGTGACTTTAATAGAATACAAGAGATAAGATTTTCTTGAGACCTCTTTAGCTTCGTAGAGCTTAAACCTCTTCACCACCAGGACGTACATATACTGTCATAGCATGAAAGCTTATACCCCAAGGAAAGTGTTTTTTTTTTGTCTGTGATTAGAGTAACATGTGCTTGCATCTGTACTGAGGGTAACCTGTGCTCTTGCACTATATATTTATATGTATATGCATATATGTAAAGAAAACAAGAGTATAATTTATATATATATATATAAAATATATATATACTAAAATCACAATAAACACATGATGGAAGCTAATGAAAGTATAAGCCACAAGGGCGAAGTAAAAAACACAGAAAATATGCTCTGAGGCGTTTCAAATTTATGCCATGAGAGAGCTAAGTCGATGAAAACTCTGGCAATGATAGTTTAATTTGAACCTGAGGAATTGACCAAGTCCTGATAAACTTTAATTTGACTTATATTTACTTACTTGGGAGGTTAGAAAATCTAAGGACATCTATCGGAGAGGAGGTTCAGCTGTAAGATGTCAGTTACTCGTTAAAGAGATGTTCTCTAAATAAATACATACTCTAAATAAATAAGAGACAAAATTTAGGACTCCCAATGTAGAATATGCATTGTGTGGTACATGTACTCTGTTGGTGCTTCCTACTACAGACTTAACCCAATCTCTAGATACAAGCAGGACGACGAACTTTAATTTCGTTTATATTTATTTATCTTTTTTTCTGATTTTTTACTGTTGTTAGATATTGATATTTATTTCACGTGTTTCTTGTAAAATCTTGTTATAAATAACTATATTTATTCAAGTAGGAGTTCAAAAATCTGGTTATTCTGTACGATGTTAGGGACTCGTTAAAAGATCTACTCTAAATACAAATACTAAAGTTAAATAAAATTAAGGATTCCCAATGTAGAATATGAATTATATGGTGCACATTCTCTGTTGGTTCTTGCCACTGCAACCTAACCTGATCTGTAGGTATAACCAACAATTCTTGATGGTTCTGTCCTGTCTGAAGAAGTTTGAATAACTGAATGCACTATGGTTGTTATCAATGATCAAACCACAATATGAACTGGCAAAACATGACTAAGATCTTTCAACCGTAACAAACGGTCTTCGTCAGAGTCAAAAACCCAACTCTGACGAAAACCGCTTGTTACAGTTGAAAGATCTTAGTCTCCTTTTCCAATTTCATATTCTGGTTTGATCATTGATTGTTATTTCACGTGTTTCTGTGAAATTTTTTTACGACTAATTATATTATTTGTTGTAGAACTAATGTCTTGTTTCTAAAAGCTAATATTTTATTCTTGTATAAAACTCTAAGCTACATGTCAACTAAGTGATTGATAGAAACATTGAAGACAGAGGAGGAAAGGCCAAGGAATATCTCAGCAAATTAAGCCCACTGTCGGTAATGACTTTGCTAAGACTAACAGACTTGCTGGCTGCGACTCGTGCGCCTGTTTGCCAAGAACAGGTAGTTTTTCAGCGGCTTATTTATGACCAGGGTTGCCTTAGTCCCCCTCTTTCTAATGGGACTCGTGATTAGTGTTACTGGCTACGGTCCACTGACCAAGCTGAGTCACGCCAACCTTCTCTTCTCCCGTCCAAAACTTCATCCTTCTTCTGCTTAAACTTCACCACTTTAAAGCCAAATTCGTCCAAGCACTATTTTAACCCTTGATTGCCAATACAGGTAAGTTAAAAGTATGGAGTTTGAGTCAACATTTTTCCATTTTGTCACAAACAGGGACACACGGATCTTTATTCTATCACGGCAGGTTATTTTTACCTTGTATTGTATATTGCATTATTGTTTTAACATTAGTAAAATCTAGTGATCCTAAAAAAAATTCAATTTCTAGATTTTGACGGGTTTATATGTTTTGAGGTCTCCAAAGTCCTTTTATGACGTTTGTTTGATATATATGTATGTGTGTGTGAGTGAGTGAGTGTGTATGTGTGTGTGTGTGCGTGTGCGAGAGAGTTTGTGTATGTGAGGAGTGAGTATGTATGTGTGTGTGTGTGTGTGTGTGTGTGTGTGTGTGGAGAGAGAGAGAGAGAGAGAGTATGTGTGTGTGTGTGTGTGTGTGTGTGTGAGTGAATAAGTATGTATGTATGTATGTATGTGTGTGTGTTGTGTGTGTGTGTGTGTGTGTGTGTGTGTGTGTGTGTGTGTGTGTGTGTGTGTGTGTGTGTGTGTGTGTGTGTGTGTTGGAGAGAGAGAGAGAGAGAGAGAGAGAGAGAGAGAGAGATGAGTATGTATGTGTGTGTGTGTGTGTGTGTGTGTGAGTGAATAAGTATGTATGTATGTGTGTGTGTGTGTGTGTGTGTGTGTGTGTGTGTGTGTGTGTGTGTGTGTGTGTGTGTGTGTGTGTGTGTGTGTGTGTGTGTGTGTGTGTGTGTGTGTGTGTGTGTGTGTGTGTGTGTGTATGTGTATATATATGTGTGTGTGAGAGAGAGAGAGATTGAAAGAGAGAGTGTGAGTGAGCAGATCGACACCAATGTAGCATGCTTTCTCAGAGCTACTATATACTCATTTTTTCCGTACGCCTTTCTTGCAGGTATCCTCTTTTTTGGTAGATACCTCTCCATATTTAAGCTTGTATTCTTGGATACTGATATTATTCTAAGCTGTACGGCTGTATGAAGAATGAATGACTCACGACTGGATGTCACCTGTTCGTGACTGGCGTCTGGGGTGCCACTACTACAAGAATGTTCACTTCCACCAGGAGAGTACTCCGCATGCGGTTATACCGCTAAAGCAGCTTCCCAGTCCCCTGGAGACTGTCTGCGTGGGTCGACTATCAACACCTGCTCAACCATTCCCCCTCCCTCGCCCCCCCCCCTTCCTCCTTTATAGCAAACTCTCTCACATTCAATCTCTGCCATCCTTCACTTGTTCTTAAAAACGATATTTCTCTTCACATCCGTATTCATGATTTATTCATGGCGTGAACTTTGCTTCCTCTATGATACTTGACGCCTCTTCTATAATACACAACCCCCCCCCCCCCCTCCAACCCAAACCCCGTCCACTTGCTTTTCTACCCTCCTCGATTTACTTACTATGACTCACACTTTTACAATTTCTAAAAAAAGTGAAAAACAATTTTGAAATATTACACATCAGTATAATAACCACAATGTTTATAAAACAAATCAGCATATCTGGATAGTTTTTACTAGATCTATAGATCTAATGATCACTCATGTTTACTCTAGACCCTTTTAAAGAACTGACCGAGTCCTGATAAACTTTAATTGTGTCTATTTCACGGTCGATACCGTGAGTGTGTTTGTGATCATAATTCTTAATAATGTTTAAGATTTCCTAACCAAACAAACAAACACACACACACACACACACACACACACACACACTACAAATACACACACACACACAAACAAACACAAACAAACACACTTTTATCAATATTCATATAAAATTGAGCCAATAATTATGGGTTTATATGAGTATAAAAGAAAAACATATGCATGTGATATGAGTGAGTGTTTAAAAAAGTAAGAACTGACCGAGTCCTGATAAACTTTAATTGTGTTTCTATTTCAAGGTCGATACTTTTATCAATATCTAGATCCTTGGTTAACAATTATTATAGCTTTAAACATTTTGTTTTTTTATAACAATTAGAGCTTACGTTAGAGGTCTACGTAAATTAAAGCATAAAGAATTTAGCATACAAATTATTTCTTTTTCAAGAATAATTTTATTTCTCGTGAATTATCAGAGCTCTTTATTAGATTTATCTCTTCTATTATACAAAGAGAATGACTCCTTCCACGGTATCCGTATATTCGCCGTTCTACACACGTCAGATTCTATATCCGAATTTATTTATTTAATTATTTCTTCAATACTTACGTATTTTTAAACTTTCATGCCAAATGGTTTCTATAAATAATAATTCGATATTTTTATTTATCTATATCAGTGTTTCTTAAACTTTTTTACATCAGGGCGCACCTATGAAACCAAACCAAAACTTTGGGGCGCATCGCTGATTTTAATATAGAAAATTTAGTCCTGAGATTTGATAACTGGAAAATGATTGGAAATTAAAATGTATAGTTTTTTTTAAGAAAAAGAAAGAAAGAGAAAGAGACAGATAGATTGATAGGGAGGGAGGGAGGACTAGTAAAAATGATTTAAATCCCCGAGTAAAGGCAAAGAGGAAGATATTCTTGTTTGAATATTTCCATACAGGTAAAAATTAGAATACCTATTAATTATAATTTATGTGGAATGATTCAATTATTAAAAAAAATATATATATATGTCTTGGATTGATATTTCATTTATTTCTGTAAAATAAATGATTTTATTTTTATTTAAATGATTGTTTGTTTTGTTAAATATACTTTAAGTATATATATATCTTAATTCATGTAAAAAATACTATATGAAGTGCTTGGACCATATAACAACAATCTTTGCTTTCATGGCTTAATAAACAAGAAATAGCAATAAAAGTTATTCATCAACTCATTAACTGTGCAATCTGTTATAGTGTGGTATTTACTCGTGTTAGGAAAAGTATTAAGTCTCCACACAAAAAAGTTTATTACAAGAAACTAAACAAGGCGTTTTCTGACTAAAACACTCCCTGACACCCTCAGTCCTTGCTTGGTCTCACCTCCCAAACAACCACCCCAGCAGAGCAGGTAATTAAAAATCACTTTTATATATAAATTAGACATGTCTCAGTATGCAGTTTTAAGTTAAGAAACAATTTAAGCCATTCCAATATTATTCCCGTTATCACTCAATAGTGTCAGCAATATTCATTTTAACTAATGCACCCCTATGTTCCAAAAGCCTTAAATACATATATATTTTTTTCTAGATGTAACCTAAAGAAGAACATCAAGTGCTTGAAACACGTTGTTTAATTTCTTGCAATAAACTTTTTTTGTGTGAAGACTTAATACTTTTCCTAACATAACACTTATTCCTGTCAATCACATTCAGTGAATGTGCTATATTTCTTAATACTCAGTGACACAAGGGGTAACCGGGCCATCTAGTGTAGAAATAATTCCTTCAATATTTTGATTACAGTTGAAAAGTTCAACAATTGATTTTTAACACATTTCAAAGTCAATTTTGTGTAGTTATGCCTATGAAAAAAAAAGAGCGATCGATTGTCTCCATCTCAAGTAAGGAATAGAAAAAAATGAGCCTCAGAAACAAAGGAGCGACGAGAAACGAGATTGAAATACAATTGAGAACGGAAAGTTGTGGCCCGTTCATCAGAAACAAAGGAGAAATAAGACGCAAGATTGAAAAGAACCGAAGTTTCTTTTTCCTTTTAGAGACTTTAATGGCAAGGTGTATAACAATAAAGCTTTGAATTAAAAAAAATAATTAATGAATGAATATTTAAAGACAATCGACTGAATTTTTTTTTTAAAAAATTGTTTATTGTTTTTCCTTTTATTATTTTTGTTTGTTTTTTTTTGCAATTTTCTATTGTCGATGAAATGAATACGAAATATGAAAAGCGACAAGTGTTTATGAATTTCAGGAAAAACTCGTTGTTATTTGTCAAATGATTTTAAACTGAATTCATTTTGAAAATGGAAAATTTATATGTATTGTGCTTTTAAATGAAAGACTCCCTGGAGTGAGATGGAATATGGGGTTTGACAGAGTGAAGAGAGATATAAAAGTGCATTTGTTCAAACTGCCCTATATCAGTGGTACAGTTGCATTTCTCTCCTGGAGACGATAAATCGGCTAATACACCAGGGATAAAAGAGGGACAGCTTTTGAAAAAGGGTTGCATTCGATTGCAACATAGTTTAAATCAAACCCCGGAACGAATAAACATTGTAATAGATTCCATATGAGTAACTGGCTATCTTCATCCCCTAACCCCCACCACCGCTTCTATGTCATTATGACTGCCTGTTTATTTTATCTATCCCACCCCTATCTTTACTGTTAATTTCCCCCCCTCCCACCATCCCCCCACCCATTCCACTTTAATGCTGCACCGTAATTCTCAACTTGACTCGCCAAACTGCCTCCATTTCACTTCATTCTAAGCCCTGAATAACGCAAAAATCCAATAAACTTCAACCACTTTCGATAAATAACGCTCAAAACAAACCAACCCCCCTTTTTACCCCACCTGACCCCACCCAGAAACAAACGACATTCCAACTAATTACCCGATTAAAGTCAATAGCAATTTACCTCCCTGCTGTTCAATATATCTGCCTCACTCTTTCTATTTGTGTTCTTCTTTTAACATGCATTTTGTTCTCTGTTAACAACCCTTTTTTTCTGTAAGACCTTCCCAAAAACTTTACGAATACTACTATGTTGTCATTGTTAGTAATTTATATATATTAAAACGTTATGAATAAATATTCTTTTCATTTTAATAAATAAAAAAAAATGATTTTCAGGATGTGAAATATTTTCATGTTTAATGTCATAATATGTTAACTAAACAATAAAAATAACAAAATAAGTTACAACTTTCATAGATCTTAGGCAGAATGACTTACAACTTTCATAGATCTTAGGCAGAATGACTTACAACTTTCATAGATCTTAGGCAGAATAACTTACAACTTTCATAGATCTTAGACAGAATAACTTACAACTGTCATAGAGGCAATAAACTGTGAATTAATTAAAACTAATGCTCAATGACATCATGTTAGTTAGTTACAAATCCTTTTTTCATGCAATATAAGTAAAATTTAACAAAGTATAAACAATTTATCTGTGCTCATAAAATTGTTATTTTGGATTGTCTAACCAACCAACGACCAGCGAATATTACAATGAACAACAGTGCATGTCGTAAATAGCAATTCCGGACCAGAGGCCCACTACTACTGAATTCTCATCCTGCTGTTTTTGTTAGGTCAGTAAACAATGTCAAGAATGGGGGAGTCAGTCTGTCAGGGAATGTGTCGTCTTCGTGGTCGTTTGGTCTTCAGGCTTTGCATTCTCTGAGGTACTGTATACTTTTATACTGAGTCATGTGGTCATCATTTTTAGTTTAAGTAGGAAACTTTGAAGCTCGTGGGATTAGGAAAGGTTGGGATTTGGATTTAGTTCGCGAACAAGGAGATTCGGATGGGTGGGCAGTTTTTTGTCTTCATTACTGTTAAGTTGAGTAATGTAGGAATAAATAGAATCCAAACTCAAATCATGTTGAATATCAGCATTTCTGGCGTACCATGGAGCCCTTACATTGTCTATACTGTATCTTGGGAGCTAATTTAAAAGAAATATTTACTTAATATATTTTGCAGATAAATCTGCGGACAATAGTGTAGAATATTGGACGTTCTTTAAAGATCACTACCTCATAGGACTCCCGATGTAGAATTCTGTAATGTGGATTGCTTCGACTGAAAATCAATGGCAAATAAGAAATGGGCAACACTTTCTATCTTTAGAAAAACACTAAAAATGGAACTTTAAATTAGTGCTGTTGTAAAATGAACTTGATGTCATTTAAGGTAAAACTTTGGTAGGTCTTCACTACAGAGGCTTTCTACCTTCTTGGACCTTAGGAATGACAAGTTCCATGTTGTATATACAAAGACTTTTATAAACTACAGACACACCGACTTTTAGTTGTTCTGTACACTATTACATCTCGAGGCTTCAGTGTTAAAAGGTAATAACATGCAAATTTTGAAAAGTAAAGTCTGATAATCTTTTTTTTCGGGGCTAGGTTAGCTCAGTGGTTACGTGCTCGCCTCTGAACTGATAGGACCGGGGTTCGATCCCCACCTGCCCCTTGATTTATTCACGCGGGAGATGAATAAATCTGAGCACATCGTCCCTCGGAGAAGGACGGTAAACTGTCGGTCCCGAGCCTGTACAATGTCAGATACTCGTTAAAGATCTCTACTCTAAATGCACTTGAGTTAGGCAAAATTTAGGACTCCCACTGTAGAATCAATCTTCATTGTGTGGTATCACAATGGGCCAATGCTCGGCCTAAGTGTGTCTGCCACTAAGGGACTGCCACTGCAACCTAACCTAACCTAACCTAACCTAAACTTTTTTATTATTGCTGAACAGTCGAAGAATATTTTGTTTCATTAGTCATATGCAGTACAGTACTTTTCATATAATCTTTATCTTATTAAAAATGAAGTTATAATATCCTTATTTAAGCTTTTCTAGAATTTTGAAATCATTAAACTGTAATCATTTAACTAAGTTTAATATATGACTACTTATGATCACATGTTTACAGCTCACTGATAGTAGTATGTACTTGTGGTGATAGTAGTATCTCCTTCAGGTAGTGAGGGACTCTACACAAAGGCTGCCCTGGAGTCTCTATACAAAGGCTGCCCTGGGAACTCTACATAAAGGCTACCCTGGGGACTCTACATAATGGCTTCCCTGGGGTTTTTATGCAAAGGCTACTGTGGGGACTCTACATAATGGCTTCCCTGAGGTTTTTATGCAAAGGCTACTCTGGGGACTCTACATAATGGCTTCCCTGGGGTTTTATGCAAAGGCTACCCTGGGGACTCTACATAATGGCTTCCCTGGAGTTTTTATGCAAAGGCTACCCTGGGGACTCTACATAATGGCTTCCCTGGGGTTTTATGCAAAGGCTACCCTGGGGACTCTACATAATGGCTTCCCTGGGGACTCTACACAAAGGCTGCCCTGAAGTCTCTATACAAAGGCTGCCCTGGGAACTCTACATAAAGGCTACCCTGGGGACTCTACATAATGGCTTCCCTGGGGTTTTTATGCAAAGGCTACTCTGGGGACTCTACATAATGGCTTCCCTGGGGTTTTTATGCAAAGGCTACTCTGGGGACTCTACATAATGGCTTCCCTGGGGTTTTATGCAAAGGCTACCCTGGGGACTCTACATAATGGCTTCCCTGGAGTTTTTATGCAAAGGCTACCCTGGGGACTCTACATAATGGTTTCCCTGGGGTCTTTATGCAAAGGCTACCCTGGGACTCTACATAATGGCTTCCCTGGGACTCTACATAAAGGCTGCCCTGGGGTCTCTATAGAAAGGCTACTCTCGGAACACTACATAAAGGCTACCCTGGGGTCTCTACATAATGGCTTCCCTGGGTTTTTATGCAAAGGCTACTCTGGGACTCTACATAATGGCTTCCCTGGGGTTTTTATGCAAAGGCTACTCTGGGGACTCTACATAATGGCTTCCCTGGGGTTTTATGCAAAGGCTACCCTGGGGACTCTACATAATGGCTTCCCTGGAGTTTTTATGCAAAGGCTACCCTGGGGACTCTACATAATGGCTTCCCTGGGGTCTCTATACAAAGGCTGCCCTGGAGCCTTTATACAAAGTCTGCCCTAGAACCTCTATACGAAATCTGCCTTGGAGCTCCATACGAATACTGTTTAAG
Source organism: Hermatobates lingyangjiaoensis (assembly GCA_026182355.1). Classification (NCBI taxonomy): domain Eukaryota; kingdom Metazoa; phylum Arthropoda; class Insecta; order Hemiptera; family Hermatobatidae; genus Hermatobates; species Hermatobates lingyangjiaoensis. Next base: position 248,093 of record JAPFBL010000078.1, on the reverse strand, counting down.
AGTCTCTACACAAAGACTGCTCTAAGACCTCCACACATAATCTTCTCTGTGGTCTCCGGACAAAGGACTGTCTGGAGTCTCTACACAAATGTTGCCTTTGTGACAAAGATCACCCTACGGCCTCCATATGTCTAATTTCGGCTCTGTTCCTGATACCAATAGGTACGAGAACAAAAGTTATGGATAAATAATCAAAGTTGATTTGACAAATTTGAATCTCACCATCCAGTACTGGAGGCACGTCAGCTGTTATCCCAAATTGCAAAGCATTAATACAAAGATATTCGCTAATACTGATTGAGGTGCATGACAGGAGTAAATGACTAGCGATGGCTAATGTGAACATGGAGAAAGCTGAAGGTCGTAATAAGGAAGAGGCTGGGCGAGAGCCAAGTGACAGATGGGTCCCTGAGCTGAATGACGGCTCGAGTGGGACGTGTAGCGGTCCCCAGGGTGTGCTACAGCCTTCTCAATCTAAAACAAAACCCCCTCCGGTCCCCATTACCATATCTGGCTGGCGACGGGCGCGTTTGCATTTTACACCGACCTCCACTCGCTCCAGTCAGTCATCTCTATTAAACCCACGACGACACAACGACGTCTTTACTTTTACATTCACTGCCTACCGAACTCACACCCCCTCTAAATGTAACACTTAGTAAATCCTTCAAACTTCAATAAAACATGTGCTTCTTTTTTTTAGAAAGGTGTTAAATTTAGAATGATTACTTAATCTGAAATAACTGTATCAACAATTCTTTTACTATCTCTATAAGATCACCCTTGTTTGCTTTATTCTATACCGTCTTTTTCCGAAAATAAGACATCCCCGAAATAAGCCCTAGCATGATTTTCGGAACGTTTTGGACTATAAGCCCTCCCCTGAAAATAGGCTCTAGTTAAAATAATGTGAAAATATAATTCGTTAAAAAATTGCTGTTGAATGTAGTAGGTATCTATAGGTGTCGTAATATTTCACAGAATTCTTTGGAACAAAATATTCCAAGAAATTCCTTTTGTACCTCTAAAGTTCGTTTCAAGGAGGCTACTTAGATAAGAAGTATTAATTTAACCACAGCTATATTGAAAGACATGAGAGATTCAGACCAATTATTCTACAAAAATAAATTTGGAGGGAATTAGAAAGGAATTCAAAATTTTGATAATTTACGACGATGTTCCAGAAGATGACATGGCTGTAATCGAATAAATTAAATTTCTGTATAAAAATAATTATTAAGCAAAAATATGTAAATCTACTTAATGTACTTGAAGTCCTCCGCTGAGAATAAGCCCTAGCACGGATTTTGACCTAAAAATAAAGTAACACAGTGTCTTATTTTTGGAAAAAGACGGTATTATAAGCAAAAGGTCTGCACCATGTAGAAAAGAGAGGTATTGCTCTGAAAGACGTGAAATCACTCACAAGAGAACTCCCACTCTGGACATAATGTTATCAATCATAAGGGTGTACTACCCAGAGCTGTGGAGTCGGGGCATATTTTCGACTTTGTGGAGTCGGAGTCGGCTGATTTCGTGACGTGAAATCACTCACAAGAGAACTCCCACTCTGGACATAATGTTATCAATCATAAGGGTGTACTACCCAGAGCTGTGGAGTCGGGGCATATTTTCGACTTTGTGGAGTCGGAGTCGGCTGATTTCGTGACGTGAAATCACTCACAAGAGAACTCCCACTCTGGACATAATGTTATCAATCATAAGGGTGTACTACACAGGGCTGTGGAGTCGGGGCATATTCTCGACTTTGTGGAGTCGGAGTCAGCTGATTTCATGACGTGAAATCACTCACAAGAGAACTCCCACTCTGGACATAATGTTATCAATCATAAGGTGTACTACCCAGGACTGTGTAGTCGGGGCATATTTTCGACTTTGTGGAGTCGGAGTCGGCTGCGACTCCGTTGGGAGTTGGGATTTCTCCCGACTCTGACTCCTTAATTACTTGTCTACATGAAAAAGACATAAAATGATCAAACATGAGTAATTAGTCCAATTCGGATTTTTTACTTTCCTATTACCCATTTGATGGTACAACACAATATGTTTAGTTTAATATAAAATGTCTTGCCTGTTCAGTGTTTCAGAAAATTAATAATTACAAATCTGGAGTTGCCTACACTCAACTTTGCTATAATTAAATACAATATCAAACCTCATGGTTATATAATGTTCTATTTAGACATAATATAAATGCCTAAATAAGAGATGTTTATCAGTCTTTCATTCCTGGAAGTAGTACAGATAGTGATTGAACCACCTACCAATATAAACGCTTATTTTGGTATATCACAAGCCTGAAACATATAATCCATGTATCCTTGGTATTATCACAGTAGTAATAACACTATTGTAAAGACAAAGAAAAAAAATGTGTTACGGAACAATCTCTTATAGGAGAACATGGCATTTGTCCCCATAGCAGTAGATCATATTCATGGCCATCAGTAACATTACATGGCCAGTGACTCTGTTAAATTTAATGCTGTTTATCTGACTACCTTCTGCATTGAAGAATTAAGCCTGAGTTTCCATTTGGAGACTTCAAAATATTTCTATTTTGTATGAAAAATATCAGACAAATTAAACAAAAAATATCACCGAGAAATTAGCTTAAAATTAGTATTCATTTTGAAATATACCATAAGAGAGTATATTCCTTATACTGCAGTATTACCCAAAGATAATACCATTCATAATAACAAGAAAATATACATCCGAGATTAAGTTTTGTTCAAGGATGCAACATATAGACTGATCAGAGTATTTTGTTAGACAAATCCATCATACCATGGAAAGCATGGAAATTATATGAATGATTGGCGTAGATTTTTTAAATGTAAAATTTTATTCCTCTTATATCACATGTAAGAGGATTATGTAATTAAATCATTTCAATTTTTTTATTCAACCTCTAAACGTCAATTTTATTTCAGTTTATTCACTTAAAAAATTCTAAATATATGTAAACAAATTCGACTAATACAGCAGATAATCTATCAGTCCAGGATGAATATTCAGTTATTATACTTTTATTTCCACGGTTTTTTTTTTTTAAAAAAAATTGCTAACTTTTAATAACCATTATTATTACACAGTACTAATTATTATTATTAGCCATCTGTCATCTGTCTATTTAAAAATAAAAAGAAGAGCTGGAGTTGGAGTCGGAGTCGTAGGCAGAATCGTAGTCGGAGTCGGCCCTAAGAGCTCCGACTGCACAGCCCTGGTATTACCATTGAGAAAGCGGCATTACGGTCGACAAAAACATAACATCGCCTACAAGGGAGTTCCATCATTCTTAAGAAATAGTTAAACGTCTAACAGTTTTGGTGTCACCCACAAAAGACCGTAATTAAAATACCGCACTTAAAAAAAATATCTAAATGGAGACTTAAAATATGATTTTGATTTATTACTATTTATTGAGTCGTTATCTAAACCAAGTATTAAACAGACTAGGTAGACGTTTCACCTTAATTAAAAAGGCTGTTTCCTGCTTATGTATGTTTGATTTTTGAATGATAGAATTATTTCTTACTATTTCCTCTGTTTTGTAGGCCTAAGAAAAAGGTTTTAAATTAAAACCGAAACGTTGGCAATGAGAGTTTAATTTGAACCTGAAGAACTGACCGAGTCCCGATAAACTTTAGTTTTGTATATATATATATATATATATATATATATATATATTGGTGTGTACTGGCAATAAGTCTTCTTTTAAACAAGTGTTGTTAAAAAGCACAGCAGCTTCAGCATTAATAATCTTCTTAGAAAGATGTTCTATTTGCCTTATTATTTTCTTGTAATTCACTGGTAGCTCAAAAATTAATCTACCTAATTCCATAACAAGAATAGGTAAACAATCTTGAAGAAAACTAATGAAACAAACTATATTTGACACTACACAAACACACACTGGGTTAAAAAACTAAAGGGAAACAAGCTTTCGGCCACATTGGCCATCATCAGGTAAACAGTAAACAATAAAACGAAACAATTAAAACATAAACCAAATATTAACAACAAAATAAATTAGCGCAGTTCAAATAGTGGCAGCGTTTAACTGTCAAAGCAGCGCTACATGCGCGCACCCACGCGTTAGACAGTTGAATCACCCCAGCACTTCTCGCCTTCGACAGGTCGCAACATGGGAGAGTTCCGATAATTAAACTGCGGTAATTTATTTTGTTGTTAATTTTTGGTTTATGTTGTAATTGTTTCGTTTTATTGTTTACTGTTTACCTGATGATGGCCAATGTGGCTGAAAGCTTGTTTCCCTTTAGTTTTTTAACCCAGTTTGTGTTCGTGTAGTGTCAAATATAGTTTGTTTCATTAGTTTTCTTCAAGATTGTTTTCCTATTCTTGTTATGGAATTAGGTAGATTAATTTTTGAGCTACCAGTGAATTACAAGAAAATAATAAGGCAAATAGAACATCTTTCTAAGAAGATTATTAATGCTGAAGTCGCTGTGCTTTTTAACAACACTTTATATATATATATATATATATATATGGATTAGGTCTAAAAGATTACATTAGACTGAAAAATGCATTAGCTTATCTTAGTTTTTCTTGAGGAACCCTTAGTAATCTTCTACGGAGCCTCAGGGTTCTGGAGAACCCTCAGGTTTGGAAACTGATTTAAAACACTGATTTAAACAATCAATAAAGAAATCTTATTAAGAAAGAATACACGTGCTTGGCTCAATCTTTGATGAGTTAAGAAAGTTGCTGGGTTTATTTTAAGGGTGAAAAAAGCATAAAAACATTCAATTTAAGCTTTGAATTATTTCTGCTGGGATTTTTTGCTCTTGTAATAAATGTTTTGCTTTCTTTCATGTGTAAAAGTTTTAAAGGGAAGTTTGACTTGTAATAGAGTTAGTTAGAATATGTGGTTTGAATTTTGTTTTACTTTTGCCCCCACCTGTCCCCAAAGGTAGAGAAAAATAAATCAACACTTAACTCGATTACTCACACTTTCTGTGTCATACAGAAATTATAAAAGTTTTTTCATCCCCTTTTTTTCCCTCCTCCTCCTCACCCCCTCTTCCACCCCTATCTCTCTCACGTGGCCAGTTCTAACTGATTTATGACTATAAAACAAGCTGAACGAGAAAAAAATCCATCTTAATTTGCGAGGGTGTGCCCCCCCTGGGGATGGGATTTAGGGCTTACGGAGGAGACACCTGAGTGTTTAGCAGTTCTCTCTTTTTAACCCTCTGGAATGAAAAATGATAAAAAAGTGTCAACGAGAGAGTGTGGGAAGGGGGCTGCAATCTTGTCGATAACCGAATTAGCCGCCTGCTTCAACAAGCAAGAGTGGGAACCGGTTGTTTTCATTTTGGTGAAAATCAACAAGTCCTTCACATTCTCCCTAAACCTCCTTCTGCAGCTCTATCAAACAAAGCGCGCCATTACTGAACAGCTTGAATCTAGAGGCAACTAGGATGGAAAAATCACTTCTATTAACTGCATCAGCTAATTGATTGTTTCATCTTTCCATCAGTTTAATAAAATATATAAACTATAGTAAATGTATGTTAAATATATTAAATGTAATCAATGATCAAACCACAATAAGAAATGGGAAAACAAGACTAAGATATATCAACCGTAACAAGCGGTCTTCGTCAGAGTTAAAAACCCAGTTGGGTTTTGACGAAGACCGCTTGTTACGGTTGAAAGATCTTAGTCTTGTTTTCCCATTTCTTATTGTCGTTTGATCATTGATTGTTATTTCACATGTTTATGTTAAATCTTTTTATATATTAAATGTACCACGTACAAACTATATTACAAAAATCAATTCAGTGACAACTATAAGACAGACGAGAGGATTTTAAAAAACATCATCCAGAACAATGTAAAATGTACCAACTCCCAAGATCGTATACACTGAGCATATACTACCAGGGCCCAACAATAAAAAACTTAATCATAAGGAACAACAACCAGCCCAAGGACTCTCCGTTGAAGGAAGCAGGCCTCGTGTACGAATACACTTGCCGAACCGGGGACTGTGAAACCCGTAACAATTCGTACATTGACATGACTACTACTTCCCTATCACGGAGACTTACTATGCACTTAGCCGCAGGGTGCTCCTCGAAACCATGCTGAATATTCGAAGGGAAGACCTTGTGAATAATACGACTATCATATTAAAGGAAAAGGATTCACAAAAATTGCTAATTCTCGAAGCTATTTTAATATAGGAAAGGAAACCGACCCTCAACACTCAACTTAACAGCAGTAGCAGAGTGCTCAAGCTCTTGGTCCCGATAACTTCATCTGCTATATCATTGTACTTGGAGTATTCATTCATAACTTTCGAGTAGTTCGAGTTGTGTTCCAGTTCCTTTCATAGATGGGTAACACCTGAAACCGATTGGACCAATCCAGCAGCAGTATACGTGGTAAGACGGTTTATTCTATTTGTAATATTAATCATACTAACCTCAGTGGTATTAACAATATCATGATTTTAACATACATTTGAGCCAGGTTTGCTCAGTGTTTAACATACTCTCCTCTGGGTTGGTAAGTCCGGGATTCGATCCCCGCCTGGCCCTCGATTTATTCACGCGGGAGGTGAATAAATCTGAGTACGTCATCTCTTGAAGAGGACGTTAAGCCGTCGGTCCCAAGCCTGTACTTTTATCAGGTACTTGTTAAAGATCCCTACCCGAAGTGCACTTGAGTTAAACAAAATGTAGGAATCCCAATGTAGAATCTGTAGAATAACCAATCAAACAAAAAACCGGTAAACGCCTTATGTTATCACCCGCTAGATGATAATAAACAATAAAAAAACCCGACTTGCATAGTTTAGTAGTTTTATATAGTTTCGACTTCTTACATTTCAAAATAACTCGTTAAAAATCAGTCAAGATTTAAGAAACATATTTTAAAATCTAATAAATATATTGGACTAAAGTTTGGAAAAAAGTGTCCGAGTTAATATCAATAAAAGCAACAAATACAGCAGATTATTTTGTGTTCATATTCGCGTTTTTCTGTTCTATTTGTCCTTTCAACTGTTCAAGATACTGATTTTTTTTATAATAAAATTTTTAGACGGATGGTTTATAAAAAATGTTATTATTCTAGTGCCAGGAGTAAAATATAAAAAAATGTAATTGAAATATTTTTATTTTTTTTAATACAGACGTTTATTCTGCACTATAAATTTATTTTAACGTACAGAAAATATACTATAACGAGGCGACATTTGAAATGAATACGTTTAGAAATGAAAGATTTTGATACAGTTTTGGAAAAATTTCTATTCCTAAACTTATTGATTTTTTAAATCCTTAATAGAATCTTTATTAAGATTCTTATGAAAAAGCAATGAAATTAAAACTGAAAAGTCGACTTTAAAAGATTGATATGAAAACTTGAAACTCATCGATTCTTGATAACTTTTTTTATTCTATAAAGTCAAAAAACAAAACAACTAAACAACACTCACGATTCTCAATAACTTAAGCAACATGCTGTCTTCAGAAGAAATGAAGAATACAGAAAAGTGAAGAAGTAAAGCGGTTCACGTACTGTTACATATAACAGTTTGATTTTTATTTCACCTGTTTATTGCGAATTCCCGTTATATCTGTGTCATGGAGCCTACAAACAGAAAAGAAATGGGAAAACACTTGTTTTCCCATTTCATATTCTGGTTTCATCATTATGTATATATATATAACTTTCTTTATATAAAAAGTTTCAGTTTTTATTAGCTTAATCGACGAGAAGAGTTATTTTATCTCCTAATAAACACTTATATTTATTATACATAAGTATATAATATCCAAAATCAACCCAATCCAAAATCAACAGTTTTTCATTTGCAAATATTCTTACTCCTACTGCTTGTTTACAACTCACCTATACTGCTTTCTTTACAAACAATGTAATTATCTGTATAATTTTTATATAACCAATTGTTGATTTTTAAATAATTTCCTCTTCTCCTCTGTTTGTAGAACCCATGACATAGATTTAACGGGAATTCGCAATAAACCGGTGAACTAAAAATCAACATCTAAACGACAGAAAGAAATTTAGAAATCTTTATTACTGATGTTTAGACCCTAACATTCTCAATTGCTTATCATTCTGGAGCAATTGAGAACCATTCTCATCCTGAAGATGGCTCTATGAAGGAGTTGAAACATGTTGGCAGTTAACTGTGTAGGAAGTTTGTTATATAGTTAAAGATATTTATTTATTAAAGATATTTATAAAGATAAAACAACGAAATCCTTGAGAAACTTATAAAGACGCAAGTTTTGGACAACTATGGTTATGTTTTTAATAATATATATATATATATATAATAAAATAAATTCAAAACGAAGGAAACACACAGAAAGACACAGACATAACTCACATCGATATTTCGACCATCGTCGTCATCAGGAGGTGCGAAGAACGAAGAGTTCTTCTTCGAAGAACAGAACCCCTGTTCATTGGTACTGAACTCGGAGACCGCCCTGTCTTCCTGCGAGCCTCTTCGCTCTTCGCACCTCCTGATGACGACGATGGTCGAAATATCGATGTGAGTTATGTCTGTGTCTTTCTGTGTTTCCTTCGTTTTGAATTTATTTTATTTTAAAAAAGTCCGCTGGACCGTTTCTTTTAATTGTATATATATATATGTATATATATATATATATATATATCTAACTGGTAAATCATTAAAGACGCGTATAAAACAACACCAATACAACGTAAGTAGACAGGAAAAAAGTAGCGCCTTATTCATGCATATAAACAATGAAAATCATCATACTTTTATTCTTTCCATCAAAAAAATGTTAAAATTTCTGTTTTTAGAAATATGTTTTTGAGGGCGTTAAGAGTGTTGTGCTCTCATGAATTCCTTAATGAAGAGACTAACAACATTAGGTCAATTTCCTTATCATTAAAATACCCGTCCTCTTATATCGATTTAGCTTTGAATGTGCTAAAAAAACTTTCTCTAATACTTCAACAGAACCCCTGTTCATTGGCAAATTTTATAGTTTCGCCATATCATGTGTCATTAGACCCCCTTCCAAGATTAGCCAAACAACTTGATTTTAATATAGTGTTTTCTAATCGTAATAACGTGGGTAATATGTTAATAAAAAACTCTCCCAGCGAATTGGAGTCCGGTGGTATTTATAAAATTCCTTGCAAAAATTGCCATAAAATTTATATTGGTCAAACTGGTAAATCATTAAAGACACGTGTAAAACAACACCAATACAACGTAAGGAGACAGGAAAAAAGTAGTGCCTTATTCTTGCATATAAAAAATGAAAATCATCATATTGATTGGACAGGAGCTAAATTTATTACCTATGAAAAGTCGATGTTGTTAAGAAATATTATTGAATCGTCCCTAATTAAATTTAATAGATCAAATATTATAAACATTAGTAACGGTCTCTTCAAACTTGATACTTTTGTTACGACGGCAATAGCCCCTTCTAAGAAGGTTGACAGCTAGCGGATAGCTTTTTACTCTTTCTTACTGTCCTCCTTTGTTTCCCCAAACATCCCTTTCTGGACATTTGTCCTTTCCTGCGCTTTCACCCTTTTAAAATACCACTCTTCCCTCCAACTCTTCTCAACCCCTCACCAGATGTTTTCTGAATCTAGTGTTTTAGTTGGGTTTTTGACTCTGACGAAGACCGCTTGTTACGGTTGAAAGATCTTAGTCTTTTTTTTCCCACTTGATACTGTGGTTTGATCATTCATAATTTCACGTACTTATGTAAAATCTTGTTATATATACATATATATTGAGTTTATTGAGGTGTTTAAATAGCATAAACTGAGAGCAAACGTCCAAAAAAAAAATGGAGTTATTTTCCTTTCTGCATAGCAGAAGAGTATAGATTCTGAGAGTTCATTGTACTGTTCATGACCCACTGAACGCAACCCTTAATAAATTCAATCCACCCCCTATTTCTAAGAAGCCCACGCAACAACCCTTAGTCATATTCAAACCACTCCCTCCCTTACTTCATCCAAGTCACCCCTTCACTGACTCCTTTTGTTTTTCTGTTTTTTTTTTTAATAACAGGGCGTTACCTCAATTAAAGAATCAATACTAACATTCACCAGAATGGAAAAAAAAGAGAAAGATAATTACTTATATCTCATTTACAGTTGTAATTAAATAAAGGAAACACGCCACTGGTGTCATGGAGTTATTAATTAGTTTCGTGTTGTGGCCAGCCTGCTGGCACTTTACATGCTTCAATTAGATAAAAAGCTCCCTTATCACCAACCTTCCCGACAACACTGACCTTTTCAGTTGGTTCAAACATATGCTGTCCATTAACATCTTCCCCCTTATTCCCTAAGCTCAATTTAACTTATCGAAAACGTCATTACTTTTCAAATACTTTTCACCTCTTTTTTTTGTTTACTGCCAAAAAAAAAAAAAAAATTAAATTAAATCAACAGTACTCTTTAGAAATAAATGCTGCAACTGAAAAATTTGTAGTAAAGTAGAATAGATGGTAACCATAAATTTATATGCAAAACTTTATAGGAGCACAGTATACATTTTTTTTTATAAATTGCTAATTTTTTCTTCAATTTTTTTGGCAAAATTTCATTGTTTTTTAATGAACCGTTTAGAAACAAAAAAAACATTTTTTGAAAACAGAAATTATACAGTAACACCCTTTCGTTAATGTAGTTTTGATAAAATTACCTCAACTTATCCCTCACATAATTCTCTATTTTTTAGGTATAATTTCATTTTGATCTGTTTTATTGTTTCATACCAAAATTAAAATCACGTGAATTATTTTTATAAATAGCTAATTTTGTGTTCATTTTTTGACAACATTTCATTGTTTTTTAAATGAGCCGTTTAGTGTCAAAAAAGGCCTTAGTACACTCAAGTCCCTTTGGTTTAAGTAATTTTGATAAAAATTACCTGGACTTATCCCTCGCATAAAGCTCTATTTTTAGATATAATTTCATTTTGATCCGTCAAACAGTATAGCTTGCATCTTCCTCACAAGCTTTCAAATTGAATTATAAGTAAAAATTTATACATTTTATCGAGAACAAAATATTTCCAGTTGCTTTAAAACTCTGATGCTTTTTTCAGGTACTTATTTTGTTGTTTCAATGATGATAACGAAATTTCAAGTCTCTAGAGTTTTTCTGCTTTATATACAGTGAGAGAGGGGCTTCTAGCTCCAAAAAAAAATTCAAAAATGTGTTCCTATATACAAAAATGGAAAGTATATATATATATATACTTTGAAAACTTTGAGAAACATGAATAAAAAACAGAAACTAGGATTCACATTCAAGTTAATGAATATTTTGAAGTTTCTTCGTTTATATAGTTACCTCAAAGAAAGGTTTTCCTTCTGTTACGAAAGCTTAATGAATACTTGGAAGTTTCCTAAAAAACCTTAAAAGCTAAAGTTGACGCAGAGGGACACAGACTCATCACTAAACAGATTATGCTATTAAGAAGGAGATCTTAGGAAAATCTTATGATAATTAATTTGAAATAGAATTATTGAAAGTCGCCCCCACCTCAGGGTGGTTTAATGCAATCAAAAAGTCAGTAAACCTTGTGTGAAATTGGCTTCGACGAGAGGAGTGGTTGGATATAGGTTCGTTATGATAATTCTGGGGCTGGTGGCTGTCTTAGCCGAAGGCGATGTTCCAATCCTCTGGGGCTCTTGAGACATGTGCTCGACTTTCTGCCTTATCGCTTCTCCATATGCTTCCAGAGATGTCATAGTAACACACAAAAAGTATCAACAAAGGTAACTTTGACCATATGTGGTCTTTAATGTTATATAATAACAATATAAACGAGGAAACTTCAAAGTATTCATTAAGCATTCGAAACAGAAGGAAATCCTTTCTTTGAGGTAACTATATGAACGAGGAAACTTCAAAGTATTCATTAAGCATTCGAAACAGAAGGAAATCCTTTCTTTGAGGTAACTATATGAACGAGGAAACTTCAAAGTATTCATTAAGCATTCGAAACAGAAGGAAATCCTTTCTTTGAGGTAACTATATGAACGAGGAAACTTCAAAGTATTCATTAAGCATTCGAAACAGAAGGAAATCCTTTCTTTGAGGTAACTATATGAACGAGGAAACTTCAAAGTATTCATTTAGCATTCGTAACAGAAGGAAAACCTTTCTTTATTGATGTAAATTCCTTAATCAGTTTGAATTATCTTCTCTCTCTCTCTCTCTCTCTCTCTCTTGTATATATATGTATATATTACAAAAATTAGAAAATTACTAAAATCATTCAACCAATACAAGTGGTATTAGTCATTTTACGATTTCTTACTGTAGTTTTTAGGCGTTGATTTTAATATCTCATGTTTATTTTTATTATGAAATCTTGTTATATATATATAGTTTGAAAACTTTGAGAAACATGAATGAAAAACAGAAACTAGCATTCACATTCAATATTTGGACCCTTTTAACGGTCGTCCATAGGAAAGGAAGTTGAGTGGCGAAAAGACAAAAGCGAACTGGACAGCTTCACAGAATATGTACAGGTTGGCCACAACAAAAACGAAAAAAAGTAATAGGAATGCTGAAGATAAATAGCAACGAGGGAAAATATAATAATAAAAAAATTATTTAATAAAAAGGGATTTTCATAACTATAAAATTCAAAAGAACAGAAAATTAAGAATTAATAAAATAAATAAATAATAATAATATTAATATTTACAAATTAAAAAGTTATAAATTTATGAAAAAAAATTAAATTTAAGAAAACTTCACCTCTGAATACTGCTTAACGGTTCAGGTTGATACCTGGATTTGAACGAGCTCCTAAGAGCCCTATATGGGCTTCTTCAGTAGCTCTTAATGTTACGGATCTATTGTTTCGAGTATATATATATATATGTGTGTCTGTGTGTGTGTGTGTGTGTGTGTGTGTGTGTGTGTGTGTGTGTGTGTGTGTGTGTGTGTGTGTGTGTGTGTGTGTGTGTATACACCGAAGAATTGGCTTATAATTAGACTCCATTTTGTAAATGTAAGCAATGTAAACAAATATAACAGGTGAATATTAATCCCGGATTAATATTCAGTTTCTATAGTTTTATTCTTTCATACCAAAATTAAAATCACGTGAATTATTTTTATAAACAGCTAATTTTGAATTCATTTTTTGGCAACATTTCATTGTTTTTTAAATGAGCCGTTTAGTGTCAAAAAAGGCCCTTGGTACACTCAAGCCCCTTTGGTTTAAGTAATTTTGATAAAAATTTCCTAGACTTATCCCTCACATAAAGCTCTATTTTTAGGTATAATTTCATTTTGATCCGTCAAACAGTATAGCTTGCATCTTCCTCACAAGCTTTCAAATTGAATTATAAGTAACAATTTATACATTTAATTGAAAACAAAATATTTCCAGTTGCTTTAAAACTCTGATGCTTTTTTCAGGTACTTATTTTGTTGGTTCTATGATGGTAATAATAATTTCAAGTCTCTAGAGTTTGTAGTTTAGAAGAAAAAAAAGTCGAAAAACACAATTTGGCAAAAAAAATGACTTTCCAAAAATGTTGTTATCAACAAATATACAATATACGACAATATTGTATCTGTATACAAATCTTTTAAGTTTAAAATTATTTATTGCAAGTTAAAATCCATTATTAAGTTATCTATTAATATTAGCAATGCTAATAATTAATATACTATTAAATAAAATTAAACACAACAAATCTTTATAAATAAAAGAAAGGTTTTGTCTGTACATTGCTTAGAACAGATTGATTTTAAATTATCTTTACACTTTGTACATTAGAGAAACCGAATTCACCTTTAAAAAAATTTCTGTATGTTTGTCCAAAAATTGTGTCACAAACAAACTCAGCCACCATAAGTCATAGCAAGCTGAAAACTTTGGCAGTAGATTTATACATGTCTGAATTAAAAGATAAGATTTGAACGGATTGGAAATTCATTGTAGAGCAGAAGTTATTGACTATCAAACTGTGTTTGGCTAGCCACACAGATATACAAGTGATCAAACCGCAATATGAAATGGGAAAACAAGACTAAGATCTCTCAACCGTAACAAGCGGTCTTCGTCAGAGTCAAAAACCCAACTGAACCCTAGATGCAGAAAACATCTGGTGAGGAGTTGAGAAGAGTGGGAGGGAACCCTTTTGACGAAACCCAACTGACGAAAAACTGACGAAGAAACCCAACTCTGACGAAGATATACATATATAGCTAAAAATATGCAGGTTTTTTTAAGCACCTGTTACTGTAGCAAGTAGGTATTCTTTTAATGTCGTTTGGTTTATCATAATTTACCCTCTTTAAATAAGTGAGTTCTATCTATCCACCCACATAATAAATAAGAAGTATTCACAGAATAAAATCAAATTTGAGCTCAGAATAGCTGTAAAGGAAACTCAAGATCTAATGACAGTAACAGACTGCACTAACAATAATATTTTAGACAATTTTTTAAGTTTTAATAATATTTTGGAATACCAAATATCAGTGGTTATATTGGAATATAACAAACCTAAGTAATTACTACTCATAAAGGTTCTAACTATTTAAATAATGTTTACAATTAATTACTTTATTTCTCAATAATTAAATTAAAAGCAGTATGAATTTAATAATTATTGAATAACTATTTCCAAAATATAATCAATTCAATTTAAGCTGAATTTCAATAAAATAAGTTTAAGCTAGATTATTAAAATTAATTTAAAACAAAAAATGGTTGTAAAATAACAGTTTCTAATATTTGCATTGAAACATTGATTAAAAAAAGCTGTATTCATAGTCTGATATTGATTAACAACTATTGTGTTATGTTAAAATTATATTACCTTTTTATAAACAAAGTTTTAAACAATATAAAAGGTAAAACTTTATTAAAACCTGAATCATCAGTAATATTATACCATAATTTTACTAATATTCGTGATATTTCTTTCTATAAATATAATTATTAATAGTACTATTTTCTTTTTTTTCTGATATTAAAAGATTATATTTGAATTGCATCTATTGTTATTGATATATAGAAAATTACTTAATTATATAATATTCTAAAGAATTAGAAATAATTAAAAAAGTTAAAATATATTGTGTTTTGTAGAAATACCTTTTTTTTTAAATTACACTTCAGTTGTATATTAATTTAAATGAGTCAGTTTTAAAAGTTTTAGTGGTATTATTTAATTAGAAATAATTCTTATACTAATTAGTAAAGATGACTTTCATTTTCTGTTCCTTGCATTACTATAATGTATTTCTAATTATTTCTTAATACTTTTGTTTGTCATCATTTAATAGTAATAATTTAAGGCAATGTAGTAAACAAATTAAAGATTATCTTCAATTCGGTCCTAACCTCTTTTTTGATGTCAAGGTGTTCTTATTCTTTTCTTCTTTCATTTCAGACACTTCTACGAACAAAAAAATAGGTTCACACGTGTTCATTACTTAGTAATCTAAATAATGAAATCACTTTTAAACTGCTATATATAACAATATCTCTATAAACTTCTATTAAAAAAACCGACGCGTACGGCTATAAAAAAAACCAATGACGCCATGATGATTCGAAACAATATAGAAGAGTTGGCTCTTAATTAATCCAGTGTTGATGCAATGGTCAGGAATAATCACGAACTAAATTCAAACCTATAAATTAGAATGATTTTGAATTGAACAAAAAATGATTATATATAATAGATATTAATTTTAAATGAATATTTGTAAATAGGTATTTTATTATAAAAGACAAAAAAAATGGAAATAATTCATATTACTTTCCAGGTTGATCGATAATAATATTTTCTTTTATTTTAAAAAACGTGTTTCGATATGCACACAAATTTGCTAAAAGTAAATATATTATTAAGTTATTTCACAAGATATTTAATTCAATGTTTATTTTTAGTGCAGTTATCTGTATTTTTAAAATTGTAACAAAAATGTAACCATTATCACAGCCGTATAAAAAAAAACAAATGAATTACAATGACTAATAATTAAGACTAGAATCATTTTGTAAAAATTAAATTCATTTTCAATATGTTACAAATTTATATGGTACTTTTTACATAGTTAATTAACATAATATAACTATAACATAATTAACATAATATCAATAAGGTTTACGACAAGTTTTTTTGATTACAACAGGAGTTTCTAAAAAACAAATCAATTATAATACATTTAATAAGATGGAACTATTTATTTAAAGTTTTACTCAAAACACCATATTTTAGATTATATTTACATAATTAATTATTTTATCATCTAGATTTTATTCTAGGTAATGTAATTAGTTGTGTATTTTACTTTACTATAAGTAAAGTATAGTGATCGTGAAAAAATTCGATCTCGAGATTTTGACGGAATTACATGTTTTGAGGTCCCAGAAGTCGTTTTATGACGTTTTTACGATGATGTCTGTGTGTGTGTGGGTGGGTGGTGGGTGGGTGCGTGTGTTAGCATTGCTTGTTACCACGCTACGGTCCAGAATCTTTGATGGATCAAGTTGATATTTTACACAAAAATGGGCCCCATAAAGACGAAGATCCCTATTGTTTGCGAAGAATTATGCATGATGGGAAAGTCACTTTTTTTGCCAAAAACCGTTTTTTTTAAAACATTTATTTCTCCTAAACTGATAACTCTAGAGTTTTGAAATTTTGACATTATCTTTGAGGTTACAAATGGAACAAACGAAAAATATATTCAGAATTTTAAAACAACGGGAAATATTTTTTTTTCACTAAAATGTAAAAATTTTGACTTATAATTCAATCTCAAACCTTGTGAGAGCGATACAAGCCATACTGTTTGACGGACAATAATGAAACTATGCCTATAAATAGAACATTATGTGTAGAATGAGTTGAGATATTTTTTTTCAAAATTACATTCACTAATGGGGCGTTACAGTACGATTTGTGTTTTCAGAAAATGTTTTTTTGACGCTAAACGGCTGATTAAAAAATAATGAAAATTTGACCAAAAATGGAACAAAAAATTAGCAAATCATAAAAAAAAATCATGAAGTTTCAATTACTGGAAAGAGCAATAACGATATAAAAACTCTTTGTTTACCCTAGACTAAGAGATCACCTGTTATACTTGTCGAATTTTTTGTATTTTTTTACATTGTTTACATTGACTTAGAAATTTTTTGAGCAAATCCACTGAGATAAAATTGATTTTATAAAGGAACAGTTTAAATTGTTTATTGAATTATATGAGATGTAAGAGGAATAATATTGTGCAGGAAAATGATAACACTCACTCAGAAAAAATTCGTATATATGTTATTTGACAAAGGGGAAGGAAAATGATCTTATTAAATACTAAGAAGCTTATTATTTTAAAGATTAAAATTCCCAGTATGATAATTCTATAAAAGACCAAAAATGTAAATGATAATTCATAATCTGAATCTTTCGTTTAGAGATTAATAAATGTAATTATCGTACATCTTTAATTAACAAATCACCTTAAAACAACATTTTCTTCGCAGTTAAAGATGTTTATCAGAGAAAAAAAGGGTATTTTCCTGTTTTAAATTTAAAAATTTTACTTTAAATATTCAATGTAGAAGGATGTCAAGTAAACGATGTAAGAAATCTACTGGCTGTTTGAACGAAAGCCATTCTCTTGTAGGAGAATAAATCGTTTCAAGAAATGTTCACTTTGGTTTTTCAAAAATGTTATTACTGCTGTAGTTATACTAATGTAATTATTTTCAAATAATAAATTATTTGTGATGTACAAAAATAAGCTTATAAAATGATATGTCCTTCAATCACTATCTGTACTACCTCAGGAATGATAGGCTAATAATTATCCCATTTAGATGTTTACGTTATGCTTAAATGAGACGTTATGTTTTATATACTCAAGAAATTTGACATTAAGTTGCTTATAGTAAAGTAGAGTGTAGGCCACTCCAGATTTTTTTACTTATCTTGTTATATAACTCAATTTAATTCGTTTATATTATTAATTAAAGGAGTAATTTTGGAAAATAATTAATTCTATTAACTCTCCAGCTATGCATGCAGTTATTATATGGCATTTACTCATGATAAGAAAAGTGAAAAAAAATACTTTTCTATTGTACTTTAAGCATGATTCTTAAGAAATACATGTTTATGTCAAAATGGGAGATGTTTATCAATCTTTCATTTCTGGAGGTAGTACAGATAGTGAGTGATTGATCCACTTGTCCATATATATGCTTTTTTTATACATCACACCACTGATGCATATAATATCGTTAGTATTACTACAGCAGTAATAACATTTTTGAAAAGCCATAGTGTAGATTTCGTGTTACGAAATAACCTCTTACAGGAGAACATGACTTTTGTTTCAATAGCCATTGAGTCACTTATATAGTTCATTTGACCTCCTACATTGAAAATTTAATACAAAGTTTCCCATTTTAAAATTTGAAAATATTCCTATTCTTTCTCAAAAATGTCAAAAACATGTGAGTAAAAATGTAGTTTTAAGATAATTTTTAATTTAAGATGTAGGATAATTTCATTTATTATTTTTCAAAGAATGTTTTCAATTTTGAATTATTTTCCATATTTTTGTTCTTTTAAAAAATTATTATTCTGGGAATTTTATGACACCCTAGTTTTTTTTAAAAAAATCACTTTTCTTTCTCCTTTGTCAAACAATCAATTTACACTGATCCAGTGTTATCTTTTTCCTGCGTGATCTATTCTGTTATAAGGTTGCTTTAAATGTATGTTGAGAAAAAATATATTAGTAATTAGCCAGTTTTGGATTCTCAAATCAAATTTAAAGCCAGTTTTTCAATATAATTTAAAACTTTTATAGTTGGAAGATTGAAATTTAAAATTAATTGATATGAACTATTAGACAAAAGTAGTTTTAAAACTAAACATAATAGGAAAGAGTCTATACCTCGCATTTCAGTATTAGCCAAAGTTAGTATGATTTCAAAACAAAAAAAAATTACATGATATTAAGTTTTGTTCAAGGGTGCAATAGATAGATAGATTAGAGCATTCTGTGAGACAAATCAATGATACCATGGAAATCATGGAAATTATGTTTGATTGGCGTTGACATTTTACATGTAAGAATTTTATTCTTTTGCATTCCATATTAAGTTATTAAATTTTTTTTAAAAAATTTTTAATTTAACCTCTAAACACCAATTTTATTTCAGTAGATTCACTCAAAAAAGTTCATTGTAAACAATCTAAAAAAATGTAAACAAATACGTGTATAGCAAGTAAACCGTTAGTTCAGGAGCAATATTCAGTTTTTTTAGCTTTATTGCTCTTTGCTGTCATTGAAATTTCATGAATTCTTTTATACAGTGCTAATTTTTTGCTTAATGTTTTGGTGAAATTTCATGGTTTTTATTGAGCCGTTTTGAGTTAAAAAAAAATTTCTGAAAACAGTAATTGTACTCTAACTGTACTCTAATTGTACTCCCTTTGGTCAAAGTAATTCTGAAAAATATTATATCCACTTTTCCTCTACATAAAGTTCTATTTTTAGGTATAGTTTAATTTTGTTAAACGGTATGGTTTGTATCGGTCTCAGAAGCTTTCAGATTGAATTATAATTCAAAATTTTTACAGTTTATTGAAAAAAAAAGATTTTCAGTTGTTTTAAAAATCTGAGGATATTTTTCTTTTATTGCTTTTGTAGCTTCAAAGATAATGCAATAATTTCAATTTTCTAAAATTAGTTGTTTATGAGAGAAAAAACGTTTTGTAAAACAGGTTTTTGGCAAAAAAAGTGACTTTCACATCATGCATAATTACTCCCAAACAATTAGGGTCATCTACACTATGAAACCCATTTTTCTGTAAAATATCAATTTGATCCATCAAAGATTCTGGACCGTAGCGTGACGACAAACTTTGGATACATACTCACCCACCCATACACATACAGACATCATAAACAAATTTCATAAAACGACTTCTGGGACCTCAAAACATGTAATTCCGTCAAAACCCCGAGAAGGAATATTTCACGATCACAACACTTTACTTATAGTTAAGTAATAATAATCGGTTTGTTCGTTAGGTTCAAAATCAAACTCACAGTGATCTTTGGAAGGTTTTATATCCTTTACATAGTTATTCTTCTAGTAGTGTACGTATAACATACCTACAACATAAGTTGTAACGCAATATTCAATATAAATAATTTATTTATTGCAACTTGCATTATACAGGTTTTACGATTTTATGTTCCTCTCTTTCTCTCTTTTTCCTGTATTTCTTTTCCTTTCTCCCACTCAGTACTACTTTTCATCATCTTTCTTTCTTTTTCTTTCCTTTTCTGTCTGCTCGTCTTTCTTTTTTTTTATGTTTCACATTCTCCCTCACACTCTCTCTCACACTTCTCTCTCATTCTCTTTCCTCTCATTCTTTGTTATGATTATGTTCCTCTATGATTACTTTACCTCTCTCTCTCTCTTTGTCTCTCTCTCTCTCTCTCTCTCTCTCTCTCTCTCTCTCTCTCTCTCTCTCTCTCTTTCACTGCACGACATTTCCCCCCTCCCTCTCTCTCTCTCTCTCTCTCTCTCTCTCTCTCTCTCTCTCTTCTCTCCTTACTTGTTTTGCCTCTCTCTGTCTCTTTCGTTTCATTGTGTCTCCCTCCATCTCTCTCTCTCTCTTTCTGTCCCTCTCACTACACTACATTTTTCCCGTCACTCTCTCTCACTCTCTCTTTCTCCTTCATTTCTTTCCCTTTCACCCACTCAGCATTACCTTTCATCTCCTCTCTTTCTTTTACTTTCCATTTCTCTCTGCTCCTCTTTCTTTGTCATGTTTCACATTTTCCCTCACACTTTCTGATACTTATGTAATTGTATTTTTTGGGTGAGTTCACATTTGAAAGATTGAGAGTCATGATGATGAATAAAGAAATCAATGATCAAAATGGAATTTGATTTTAACTGGTTGTGGTAGTAGAGTGGAATCTGATTATTTGTTTGTTTTTTTATAAAAGTCTTACGGACATGTAAGGATATAGTGTCAAGCTGAAAGATGGATGCGATATGGTTTGAGAGGCAGAAAGGGCTCAGAGGATTGGCCCCAATTCGTATTAGCGGAGAAAATGTAAATGCATTCTGCCCCCCCAGCCCTCCTGGGCCTCCTGTCCAACAACTAATTCCAAGTTGGCTGCAACTGGGAGCATTTGTCACTGTTGGTGGAGGCCCCCCGGGTACTATGATCCCCCCCCAAACAACTCCCTATGTCTTCTCTGACTTCATGAGGCAAAAACTTATTCCTTTCCAAAAACTTACTTTCTTCAAACTTTATACTTTTGGTTTAAATTTTATGCCCTTGTCACGTTCCATTCCCTCTTAGTTCTTGTAACGATTTTATACCCCGTTCTCTTCCAATAGGTCTTAAAAACCTTTTCTAAACCCTCGCATTTCTTTACAGTTGTCTACTTTAACTATATATGAATTTCACCGAATCAATAAGAATACTACTAGTGTAACTAGATTTGATAAAAATTATGAAATTACATTCAAACAATCTATGGCATTTCAAAATTACATTAGTTTATATTTATACAATAGGCTCTATCATAATGTTTTTTTTTTATTGTAAAGTTATGATTGCTATTATTTCTTTTTTCCACTGCACTCTCCCTCTTTCTCCTTTATTTCTTTCCCTTTCTCACTTAGCACTACCTTTCATCCTCTTTTTTTCTTTTTCTTTGCTTTACTGTCTCCTCGTTTTTCTTTTTTTATGTTCTACATTCTCCCTCACACTCTCACTCACACTTCTTTCTCTTTCCTTTCATTTTTGGCTTACTGTCTCCTCGTTTTTCTTTTTTTATGTTCTACATTCTCCCTCACACTCTCACTCACACTTCTTTCTCTTTCCTTTCATTTTTTGGCTATGATTATGTTTTTTTGTTTTTTTTTTCATCTCCTTCTCTCTCTTTGTCTGTCTCTCTCTTCTCTCTCTCTCTCTCTCTCTCTCTCTCTCTCTCTCTCTCATCTCTCTCTCTCTCTCTCTCTCTCTCTCTCTTCTCTCTCTCTCTCTCTCTCTCTCTCTCTCTCTCTCTCTCTCTCTCTCTCTCTCTACTCCTCTTCTTCTCTCTGTTTGTGTCTCTGTTTTTCTCTCTCTCTCTCTCTCTCTCTCTCTCTCTCTCCTCCTTCTTCTCTATTGTCTGTCTGATCTGCTCTCTCTCTTTCTTTCTCTCTTCTTCCTTTCTCTTCTCTTCTCTCCTCTCTCTTCTCCCACCTCTCCAATTCTTCTTCTCTCTCTCACTCTCTCTCTCTCTCTCTCTCTCTCTCTCTCACTCTCTCTCTCTCCTTCCTTCCATCCCTTCTTTGTCTCTCTCTTTCACTCAGCACTATCTGTTCCCCTTTCTCGTTCTCTCTTTCTCTCTCTCTGTCTTTTCTCTGTCCACCTCTTTTTTGTGTATGTTCCACATTCTCCCTCACTCAGGCTCTCTCTCATTCTCTTTATCCCTTCTCTCGTTTTTTCGCTATATTTATATGTCTTTTTTCCATTCCCTCTCTCTCTTCTGTCTCTCTTACTAAAACACACTATTGTATGAACTTGCTTAAATACATTCCTATATAAAATAGAATTATATTTGTATAATTCTAACTGAAATATTTGCACAGAATAATTTGATACCAGTAAGTAGGAATGTGCACGGGTTGACCACGTGTTGAGTGTAAATTAGATGTTCTATAATATATTTATGTATTCTGTAGCAATATTGATCATGTCAATGTACCATGTCAAATTTTGCTCTGACGCAATGGTTGATACTCTTTGACAACGTGTTTGTCATGACACGTGTATGAGTCACTAATGTTTGTAATACAGGTTGTGTACACAATACTGGCAACACTGCATGAATTAAATTTCCCATCTATTAGTTTTCTAGTTACAAATTTTCCCAAACTCAAAATTCCGCTTCTTTCCCTACAATAGTGTGTCATCACGTCTTTTAGAGATTCCATCGGAAAGTTTTTACCTTTTTCTTTAATCTATTTCAGCTCTCCTTTGAGTTTGAACTGCCTTTTTTCTATTTATGGTTTCAAAAAAGAAACATTTTCTTTTTATTGTTTAATAACGATACTCTAGCGGGTGATAAGGTAAGCCGTTTACCGGCTTTTTGTTTGATCGGTGAATCTACAGATTCTACATTGGGAGTCCTAAATTTTGCTTAACTCAAGTGTCTTTTCAAGTAGAGATCTTTAATGAGTACCTAACATCGTAGAGGCTCGTGACCGACGGCTTAACGTCCTTCTCCGAGGGACGACGTACTCAGATTTATTCACCTACCACGTGGATAAATCAAGGGCCAGGTGGGGATCGAACCCTGGTCTACCAGCCAAGAGGCGAGGACGTTAACCACTGAGCTAACCTGGCCCGCAAGAAACATTGAATTACAAAGCAGAATACATGTGAAGTAAGATGTGCAGGAATTGTTCGCAATTACTGGCGACTATACATAATCCCTATTATTTTGATTAATGTACATAAAGAGAAATTGTATACACTGCATCTCATTCTTATTAGCAATTGTTAACATGTAACTATAATTGTTAACAATTTCCAATAGGCTTCTGAAAAGGTGATCAGATTTTGGTTTAAGTGGGAGAAAAAACAGTTAACACTTCTAAAAATGTTTTAATTATTAACATTTTATATAAATAAACACAAGTAAATATTTTCGTCAGTGTCACCACATTTATTGTTCTTTAAAGAAGAAGAAATAAAGTAATTTGATAATTAAATTGAAAATAATCATGGAAACTGGTCCTTGAAACTGATTCCAGTTTAGATAATTGAGAACAATTTGAAAGTAAATTGAGGGAGTGATAGAGCAAGGGAAGGAGAAAGAGACGAGTCAATAGCAGAATGAAACAGAAACTGAGGGAGTGAGGGCGATAAAGTGAAAGGAAAGAGAGACATAGAGAGAGAGAGTGAGTGTGAGCGAGGGAGGGTGTGTTATTGTTTTATGCTTAATTTCACCAGTCAATAAACTAATTTTTTTAAATTATCTAACCTATTAAATAATTTCAGGAATAAATTAATTCAAATTAAATATTTATGACAAGTCATAATTAATAATTATACCCTTTTAATTGCTCATTTCAATCTAATTTAAAATATGCTATTAATTTTCAATTAATTAATCCATACAGAATATAATTAATAACTAATAAGCACTCATTATTAATAATTACTTAATAACTGAATCGTTTTAAAATACGCAAATCATTTTAAGTAATTAATCTGAATGAAATTTCTATAACTACTCCATAATTGTACTAATCACTGTCGACTGTATTTCATCTCTTTAATTTTTCAACCAAATTTAACCAAATACTCTTAGTTTAAAAAACGATTATAAATAATTATTAAGTTAAAAACGATTATAATTTAACCTTTAAGGTATAATTACTTTTAAAGGTTAAAAAATGATTAACATTTATTACATTGTAAGTTGTCTTTCCTTTTGAATGTATATTTACAATTATTAATGCTTTTATTAGTTTGCATTTGAAATGTATAATAACCCAATTATCCAATTCATGTAATTTGAAGTATAATAATAAATTTTAACTATATTTCTGCACGAATAATGCTATTAGGTATTCTATTATGAATGATTTTTTTGAGCCAACAGTTTCAATAATAAAATAAGATTTGATTACATTTTTTAAAAAAAAAAGAAGAAAAAAGAAATGCGCTTAAATTGAGATGTTAATTTAAAGTCCTCTCTGGGCGATTAATTTAATTTGGGTAATGCTTAAAACTTATGTAAGCATTTAACTTTAAGCACGATAAAAGATAAATTAAAAAAAAGTTAATCGTCTCTTTTCACAGATCATTTAAAGGCAAATGGAATGACCGGGTGGGAGGAGAGGGGGGGGGGGCAAACTTTTCATTGGAATATAAGTCAAAAAATTAAGATTCCTATGATTAATACAGTCAATTAAAAAAGCAGGAGTTGATTCCTTGGGGGACTGTTCTTATTAGCTCAACTGTTGCCTGGGCTCGTAAAACCCGATATTTCACCAAGGTTTTTTTTTTATTTTTTCTCTCCTTTTCTCCTGTTCCTTAAAAAAAAAAAAAAAAAAAAAAAAAAAAAAAAAAGGGAAAATGCCTTGCTTCTTAAGAAGTTAGGTTTTGAGAGTGCCCCCAGGGACAGTATGGCGTGGTGCATTCATATTCATCGTTTAGTTTAGTTTTTATCGCTTGACTCGCCCCCCCCCCCCCACTCAAGCAAATGTTCGCTAATAAAGAAGAAACGGTCATTCTTCTCTTTTGGTAAAACAATCTTTTATTCAATTCTTTTTCACTTAAAGAACCCTCCCACCACCTCTTCTATTCAACTCCCCCTAGAGCGATGACAATGACGAAAGTATGAAAACAGAAAAGAGAAAAAAATAAACAGTCTTGATGAAAATAAAAGATTTATTACTCTTTTTTTTTTGGTTGACATTGTAATCGAGTTTTGCTAGCCTCCCATTGGGGCTGTATCAAAACTCTGCCTCTTCTTACTTACACAATTAAAATCATTATAACCATACCATACAAAAAAAGATTGCAAAAACCAGTATAATACAAGTTTTAATAAATATCATAGACTTTCCACAAAGCAAGGAACATTTTTAAATCAAAAACTAAAAGAAATAACAAAATTTTGTAAAATTGAAGTCCAAAATTTTGTTTTTTCATGACAATGACCCAGTAGATTGCACCCAAGAGCTCCTTACAGTGAGCTCTTTCATTTCGCATATAATTGATTTCTGAAAGTGTGCGAATGTTGAATGTTTGAAAGTAGAGGGGTGTTAAATAAATATGCTGCAAGAACCGTGTTTATTTGTTTACTTAACAAACGGAAAGACGATCCAAACTGGGCTAAATACAAGTTCAAATTCGAAGTAGAGTAATGCACAGAGTAAAGAAACACACTTAAAAACTCAAATTTTCGGGCAATCTGTCTTCAGGAGAAAAAAGAAAGTCAGACCAAGTACGTTGTAGATGCAACGGTAAGGAACTGCAAAAGAAATGAACGAAAAACATTCTCAGATTTTTAAAACAATAGGAAATACTTTTTTACTTTACTGTATGTAAAGGATAGTGATCGGGAAAAAAATCGATCTCGAGATTTTGACGAAATTACATGTTTTGAGGCCCCAAAAGTCGTTTTACGAAGTTTTTTCGATGATGTCTGAGTGTGTGTGTGGGAGAGTGTGAATGTATCCAATGTTTATGGTCACGCTATGGTACAGAATATTTGATGGATCAAACTGATATTTTACACAAAAATCATAGTGTAAATGATCTCTATTCTTTGTGAGCAATTAGGGATGACGGGAAAGTCACTTTTTTTCCCAGAAACCTGTTTTTAGACATTTGTCTCCTAAACTACTAAAATTTGGCATTATCTTTGACGTTACAAATGCAATAAACGAAAAATATATTCAGTTTTTTAAAGCAAGGGGAATGTTTTTTTTAAAATGTAAAAATTTAAATCTAAAGCATCATTATGAGATTTTAAAATATTTTTGCATTATTTCATGTATTAAAAATTACCAAAAAGGAATTTATAACTGTTTTGGATTGAACTCAACAACTTCATCAAAAGCTAATGATACTTCGAGTTGAGAAGACTCTTAATGTTATGTAACATTGTTACATAAGATAACATGGTTACTAATTATCATGGTTACATTATTCCCCATCCATTCCAACATCGTCTTTATCGAGAAGTGCCTTCTAAATGATACGTAATTAAACTAAAAACCCTTTTATTTTCTCTTCATTAGTATATATACATTTAAACTTTACATAATTTAAGGTTATAATAGTTTTATGAAATAAATGAAAATATTGATGGATGTTTAATACTTTAATAAAAGTAAAATAATTTTTTTTTTAATTTACAATTAAAAATGTCAAAATTTATGAGTGATTTCCTCACACTGTAAACTTACTCTGATCACAATTCAACCCCCTGAAAACCCAAAATCCCTACTGGGGGTGATTCCCCCCCCACACACACACACCCTTTAGAACCCCTGACCAATAAGAAAGAGTTGGCTTCGGATCACGAAGTCTTCAAATATTCAGTCTGGTCTCAGTAACTATTATCCCAAGTGAATCATCATGGCGGAAATATATGTTGTTCCTATGATGAACCATCTGGAAAAAATTCAGGGTTACAAATAAAATTGTTGAAATCTTGAGACGATACCTGTTGTGAACAAACCTCGAGTTCTGGACTGCATTCCTTGACTTTACTGCTATCATTGCATCTCCTTGAGCTTTTATTTGAGAATCTCCATTCCTTCCAAAAGCATTAAAATAATACAGGACAAATCCACAATTCTATACATTTTCAGTAAGCCAAGTTTTAGTTCGAATGATTAAAATTCATATTATTGTTTTTAATCGTTAAAGCCAAACAAGAACGTATCAGATCGGTTTACTATTTAATCTATTCCAGAGTAATTTAGTTCATATTCTATTTAATTACTTTTAATCATTTTTATTGTATTTGTCGGTGAAGATCTAAAATATTTACATTTGTAAAGACAAAACTGAATAAGAACCTATTCGTAACCTCCAAATCCTTGTATTAGCTTTTGTGTATGAACTTGGTTATTTGTTTTTAATGGAAGAAACTAATTCTGCAGGGAACGATGCATCGGCAAAAGATTCTTCTGAAAATAATGAAACTAACGATAACACTACAACTAATGAAAACAACAAAGCTAATTCCGACAATGTATACGGCTATCTAGAAAGAAATCTATTTACATCTGAAATATTTAAAATTGAACTGAGGAATTTACCTAGGCACTATGGAATCAGTGAACTTAAGAAGCTGCTTTCCAATAAACTTCATTTGAAGGTAAGAAAGTTGAAAGCAATTGGAAGAAATAGTAAATGGTTGTACATATGTTTAGATTCGAAGGAAGAACAATTGAAATCTGTGAAAGTTCTCAATAATTATAAGTGGAAGGGATCAATTTTGGAAGCTAAGCTAGCTGATCCTGCTCCAGATCCATTAGTGAAAAGGAAGTTAGAAAACCAGTCTAATTCTTCAGCAAAGAAACCAAAAATTGAAACATTAGAGCAGCTAGAAGAGTCCTTAAAGAATAGTGTGACGCCCTGGTGGAATGTTCCTTATCAAGATCAGCTTTCTAATAAAATAAAGCATGCCAAATTTTTTTTACAGCGTCTGGGATATGATTTTATTAAAGTAAATCCCAAAAGCTCTGATTATGTTAATAAACAAAAGGATTTATACGACGGTGCAACCTGTAAAATAAGTGAAATGAAAAGTGTGGAAGATTTTAATTTTTATCGTAATAAATGTGAATTTACAGTAGGTACTCATGCCTTAACAAACAAAAAGACAGTGGGGTTTCGCTTAGGCACTTATGCAAGCGGATCAGTTGAAGTTGGTTCCGTGGAAGGTTTACAGCACTTAAGCAAACCAATGTTTAAGGCTGTATCAATATTTCAAGAATTCATTTCAGATTCAGAAATTGATTGCTACTCTCCAGAGACATTATCTGGTCAATGGTGCCAGTATACTGTGCGTGTAGGGACTAATACCGGTCAGATTATGGCGATAGTAGGTGTCAGTACTATCAATTCAACTGAAGAATTAATTTCTAAAGCTCGAAAAGAAGTTCTTGAATATTTTAAAACCGGAAAGGGAACTGAGTTAAAACTTGAATCCCTTTACTTCCAATTAGTTTCTAGAAAACAACCAGGAAAGGATGCTATTAAGCCAGAACTCCTTTTGGGTTCTGATTATATTGAAGAAATTTTATGCGGTTATAAATTTAAAATTTCTCCACAATCATTTTTCCAAATAAATACTAAATGTGCAGAACTTCTTATAGAAGGTATTAAAGAGCTGGGTGTTTTGACAAAAGATGTAACTTTACTTGATATTTGCTGTGGTACAGGAACACTTGGTATCTGTTTAGCAAAGTTGTGCGATCAAGTTCTTGGCGTTGAAAAGGATCAGCAGGCTGTTGAAGATGCCAAGGAGAATGCAGCTTTAAATAAAATAGAAAACTGCGAATTTATCTCGGGAAGTGCTGATGCTGTGTTGGGATCAGTTGTACAGAGAGTGAAGAACAACAAAGTGGTAGCCATCGTCGATCCTCCAAGAGCTGGTCTTCATACAAGAGCGATTCAGCTTCTTCGAAAAACTGATAAAATCACTCAGGTCATTTATTTATCCTGTGACTGTAAATTAGCCTACCAAAACTTTTTAGACCTTTGTAAAGCTGAATCTAAAACTATGATAGGTCTACCTTTCTATCTAATGTCTGCTACTCCAGTTGATATGTTTCCCCATACCGACCGATACGAACTAATCTTACATTTTGTAAGAGAAAATCTAGTTTCTTTTGATTGAAACTATAAACTGCTCCATTCATCTTAGTCCAGTAGTGAGTTTACATGTATATAATTTTTTTTGTAAAAATTTGATTTACTACTTTGAATAAATGTTTTTTTTTTTATATTTTATCACCTTTTTGTGGAGTTAAAGTAAATTGAGTATTAATTTCAATAAATTTAAAAATTTAAGTCATTATTGGAGATTAAAATATTTCTAGGCAGAAAAAAAATGGCTTAAGTAAAAAAGAAGTATTCCTTCCAGGACACTCTTTCATGGTTTTAATTTAATGATATCGATTAAAGCGTTTTACTTTTGTTTGAACAAATAAAATTATCAATTGCTACTCTCCAAATTCTTTTTAAGTCTTTTTTTCTTAAAAAGTCTTTAGCCTTCAGTTCTTTTGTAAGTCTTGACTTAAAAAAGAACAGTTCAATCTTGTGTTTAGAATATTTCACGAAATATTCCGATATTTTTATTTCTAAATAACATTTGTTTAGATTTGATTCAGACTTAGATTAAGTTTTATCCTTATAGATCAGTGATGGAACACCTATGACACGCAAGCTCATTTTTAGTGAAAATGTATCTTGAAAGATAAAAAAAATTCATACTCGTAATTCAAATATTTATCAAGTAATACTAAAACAAACTAAGGGAATCGAATAACAGATTAAGTCAGTGACTTTTGCATGACCTAGAAATGTACCATTATACACCCAAAATAGAATTTTTAGCAAACTTCAGCATCAAAAAAGTCACTAATTTGTCATATAATACTCATTTTCTAATTGGATAAGTATATTTATTTTCCTGATTAAATATATATTATTTAATTTTCTATGTTAATTAATGAAATATGTAAAACAAGCCCCTAAATGTAAATCATTGGTTTCATAATTTTGGTTTTTGTGTTTTAAATACCATTAAACAAATAATTAACTTTTAAAGTTTATTAATATTACATTTTTTTTTAGACTTTACTTTTGTGGTGTGTGACACATCATGAAAATTATGTTTCGCTTTTTTCAACATTTTTGTCACGCCGAACTAACAAAAGGTTTGCCATCACTGTTATAGGATAACAATCTAGATTGGTCTACACTCAACTTTATTGTAAGTATAAACCATTTGCAAATAATAATTTATTTTGATATAAATACCTCCATTTTGCCAATTATAACGGAAACAAAATGATTTTGCACACCTGAGAAAGATAAGATAAGTAATGATGAATTGATAAGTAAGATCAGTAATACTCATTGAAAAGACTTGCTGAAATCATTAAGAAGTGAGGCTATCTGACGTGTCATCAATTTAGGTACTAATTAATAGCCACTAATTAACTTTACACAGTTAATTGCCAATATATTTTGCTTATCACTGAGAGTCTTTCATAATCAATCAGGTACTAATTAATCCAATTAATAGTTAACTTTTACATAGTTAATTGCCAATATATTTTGTTAATTATATTATTTAAACTTAATTAAGTTATTTTGTTATTGCCAAATCACTAAGAGTCTTATAAAAACATATCGAATCAGTAGGAAAGTTAATAAAAAAGAGGTTATAAATGTTTAAATGGAAATGGAGGATTTAATAGTAATATAAATAGAGAATATCAGTTTCGTGAAAAGTTGCAGTACAGTAAATTTAGTCCTGCTGTAAAGCTCTCATTCTTTAACAACACTTCCATTCTGACTCCTTTCATTATACAATTATTATTGGCACATACTTAGAAACTGCCTATTTTAATGTACTAACAATTCAATTCCAACTTTATTAAAGTCACAAAACAAACTACTCTGAAAGATGGAAAATAGCGGAATCTGGTCGAATGAGTAAGGACACTTACAAGGTTAAGATGTTTCATACTGTTTAATCTTTACTTACAACTACTGTGGTACCAAAAATATATTATCAATATTATGATCTGAAGTCATATAAAACTCTAGGTGTGAAAGGACCTAGAATAATAGACTTTTGTTCTACATTAAAAATTTAAATGAAGCTCACAAATTTGCTGGAAGACCTAGAAGGAAATGTTTAATCATCCGATTAGGATGAAGAAAAAGAAACCTAATGACTGGATTATGGATAATTAAAGGAAATGATGATTGTAGATATTGGAAGATTAAAGCTCAAGAAAATGGAGACTACACTAGAATTTAAAAGGTGTCCTTTTTACAATGATTACATTATTTTTATGCTGTACAGTACCAAATTCAGCACCGTTACTAGTTGTTAACGGTATTTTGTTTATTAAACGAAATTTGTTGACTCTTTTTTATCATACGAGTATATTGCTAATATTAGGTCATATTTATTGAAAAAAAAAAATCTTTTTTCTACAGTTAGCAATTTAGTAAATAAAACATTTCCTTACATAGGATAAAGAAAGGCCCCATACGGAGTGTTATGGGGCTTAAAAATGCCCCCCAGGACTCCTTTCCATCAATTTAGTTATAAAGAAAAAACTATTTAATTCATTAACTGTAAATGTGCTACTTTTTGGGTATTCATCACAATCATATTAATATTATGATCAATAAGTTTACCATACCTTGAAAATTCTTATTCTCCAATAACAGTTCAACTCCAAAGCTTAATATCATAAATAACAATTCAAATTTGACTCCTCTAGCAATAATTGTTACTGACTCCGACTACAAATTACTCATTCATTAATAGAATTTTGTTTTGACTCTTCTAGCAATAAAATTTACTATTAAAAATCGTCTCTTCAGTAGTAAATAAAATTTACCATTTTCAGTGGCAGGAATAAAATTATTGCTGACTCCAATACCAATATATATAAATAAAAGAAAGGTTTTGTCTGTACACTGCTTAAAACTGACTCATTCAAGTTATCTTTACGTTTTATTCATTTGAGAAACTGAATCCACCCTTAGAACAATTTTTGTTAGTCTGAAAAATTTTGTTACAAGTAAACTCAGCCACCATAAGGCATAGTGAGCTGAAGCTTTGACAGGAGATTTGTATATGTCTAAGATTGATCTTAACATCTAAGATTTGAATGGATTGGAAATTCAACGTAGAAGGGAAGATTTAAACTTTTACGCTGCGTTTGGTGATCAACACAGGTATTATTATTTTAAAGAGTGCCTGATACTGTGGCGAGTAAAGCTTTTAATTTCATTTGCCGTTAAGCTCCCAGCAAGAGATAATTGACAAGGTGTTTCCCAGAGTTCAAGATCTACCATCTATTCAGAATAACTGGCTTGGTCAACGAGTAATTCTCACCTCTACTAATAAAGAGGCAGGAAAATTCAAGAAACAAGTTGTTACGATATATCAAGCCGAAGAAAGAAATTATTCTATAATTTCTATTTAATATTTTAGAATAATAATCTCAGAATTTTTGTAAAATAACCGTCAAATACGGGGACAAGTCTGCTAGTCTTTAATAAAATATCGACTACTATTAACCAATCAATAATTTACAATCGAATCTGACTCTACAGCAGATGTAATGTTAACAAGTATAAAAGATAATTATTGCAATATATATGAGCATAGCAACAGAAGGGTACTACAATCATAACACAATTAGTTTATCAAAAATAAAATACTTAAAAATGGATATTGCCATATTTTTTTTTATAAAAACACAATTTCATTTGATTTATATTTATTAATATAAAATACACCTCACGTTTGATTTATACAGATTTAAATTCGGTTTCATGAAATTTGACTATACGAATAAACAAAGGAAACCAGAATGGGAAAAATCGAGAAATTAATGCTATAACGCAGGGCTTCTCAAGGAGGGTGAAATTCACCCCCAGGATCTTCAGGGGGTGAATTGTGACCACAGTAAGTTTTCAGAGTGAGGAAAGCTATTATAGGTTTTTTTATTTCGTAATTATAATTTTAAAAAAATTTGATTGGATTCATTTTTCATATATCTATTAATAATAGTAATTAGCATTTCATTTGTAAAATTCTCTTATACATATAATCAAAGTAAAGTTGTAAAAGTGTATATACTAACTTGTAAAGAAAAGGGGGTGGGGGGAATGGCACTGTGGGAAATGGCGAGAGAGGTGAATGGGCCAAGAGAGCTGACAACCCCTGCACCGACATAAATAGAAAACTTTAACTAAGATAATTGACTCATCTAAAATGTTTACATACTTAATAAATATAATCATATACAGTATTTAAATATTAAGTATAAACAGTTATAGTCAATTAAAAAATATAACATTTTTAGTATACAATCAATCATCGTTTGGTTTGTAGTTTTTAAATTTTGTTCTGATGCTATTATTAAAGCCTTCTCTATTTCTGGCCACTTCAATAGCGAAGAACTGAATACGAGTAACCAGGAAGGAATTATCTGGAGAGTAATCTTGGTTGGAGTGAACTCGAAGCAAGGTGCACATGTTGTAGTCGTCGACTTTCCCTTTGAACCAGTCGCAGAATTCCCTCCAGCGCTGTAACATGAACAATGTCAATATGGCAAACATTCATGGACTGGGTCAGAATGCTATAGTATCACACTTAGGAGCATTGTTGACTGATTATAATGAAATTAGAAAAATAACCAATGCTTCAATGAAAGAACTGTATTTTTTTTAAACCGATCCCCTAGTAGGTGATAACGTCAGCCGTCTACCGGCTTTTTGTTTGATCAGTGATTCTACATTGGGAGTCCTAAACTTTGCCTAACTCAAGTGCATTTCGAGTAGGGATCTTTAACGAGTAACTGACATTGTACAGGCTCGGGACCCATGGCTTAACGTCCTCTCCGATGGACGACGTACTCAGATTTATTCACCTCACGCGTGAATAAATCGAGTGTCAGATGGGGATCGAAGCCCGGACCACCATCCCAGAGACGAGTGCGTTAACCATTGAGCTAACCTGGCCCCGTTGACCGGTATAATTGTGATGCTATTGTAGTAGTCCAGGCCCAGCCATGGCATGTTTAGTATTATCTGACCTATTGGCTAGTAAAGTTGGCATGTCAAACATTAAGTTATATGCTGAGGACTAATGATTTGAAGTTGTAATATCTACTCCCTGACTGCCAGTCATTACACTATGCTGTTTGGCTTCTAGTTCTCTGATTGGCACAATCATTTTTGATATCCTATGTTATAGTGACCACAAGTCCCGAATTTGGCTGGACATTCCCACTTTTTAGTGATTTTAAAAATCTCCGCTTTTTAGAAAACATCTGAATTTCTTATTTTAAATTTACTATAAATATATATTACCTTTTATTTATTAACTATTATGATGAATATAAAGAAATAAAAAAATACATAACATGCATGCAAATTTTCTGAAACATGTCAAACATTTTTTATAATAACTGCTTGGAATATCTTAAAGAATGGACAGTTCAATTCGAATGTATTACAAATTTTCATTGGGTGACATTAAAAAAGAAGATTTTATTGGGAATATGCGAAAAAATCTTTTGAATATATCAGTAACCACTTTCCGAAAAATAATATTTGCGAAAATATTTGTAAAAAGATATGTTGCAGATGAAAAAATTAATGTTGGTTGTCTGCAAATGTCGAAACAGACAAAAAAGAAATAGACGGAGTTATTCCTTCATGTTAAATACCATAATATAAGTTATCAAAATATTTTGAAGATTGTAAAATTCGCGCTCTCTTTTCCAAGAACAAATGTAGCAACATAACGTGTTTTTTCTAGTATCAATAAAATATGGACAACTTAAAAAACGCAGTTGAACATTAAAACTTTAAAATCTATATTAAATGTAAAATATAATTTGACCAATTCATGCGACATATTTCACATTTTTAATAAATAAATGATCCGAATCTACTGTAAAATACTCAATCGGATCAAAAATATGACCATGAAAGAAAATCACGCTTTTTTTATTTTAAATAAAATAATTAATTTTATTAAAAATCATTATGTTTAAATTATTATTTTTTACAAATAGTTTTATTACATGTATATTGTTAATTGCTAATATCTTAAATAGTTTTATTGTTACCAATAATAATAATAATATATTTTTGTACAAGTATATGAATAAAAAGATTTCACATAAACACATGAAATAACAATCAATGATCAAACCACAATAAGAAATGAGAAAACAAGACTAAGATCTTTCAACCGTAACAAGCGATCTTCGTCAGAGTCAGAGTTGGGTTTTTGACTCTGACGAAGACCGCTTGTTACGGTTGAAAGATCTTAGTCTTGTTTTCCCATTTATTATTGTGGTTTGATCAAGTATATGAATGTATACAATAAAATATATTAGTATAAGTGGGCAGCAAATCTTCATAGAGACATATAAAATTAAAACATGCACCAGGATCTGCATTGACGACCTTCCTGCTGATGGCCTCGAGTTCCCTCACGACCGTTCGTTGTTCTTGAGGTAATTGCCATATGTAATGGGCCAGAGACATGTGAACTGAGAAAACTATAAAAAAGGAAACAATCTTTCGACCATAAATAAAGTTGTGTATTATTAGTTTTCTCAGTTCACATGTGGCCCATCATTACATATGCCTCAAAAACAACGAACGGTCGTGAGGAAACTCGAGGCTATCAGCAGAAAGGTTGCTAGTGCAGAAGCTGCTGCATATTTTAATTCAATAAAATATATATAACTAAATTGTAATTCTCATTTGTCCCCCTTTGTCTCAATGAAAATGTGGTCACTTTATGCTAAGTAGATGGACGCTTGTGGTTATACTCGTATCTTCTTTATTCACTGAATGAAGTCACCCCACTCCCACTCACTTCGTCCTACTGTCTTAAAAAAAAACATGAAAAGCGTCTTTACAATAGTAAATAAAATTTACCATTTTTAGTGGCAGGAATAAAATTATTGCTCCCAATACTAATCTATGTAAATAAAAGAAAGTTCTTGTCTGTACATTCCTTAAAACTGACTCATTTCAAGTTATCTTTTCGTTTTATACAATAGAGAAATCGAATCTACCCTTAGAAAAATGTCTGTCTATATGTTTTTCCGCAAAATCTTGTCACAAGTAAACCCAGCCACCATAAGGCATAGCGAATTTACATTCACTGTAATCCATAAACTTTTGTAATACTTTAAAGTTATCAAATGTTAAACGTATTGCAGTCCTCTACCGTCTCTTCACAGCATCCAAATATAATGGCTTATAACTTGCTATTTATATAACTAGAACACAAAATCTTAATGTTACATGCTCAGTAATATTTTAATGAAACACTTTGAATATTGGTAAAAGATCATGAACTGCACTGATATGACTCAATAATTTTCAAAAACTATACAGTGCTTCTAAAGAAGGTTTAAATGTCAAATTTGATGTAAATATACCACAAATACGTCTGGGAACCTAAAAGCATAGAATGATTAATAGTAAGACGAAATAGTTTTTATTTTTTCATGATTATGATTGATACTTCACTTCAAGTAATCAGTTGCTACCCTATTTCTCAGTACAGAGTAAATTCTACCTTCAATTTTCCAGCATAATGACTCGTATGCAATCAATTTTCTATAACAATATATGGACTACCTTCAATTTGCAATATAGGATGGAGTTTTCCGTAATTTGAGGAAAACATATCTACAAATCCATTCTCAAATATCTATTATAGCTTCAGTTCCGAATAATCTTTCTCAGTATATAGTGTTTTACTGTATATCCTATTTTCTATTTCTATTTTATTTTACTCTAAATTAATATTTTTAGTATAGAGTCTACACTCAAATTTCTAGAATAACGAGTGGTCTTCGCCCTATCTACTATCAAATTATAATTAAAGCACTCGGTTCATACTGCAATTTTCTAGTAGGTATGTAGAATACACTCAGTTTTCTAGTATATTGTATGTTTTCCCAATTAATATACATATGATTTTTAAAAGACTCACCAAGGTTAAAGGCTTTCAACCTTCCAGAACTATTCTAGGAGGAATGCGTAGTTTATTTTTTTTTGGCTAGAGTGTACTTTAGGAGCCCAGCGTTTAAAGAGACGGACTTTTGCACAGGGGTTATAAGGGTTTCCCTATTCTCCAGTAGGGATTTTGGAGTCATTTCTTTTTCTTAAATGGCAACTCATACTTATATTGCAGTAATGTTTATTTCAATATAATAAGTTTATGAGTACAAAACGGGATATTTCAGTTTAATGCCGTTCCCGTTTAATTAGTTCTTGCTATATTCCTGGTTTAGGAGAAGACCAAACACTTGTTTCAGTGTAATAAATAGACATTATTTACTTGAAATTATAATTGATCAATTACAACAAAATCCATCCATGTTTACATTTTGAAATGATTTAAAACAAATTAGTTTTATAAACATTTTGGCCATTGTTGATTTGTCAACTCTGGAGGTCCTAAACTCCCTCAGTTCCCATTTTTTTTAAAAAATTATGGTTCATTCACATGACAGGTTTAATTCTATACAGGGTGTCCAATAATTTGTTTTACTCAAGTTCATTTCAGTAAAGATTTATAACGAATGCCTGAAAAAATCTGTCTTCGGACATAGTCTGTAAGATGTTCTATAAGTCACGGAAAACATTTATTGAACCCCACATCTCCAATACTAACAACAATCATGTTCTACTCAACCACGTCTAACACACCTTTAGTACAAAAACAAAATAATACATACTTTTTTCCCTTCCACATTCTTCATTTCATCTTCATCTACTTTATCAATTTTCATATCAGGAAAGTCTTTTCTGAATTTTTCGTAGATAATATCATCATGGGGCGAAAGGCGAAGGAAAGTAGGATCAACAGAACATAGTATCTGAAACGGATTATACAGCTACCTTAATAACAAAACAATGATAACAAATAACATAATCTGAAGTGGTCTACACTCAAATTACAACATTTAAGCTTATTATAAAAAGATTAATAGATAATAACTTAATGAGTCTATTTATTTCATCAACTTATAATCAAAATGAATGAATAATCAATTTACTTCCAGATGGCTATCTCATGTTGCCAATTATAATGAAAAAATAATAACACTTATTCACTTGAAATAAATATTCATTGACAACTAATGATTAGTAACTGAGAGAGATTATCACAAAAAACACTAAACAAAATTATTAGTAAGTAACAAGCAAACAAATTTATGATAAAGCTGTAATATTTTCTACACCAAGATCTATATATTTGTCAAATTTACTAAGGTCTCTTAAACGCTGCAACTTGCAGTCCATTTCGGAACTTGTATATCCACAATTATGGATATATACCATCTAAACACAGAGGGACATCAACTATAAACCTACATTTATTATGAAAACCTAAAAACTAGTAAATCAGTCAAAATTAATTTATTTTCCAATCAATATACTTATTATTTGGTAAATCTACGCATAAATAAATAAATTACATTATTATATGAATAGATCAACTGAAGAACCTCCTAATCATGGGTCTTAATTTTCTGTAGATTAATTTGGATTGCAGATTTTTCAGTTGAAGTTGATTTCAAAATACGCGATTACCTTACATCAGTGTCATGAGTAATAACTTATGAGGTATAAAACTATAAAATCAAATAGAAATTACAAACTGTCTGGACATTATAAATAATGACCTTTCAATAACTTCATTAAATATAAAATATATATAATTTTATACAAAATCAAATTGTATATTAATCTTAATATATGATATAAAAAGAAAAACACCATCAATGACTCACTTCAATACTTTGCCATCCATCATATTAGGAGGGGATACTTTGAGAAGCAAACCAGAACTCACGACTTATACTTACAGTCTGTTTCATATTTTGCTGATCGTATACATATTTGTAAATTTTGATAGCAGACTTTCCTGAGGAAGTACATTACTGAAAGTAACACCTAACTTATCTGATACCTGTTTCCTAACATGCTTTTCAATTTTCCTAAATAACGCTCTTGATTCTTCGACTACACAGTATTGTAAATTTCCAATAGTCGGCATGATCCAAATTCTCACCATTCATTTTCAAGAAATGAATAACTTCTTAGGAAATTTTTTTTTTAATATTAGGGTTGTTTTTCTTAAGTTTGCAATAAGCTTATTAAGAAAACAAACCTACTGTCTTCACTTTGCATATATTAATGAAAAATTCTCCTAGAAGTTATTTCTGTCCTGAAAATTAATGCAATCATTTAAAACATGTCTATTTTAGGAAATATCCTATACTGTGTAGACGAAGTAACGAAATTGTTATTTAGGACAGTTGAAAAACTTGTTAGCAAACAGGTATCAGTTTGGTGATATTTTCAATTGTATATTGCATTATTCATTGTATGTTGCATTGATGCATTCAGTTATTTTATAAATAGTAAGTATTAAACATGATTAAATTTGGGGGAGACTCAAATCCAATTTGTTTATTAACGTATCTACTAAATAGATAAAAAAATTTCAAATAAGAAAAATGAAATTGTCCTTTTTCTTTCAGGACTCAACACTTACATTGAAATGAATTTTGGAGTGTTCAAAGGCCTTCACAGCCCACATTTCTTCTACATTAGGCTAAAAATAATAACATTTAATAGACGAGTATAAATTAATACAAGAATTTCGTTATATTAGTATAAAACATACATCATTTTCAAATTCATCTGCAGGACGTGAGAGGAGTGACGCTGCTCCTAAATCGGCTGCCTATGAAAAAAAATATAGCATGATGTTAAAACAAAGTTTTATATACGAAAATAGGTTTTGAATTAAAAAGGATTGTTAAATACCATCGTGGTCGACAATGACATCAAGGAACGTAACCTGCCTTTCTGTAGCGTTCCTTTAGCTGATATTCATTTGTATTTGATGTTAATTCCTTCACAATATTGAATAATTAAGATTTAACACCAACTACTACTCAGTTATCAATAAAATCCTAACAAAGTTTAATAAAAATTTAAAAATTGTCACCAATTGAACAAATCATAAATAATTCTTGAATCAGGGTTGCTGATCAAGATGTAAATGTTTTATAAGTTGGTACTGGAATTAACAATATTAAAAGCAAGTAATTACAGCATATCCTGATCATTCTTTAAAAAAAGGACGTAATAATTAAACAGTGTTGTCTTCATCTATTATTCATCTGTTTTTAAAGCATTCATATACCTAAAAACAAATGCCAGTTGTGGAAAATAACACTTGTTTAAGAAATCATCTTCAGTGTAATATGGCAATAAATTGGGTTCGTACTTTATATATCGTTATATGTTTAAAGCCCATATACATTTTTCGGTGTGAACCCTTATATGTTTCTAGAAACTTATTTACGTATCGTATTCCTTTTCAATCTGGAGTGAAATAATTTTTCAAATCAGTTGTTTCTTGTCATTTTGTTTTTTTAGTTCTGTTATTATTATTTAATTATGTATAAATCAGTTAGATCACATTAATGTGATAATCGCTTTCTTAGATGTATTTTGTAAAAACATAGTTAAATACCTATTTTTATTATAAACACTATTTCAATTAAACGGAAAAAATAATGGTTAAAAACATTAAAATATAATTAATTATGAGATATTTCAATCTTTATAGAGGTTCATATCAATTCTGTTATATCCTGAAATGGTTTGCTACGTATATTAATGAAATACAAATTGAAACCATAAGTTCGACGAGAAAATTAGTCCAAAGTGTAACTGCTGATTGGTTAAGAGCAGAGTACTGTTAACCAAGCACTTTCTAAAAGCCACGCAGTCGCAAAGTAGTAATTTTTGGAACCATTTTGAAACTTGCGCAGTTTTACCAATTAATTTACTAGACTGCTACATAACGGCTATTAATAGTGGTTTACATTTTCCTGTGCTAGTAGTAGTGCACCGTTATTAAAGCAACGGTACCCCTAAGCCAACTGAGCACTATTCGTTATCTTATCTTTCTCAGTCCAGAGCGGTTGTTTTATCTTCCTTACAACTCAGCCTATTTATTGTTAACCTGAGTTGGCAATTGGTTGTTTCTTCTGTACAAGTCCGGAAATTTATATATTTTTCTTTTTCTGTTTGTAATAACACTGATTATGGTAAGCCTCACAAAAATATTTTTTTCATTTAACCTAAGATAGTTTATGTGTTAGGTTATGCCAGTAGCCGACTTTTCAATCCAGCACACTCGTTATTAAGGAGATAAAGTATTGTGTGTTTTAATGTTATAACGAGTACATTTAGGTTAAAATATCAAGAGTGTTTTGACCCATTTCAAAATGTTTATGTCATTTATGTCTAAAAATTCTAGTTTGTTAAAAATTGGGGTTAGGTACATGTCTACTAACAGTTTAAAGGTATACATTTTATACCTTATTTGAAGAGTACAATGTTTTACATAGCAATTTCTACTCTTTGTTTCTTTTTATTTTAAAATTGCATTCATTTACAGAAAGGACTCGTACTCGGAGCTTATACTAATGACAGTTCCAGTTATAAACTGACGCCTACAGCAGCAGAATTTGACAAAAATGTGTCAGGATTACTTAAAGAACGGCTTGATGTGTAAGTAATTATATTTGTTCTATAATTCTTTAATATTTTGAAGTTTATAGTAATGGTTATTTCTTACAAAAAAGAACCAACATATTAAGATCATTTGTTTTGACCCAGTTATTAATTCATAAATGTCTCTTACGATTTGTTATATTAATTTTCGTTCAAAATTCGTTGAATACTGCAAGATTCATTAAAGAACTTTTCGTTTATTTTAAAAACTTTCATTCTTTTTACACCCAAATCTACAGTAACAAACTTTAACATCTGTTTATTTGGAAGGAATAGTGATGAAAAATGTGTGTATTTTATATTTACGAATTACTTATGCTTACATAATATAATGTGAATCATAATTCACATACCTTAATAAGTGGCGTGTTAAATATATGTTCAACGTTATTCCGTTATTTATTTTGTGAAGAATTAGATGAAGTGTTTCATTTTCTAAACTTAAGTCAAAATAGATTGTTACATCAAAGATTTATTTTGAGATTACAATTATTCTCTCTATGGAACACTTCACTTATGTCTTGTTCATGGTTAAAGTACAGTTTGTTTTTTTATTTTTAATGTATAAAGAAAAGTTTAACATAATACTTGTTATCAAAGCAATAAGTATAACAGAAATGATGAAGTTCTAAGACCTTTCAAGCTAGTTTGTTCGTTGTCAAGGAAAAAAGTTTTTGGCAATAGGTAATCCACCGGCTTTCAATTTTGTTCATGTTTATATATAATAAGTACTTTATTAATTTGTTTAAATATTAATATTGTAAACTTATTTTTCGTTCAATGCTTTTCTTTCCCCTTATATCTCGTCTTACCTTGGCAAAATATTTTGCCACGTCGTAATATTAAGCATTTGTAAGTACGAAGTACTTTTTTATTTTTTATCGAATGGATTATTTTAATTAATATCAGTTTATGCAATGAATATACAATATTCTAAAAGCAATTAATCTTTAGTATAATTCATAAATTAACTGTAAAGGTGTCAAAGTCTTAATTCAATGTATCAGACTTTATAAATTGGGAACAAAACCTAATTCCTGTTTTTAACTTCAAAAATATTTGAAAAAGGTTTTTTAAAATGAAGTAATACAGATTGCATCAGTTTAAAAAAAATAGCCATTACTGCTATTAAGTATTTAATTTATTTTTATAATTATAAATTTGAAGTTCTATTCTCAACTTTATTCTATCTTATTAATTAATTATAATTAATAATATTTATTGATTGATTTTGGTGCGATTAGAGTAGCTTCACCAACATTATAAAATTTTGGTAGAATGGTGTAAATTTAATTCTTAGTTCTAAGTCACGCACATTGGGGGTATGTATGCTAAAGTTGTGACTAGACAGAGTTTTTATATTCTTTTAGCAGAAATTACATAAAATTTCGTTCATTTATTTATTTCTGTTACCCACCATTATTTTTGGGGTGAGTTACAGTAACTCACCCGATCATACTTTGAACTTGAGATTGGAATCCCATTCATATGATACTAGTTACTAGTGAGATATTATTTAAAAATCGCCACTCTAATAAACAGGAAACATGGTTCCCAATTTAGAATCACCTGGTAATGAT
The DNA here is from genome assembly GCA_026182355.1 of Hermatobates lingyangjiaoensis. NCBI lineage: Eukaryota > Metazoa > Arthropoda > Insecta > Hemiptera > Hermatobatidae > Hermatobates > Hermatobates lingyangjiaoensis. Next base: position 204,514 of record JAPFBL010000078.1, on the reverse strand, counting down.
GATTATATTTAGAAATGAGCTATAGTTTCTACAAGTTGATTCTAAATAGTGAGTTGTGATTTTTTTTTCTTACAAACCCTTATTTGAGTAATGATCTTTAAAGAATACCCGGTATCGTATAGGCATAAAATCGACAGCTTTACAAGTACCCTCTCCGTCGTACAAAAGATTACCCATTTCCCAAATGAAAAATAGATATTTTTGTTTAATATATCTATCAATGCAAACAGGGGTGCTTTAAAAGTTCGGTTAGCACAGTTCCTAGAGAACAGTTTGACGTTTGACTCTGAAAGGCGATTTCTTTGCGCATCTCATTCTGTATATATTAAATGTCAACTAAAAAAGCAGAATCACAGCAGTTTTAATCACAATTTTGTGAGTAGATTTTTACAAATCGAAACAACCATATTTTTTTTTTGCCCAGAAAGTAGCTTTAAGAAAAGTGCTAGTTTGGTACCGATCTTGCTGTTCCATCTCAGGGATAGTAGAGAACTTAAATGTGAAATTTATGTGATTATGACTATTAGTTTTGAGATATCCTGCTCAAAAAAATGAACCAATATGTCAAAACTTTGGTATTGGATTCAAAGGACCTCAAAACGTGTAGTTCCGTTGAAAATTATATTTCGTCATTTCGACCCGAAATTTCGTCGTCAAGAGGAGATCAGGACAGATGTGGACAGACTGTCGAAACCGTATCAGTCAGTCTAACTATATCTCTCCTATTTCTTCTCTCATAGTCTTCTCCAGAAAACGGACTACTGTTCAAAATATTTATCTTAGTGAATGCATTTATATTCTGTATAATACAGTTGTTATATATATATATATATATATATATATATATATGTGTGTGTGTGAGATTGAATTTATGGCCTATTGTTTCTTTAATTAATTTTATGGATAACTTTTCCAAATTACTTAAGAGTCTTTTACCTTCACCAGGAACTAGGTACATCAACTCACCATACGTTTTGTTTTCAAAGCTTATATTTCTTACGACGTTTCGGAAAATAAGCATTGAAAACAAAACGTATGGGGAGTTGATCTACCTAGTTCCTGGTGAATTTAAAAGACTTAAGGGATTTCGAAAAGATATCCAAGAAATTAATTAAAAAAAAACAATAGGCCGTAAATTCAATCTCACATATATTAACGAAGGACTGTTCCCTAAATATTCGAATATTTAGGGAATATATATATAAGTTCAAATTTGAAGAAAAGGAAACACTTAGTAAACAACACACTTACTGCCTCTAATTTTCGGTAAATCGCTTTAAAAAAAAAAGAAAAAAAAACAAGCATGAAGGATATCCAACCTTGAGAGAGAAGACTGGTCTTTCATTCTTTTTCTTCTTTTGTGACGTATTTAAGAAAATAGGAGGCAGTAATTGTGTTTGTTTACTGTGTGTGTTTACTTTTCTTCATATTTGAACTTGTGTTGTCCAGTTTGAACCATTTTTCTGAATTTAAATTGATATAGTTATATTGCTCATGGCCATATCTTTGTATTTTATCTGTTAGACTTCTGTTTTTCCTTAGATGAAACATATAATTTTTAAAGTTTTATTGTATAACCTAGTATATTGTCTATGGTGCTCGCTAGAAAACATGTCAGTATTTAATATTATTAATTTTAAATGAGTTGTTTTTAAATAATACTTAATCTGAAGCCTACATTTTTTTTGTGAGGTAAAATGGATAAACCAACAAAAGTCTCCACATAAATGAAGTTTTATTCAACGCGTTTCAAACACTTTGTGTTCATCATCAGGAAGACACCAAGGATGTGGTACTGACGGGTTGGTCCAGTGAAAACAACGTCAGTACCACATCCTTGGTGTCTTCCTGATGATGAACACAAAGTGTTCGAAACGCGTTGAATAAAACTTCATTTGTGTGGAGACTTTTGTTGGTTTATCCATTTTACCTCAGAATGAGTAAATACCACACAATTACGGATTGCACAACTAATGATTTACATTTTTTTTATATCAAATATCTTTCCTTCCGTTTAGTGTAATGTATACCGTGAGGCATGTATGATTATTGAATTATAGTAATGATCCGTCGTTTTAGACTTTGCATCAAACTTTTTTTGTAATATGGATACCTTTTTTGGATGGAATCAAAAAGGTGCTATATTTGTCAAATTTGTTGAGGACTCGCAATGTTGATATTTATTAACTCATGATTGGAATAAGAGAGAAACACTAAGCCTCCACACAGAAGATGGTATACAAAGTCAGTGCGTTTTGAACACTTAGTTGTTTATCTTCAGGTTACATTTCCTTACTAAGGCAGATGTACCATGAGGATGAACACTTGAGTGTTCGAAACGCGTCGACTTTGTATACAACAACAAATATTCTGTGAGAAGACTCGAATCGTGAGTAAATACCACACAATAAACCACAGCACGTGGTTTTATTAACGCTTGACGCTTTTTGGTGTGTTATTCAATAGAGAAGGTGTGTTTCATAGTAGCCATACCTATAGGTGTGCTACATTATAGAGATGCTGACGACACATTTAAGTTAAACTTTCAACTTTCTGTTTTAGTTAAAACCTTTCTTGTTAGACACAATTACTCAGTTACTATTATATTAGAGGTTTGAAATTAATAAACTGCCTGTAGAATGAATATTTTTGAATTTCCGAAGCCGCTACACAGTTTTCTCTATTTTCTATCCCTGAAGTCGTATGTCACCCATCTAAGTGGGACTTGGTGTCTTACTATATCCCACTTGGGGCTGCAGTCTTTAAATTAACAGTCTTATAATCACAATTACTCGCTAGATATGGTCTGTGGATGAGAATCAAACTATATTTATTATATAGGAAATTCATACAAATAATATCATACAAAACTCAATTAACTGGTGATTGTTGTTACTCTAGAGCAGAGTTTTTCAAACTTTTTTTGACGCGGAATCCTTTTTGGTTCCAGTAACTTTCCTGGGAACCCGAGATTCTAATGATTGTATACAATCATAATATCAATATTTTCATATGCCTTTTTAAATAGTATGTATGTTTAAATCAATTAAAAAAGTAGTATTGCAACAATGTGTATTTTTTGAATAAAAATTCAAAACTAAAATATTTTAATTTTCATATTTTCCCCTAGTGCATAACACATAAAACAGATTTACTAGCTATTTCAATACAGTTTGTTTTGTAATCATTTTTGGCTTTATAGTTGAGAGTTTGATTGTCAAATTAGCCCCAACATTAAGTCTACTTCGGTATTTGGTTTCTATGGTAGTTTAAAGGGAAAATCCAGTTTCACATAAGTAGGTAGTGCGAAATAGCAGCAATGTGTGAAGTGCTACTTTTGCAATAGCAGGAAATTCGGGAATCAGATAGTTCCAAAAACTGACTAGTGATTCATCCATATATATTAATAAAATTTTGACCACTTCTACTTATGGGTATATGTAGATATAAACATTATTCGGTTTCATGATTCATAAGAAAAACATAGAATAAATCCATACCCACAAAAAAAAATTTGTAGAAAAATGTTTTTACTAAATGTTTTTCACGGAACCCCAGATAGTCGGTTAAGGAACCCCCTGGGTTCCGTGGAACCCACTTTGAGAACCTCTGCTTTAGACCAAAAAGGGCGGTAAACAGTTGAAAGGAGCTGGGGATATTATTCGCAATGTGATGTATCAGTCATTAGTGTGGTCGACTATTGATAACAAACCGGTGACCGCAATGCAAACAGCAGATTAGCCCAATTGAAATGTCTCAACCACTAACGGTTCATTTATTACTTTCCCTTACTTTACATGAATAAATCAGTATTTTATTAAGAACTACATAAAATCGGCTGATTATAATAATATTTGTAAATGTTTGAATGTAACTTAACAATTATACAAATTTCTAAGGAATGAATTGGTAGGTTCTAAACAACTGCGCATATTACACACGCAGACACTGTTGACATAGAAAAAGTATATAATATAAATAACATGAAGTATTTACATGGGAGCATACTAGTAACTATAAGAACACACATAAATCATTTCGACCCTGCTATGAATCAGTCAGTTTTCAAAGTTCAAATCAAACTTTCAAAGGAGATGTTTCTGTTTTATTTAAAACTTTTTTGTTTCATAAACAAAATCATGCAATTGACTATTATATTTAAGGTTTAAATGACTAAGCATTGGATGGAAATTTTTGAACTCTACTGCCCAAAACTGCTTCACTCTGTTTCTTCTCTAATTTCCATTTCTGAAGTTATCTATTTTCAACATTTTAATGTAATAGTTCAGTGTTTTTTATTTTTAATATTTCATATTTCTGAATATGAGAAAAAGTTTTAAATAAAAAACGAAACATCGGCCTTGAAAATTCTATTGAAGTTGTAAAACTGCTATTGATTTCTCATCAATATTTATTTTATATATGTATATATATATTATATACAAAACAAAAGTTTATCAGGAATCGGTCAGTTTAACTGACTGAGTCCCGATGAACTTTAGTTTTGTTTCTATTGACGGTCGATACTTTTATTAATATTTATATATATATATATATATATATATATATACTTTTTCGATGGAAGTACGATCCGAAACGGACAAATATAGTTCAATGTACATAAAGCACATAGAAAAATTAAAAGCACACACTTACAGTCTCTTATCTCTCCTGAAGATGGTTCAAACCGTAAATTCGAGACTTAAGTGTCTGTATGTTTACATAGAGTAATTTCTCTATGTTTCTTTATGATGTCAGGTACTCGTTAAGGATCCCTACTGTAAATACACTTGAGTTTGGCAAAATTTAGGACTCCCACTGTAGAATCAACAGGTACTGTGACTCACCCATTACTAAAATGTAGCAAAATAATAAATGAGCCACAATTTCAGCCCCCAGAACACCACTAAAAGGTGAAAGCCTTATAAGTGTGGGTGTTAGAAAACAAACAACTGTCATCGAAATCACTAAGTAGAAACGTTTGTAACCTTGAAAGTTTACTTGAAGCCGCATGTGGCAGGTTATTTCACTGAATATTTTATTTATATGAAGACTTTAATTATGCTTTGTGAAGACTCATTGCTTATAGTTTGTGGAGACGTGACTTTGTTTAAGTGGCCCAGTTCAGGCATTATCGAAGCTATGCTATACTTCTCTTTGTCACACACTTCACTTCTGCTTATTTCACATTCCAGTGAACTTGTCAGATTGATCACGTAGTCTTCAGCGACATATCGAGTACCTTGACTCGTCGTATTTCATATTGTAGTGAACTTGTCATATTGATCACATATTCTTCAGTAACATATCGAGTACCTTAACTCGTCGTATTTCACGTTGCAGTGAACTTGTCATATTGATCACATATTCTTCAGTAACATATCGAGTACCTTGACTCGTCGTATTTCACATTCCAGTGAACTTCTGAGATTGATCACGTATTCTTCAGTGGCATATCGAATATCTTAACAACTTCAACGAAATCCTGATTATCTTCAATATAATTTGATTATCTTTACTCGTCTCATTTCAGACTGCAATGAACTTTTCTGATTGATCACGTATTTTTCAGTGACATATCGAATTTCTTGACTCGTATTATGTTTTTAGCATATTGCATTCAACAGGAAACGCATAAATTTTTCGCTGTTTTTGTCGGATTCTGATTGTCTTTTATGTTGTAATCAACATTGCATTGCAATCTCTTTCTCAATCGCTGTAAAATTCAACGATCAAGGTTAACTGAATCATTAATCAGTAATTGGCATGTTTAAAATCTTCTTTAATTTGATTATTTCTTCTTTCATAACTGCTGCATAACTCATTTTTATCATATTTTCAAAGATAAAACTCTCTTGTTTTCCTTTTTATAATCTTAATCAATAACTAGAAAAAAACATTTCCATTCTATGGGATGGCCGCGACGAGTCTGTTCAATTTATTCAAACTTGAGAGCTTAATTCAAATATCTCTTTAAACCATCAAGGAAAGTATGATGTAATGATAATTAGTAGTCGCATAATTAATATAATCACTTATAAACAACAATTACTGAATAATGAAACATTGTACCTAATTAATTTTCTTAATTATCGACTAGAACCAGTTTTGGTCTAGTCCATCTTCTAGATCTAGAGTATAACTATTTTGTACTCTAGAGCATGGACAATATCCAAAACCAGATGCAAGAAGTAAATTTATGAGATAAGCTGTTTGGTTTTTAAGTATTACTGAAATGTCTGTGATTCTAACAATAATAAGTTTTAAGTAAATATCAAAGGAATCACCAAAATTTCAATAAAAAAAAAGGTTTCTGTTTTCTTACTTTTGAGGTAGTTTGTAAAAGGATTCATTACCTAGATTAGTTACTTAAGGACCTTCCACATCAATTGTCCAAGGGACATCAATTCATACGAGCTTTCGACCATAATTACGTTGGTCATCGTCAGGTAAAATCTTCTTCTGGAAGGATGCTTATATAAACTTCCTTAGTGGATGTGATTTCTGATTGGTCCAATAAACTAGAAAGGACTACGCAAGTATTAATTAATAACGGCTACACAAACAAAGAAGTACAGAAGACTATCCAATATGAGATGGAAAAATGGCACATGAAAAATGTGAATGCCAATGCTCCGAATGATGGAACAATCAAACTGTAACTATGAACACAGAGTACAGACAGGATGAAAAGGCCATACAAACGATTGTTAATGCTCATGTAAGACCTACGAATGAAAACAGCCGAATAAGACTTGTATTATACTACAAGAACAGAAAAACACATAACTTGCTGCTAAGAAACAGTCCAAAGAAGAATACCCAGGAGCTTCAAAGTAGTCACTTGGTGTATGAGTATACTTGTACTACAGGAGAATGTAAGAACCTGCAATCAAAGTACTCGTACATCGGGTTGACTACAACAAAGCTCTCCAGGAGATTAACGCTTCATTTGGCTGCTGGTGCTCCAAAGACACATGCCCAGGAAAAGCACAATGTACAGTTAACCAGAGAAATGCTTGTGCAAGATACTAGGATTATCTAACGAGAGGAAAATGTTGATAAACTGCATACTTTAGAGGCTGTATACATCAAAGAAAGAAACCCCTCAATTAATCTTCAGGTGAAAGAAATGTTCGTTATTCCAACAAACAAGAACATAGAGCCTAAAATGAAATGGGATAAGAACGAAAACTGAAGCCTGTACTCTGATTGACCAATAAGTCAAGTTTATTGGACCAATCAGAAATCACATCAACTAAAGAAGTTTTTGTAAGCATCCTTCCAGAAGAAGATTTTATTTGATGATGATCAACGTAATTATGATCGAAAGCTCGAATGAATTGATGTCCCTTGGACAATTGATGTGCAAGCTCCAACCACAAGATAGAAGAATCGCCCGCAAGATTGAGGCCACCAGCTCAAAAATCGTGAGAGCGGAAGCTGCTGCTACTTTAACAATATATATATACCCGGCGGGTCTGGGTCGGGTTGAGCTGGACTTTTTACCTCGAATTGTTACTAATTGAAGGCCACTTGATAGTAACTAGTTGTGTTTTGTTACTTGATAGGCCTTTATGGGATCAATAGTCTGAGCGAATATAAAAGCACTTTCACTTTGCTTTGCTCACCAGAACGAGCAGATATTTAGTTTAAATCTTTACAGTCAGTTTCAGTAACCTAAGGCTAACGGTATTCTTATTTTACTGTACTCACATGAGGCAAGAACAATGAAATTGTAATTAGTAGTTCCGTGTGATGTTTTTATTTATTTCACCTTCCGAGATTAATTGCAGGAATAAGTAGATGTATGAATTGATATGATTCAAACAATAGGTTTGAAAACAAAGAAATAAGTTATGTTAGGTTGAACACACCTGTGCATTGGGAGTGGCACACCTGCATCTTGTAAGTGACAGATAACAAGATTTCACAATAGTCTTGGTTGAGATTTCACTCTGACGAAGACCGCTTGTTTTTTTAACAAGAAAGAAAGATAAGAAACATCTTAGTTTTTTTCCCATTCCATATTGTGGTTTGACATTTAGAGTAAGGGATGGAGTAGCATACAGTGACACCTGTACATACACATGATATACACTAACGTGTTTGGCACACCGGTGTATTGCAAGAGGCACATGAACTGCACCTGAGGCACACCTACAACTTCTAACTGATACAGTGCCATATAGTGACACACGTTATACACTAACGTGTTTGACGAAAGTGAACATTGCAAGAGACGTGTGAAAAAACTTCATGAAATTACCTACATATTGGAAAGATACATTAACGTGTCAGGACACCCTTAGGAGATTAGTGCCATGCACAGACGTGCTAAACACACCACGCATTGTAGGACACATCAGTTATACTTACATATTGCTAATTGATACAGTGACGTGTCATGGAATGCTTGTCATACACTAACGTGTTTGGCACACCACGCATTGTAAGGCACATCAGTCTTACACCTACATCTTGCTAAGTGATGTAGTGACGAGTCGTGATACACTGCGACATGCTTGTCATACACTAACGTGTTTGGTACACTACCCATTGTAAGACACATCCGTCTTACACCTATATCATGCTAAGTGATGTAGTGACGTGTCGTGATACACTGCGACATGCTTGTCATACACTAACGTGTTTGGTACACCACCCATTGTAAGACACATCAGTCTTACACCTACATCATGCTAAGTGATGTAGTGACGTGTCGTGATACACTGCGTCATGCTTGTCATAACTAACGTGTTTGGTACACTACCCATTGAAAGACACATCCGTCTTACACCTACATCATGCTAAGTGATGTAGTGACGTGTCGTGATACACTGCGACATGCTTGTCATACACTAACGTGTTTGGCACACCACGCATTGTAAGACACATCAGTCTTACACCTACATCTTGCTAAGTGATGTAGTGACGTGTCGTGATACACTGCGTCATGCTTGTCATAACTAACGTGTTTGGTACACTACCCATTGAAAGACTCATCCGTCTTACACCTACATCATGCTAAGTGATGTAGTGACGTGTCGTGATACACTGCGTCATGCTTGTCATACACTAACGAGTTTGGTACACTACCCATTGAAAGACACATCCGTCTTACACCTACATCATGCTAAGTGATGTAGTGACGTGTCGTGATACACTGCGACATGCTTGTCATACACTAACGTGTTTGGCACACCACGCATTGTAAGACACATCAGTCTTACACCTACATCTTGCTAAGTGATGTAGTGACGTGTCGTGATACACTGCGTCATGCTTGTCATAACTAACGTGTTTGGTACACTACCCATTGAAAGACTCATCCGTCTTACACCTACATCATGCTAAGTGATGTAGTGACGTGTCGTGATACACTGCGACATGCTTGTCATACACTAACGTGTTTGGCACACCACGCATTGTAAGGCACATCAGTCTTACACCTACATCTTGCTAAGTGATGTAGTGACGTGTCGTGATACACTGCGTCATGCTTGTCATAACTAACGTGTTTGGTACACTACCCATTGAAAGACTCATCCGTCTTACACCTATATCATGCTAAGTGATGTAGTGACGTGTCGTGATACACTGCGACATGCTTGTCATACACTAACGTGTTTGGCACACCACGCATTGTAAGGCACATCAGTCTTACACCTACATCATGCTAAGTGATGTAGTGACGTGTCGTGATACACTGCGTCATGCTTGTCATAACTAACGTGTTTGGTACACTACCCATTGTTTAAAGACAATAAACATCCGTCTTTCACCTCATATCATGCTTAAGTGATGTAGGTGACGTGTCGTGATACACTGCGACATGCTTGTCATACACTAACGTGTTTGGCACACCACGCATTGTAAGGCACATCAGTCTTACACCTAGCATCATGCTAAGTGATGTAGTGACGTGTCGTGCATACACTGCGACATGCTTGTCATACACTAACGTGTTTGGCACACCACGACATTGTAAGGCACAAAATCAGTCTTACACCTACATCATGCTAAGTGATGTAGTGACGTGTCGTGATACACTGCGTCATGCTTGTCATAACTAACGTGTTTGGTACACTACCCATTTAAAGACTCATCCGTCTTACACCTACATCATGCTAAGTGATGTAGTGACAGTGTCGTGATACACTGCGACATGCTTGTCATACACTAACGTGTTTGGCACACCACGCATTGTAAGACACATCAGTCTTACACCTACATCTTGCTAAGTGATGTAGTGACGTGTCGTGATACACTGCGTCATGCTTGTCATACACTAACGTGTTTGGCACACTACCCATTGAAAGACTCATCCGTCTTACACCTACATCATGCTAAGTGATGTAGTGACGTGTCGTGATACACTGCGACATGCTTGTCATACACTAACGTGTTTGGCACACCACGCATTGTAAGGCACATCAGTCTTACACCTACATCTTGCTAAGTGATGTAGTGACGTGTCGTGATACACTGCGACATGCTTGTCATACACTAACGTGTTTGGCACACCACGCATTGTAAGACACATCAGTCTTACACCTACATCATTGCTAAGTGATGTAGTGACGTGTCGTGATACACTGCGTCATGCTTGTCATACACTAACGTGTTTGGCACACACCATTGTAAGACTCATCCGTCTTACACCTACATCTGCTAAGTGATGTAGTGACGTGTCGTGATACACTGCGACATGCTTGTCATACACTAACGTGTTTGGTACACTACCGCATTGTAAGACACATCAGTCTTACACCTACATCTTGCTAAGTGATGTAGTGACGTGTCGTGATACACTGCGTCATGCTTGTCATACACTAACGTGTTTGGCACACTACCCATTTAAAGACTCATCCGTCTTACACCTACATCATGCTAAGTGATGTAGTGACGTGTCGTGATACACTGCGACATGCTTGTCATAACTAACGTGTTTGGTACACTACCCATTTAAAGACTCATCCGTCTTACACCTACATCATGCTAAGTGATGTAGTGACGTGTCGTGATACACTGCGACATGCTTGTCATACACTAACGTGTTTGGCACACCACGCATTGTAAGGCACATCAGTCTTACACCTACATCTTGCTAAGTGATGTAGTGACGTGTCGTGTACACTGCGACATGCTTGTCATACACTAACGTGTTTGGTTCACTACCCATTGTAAGACACATCCGTCTTACACCTACATCATGCTAAGTGATGCAGTGACGTATCGTGATACACTACGACATGCCTGTCATACACTGACGTGATTGACACACTACGCATTGAATTCTGTAAGTGTTTTTTTATTCTTTTTTCTGTGTCGTGCTTTGTGTAATTTAAAGGTATATATATATATTGATAGATGTATCGACCGTGAAGTAGAAACTAAATAAAATTTTATCGGGACTCCGTCAGTTCTTTAGGTTCAAGTTAAACTCTTATTTAAACAGTTTTTTTTTTCTGTTTGACAATTTTATACTTCTGCATCTGAAAATTTGTTTAAATAAAAACCGAAACGTTGGCAATGAGAGGTTTATTTGGACCTGAAGAACTGACAGATACGTATAGATGTTTTTTATTCTGTTGTTTTATATATATATATATATATAAAGATTTCACATAAACACGTGAAACAACAATCAATGATCAAACCACAATAAGAAATGGGAAAACAAGACTAAGATCAATCAATCAGTTGGGTTTTTGACTCTGACGAAGACCGCTTGTTACGGTTGAAAGATCTTAGTCTTGTTTTCCCATTTCTTATTGTGGTTTGATCATTGATATATATATATATATATATATATATATATATATATATATATATAAAAGATTTCACATAAACACGTGAAATAACGATCAATGATCAAACCACAATAAGAAATGGGAAAACAAGACTAAGATCTTTCAACCGTAACAAGCGGTCTTCGTCACAGTCAAAAACCCAACTTATTGTGGTTTGATCATTGATATATATATATATATATATATATATATAATATTATATATATATATACGAGTATATATATTGAAGATCTATGAATGATATATTTATACTGCTATTACATTCTTAATAATGTTTTTGTTTTTTTTTTTTTGAGCTGTTGTCTTCTTTGTATTGCTTTTTCATCGTGATATATCTATGCGCAGTTTACTTTGAATTTCTTTAGGTTGAGATATTCACCTATCGGTGGATTCTAGTTCTTTAACCATTTCTCAAAATCATTTTACTGGTATATATCATGCTAATTATTATTAACATAAGATTTATTATAGTAAAAAACTTTGTTAATTTAGCTACTATTGACTAAAAAGTGTTGAGTCTCCTTTTTTTATATTCGTATTCATAGCTTTATAATCATAAACATGACCTTGTAAAATAACTAGCCACTAGATTGCGACGTTTTCCTTGACATGTCGTTACAAGATAACACAAATATCTTGATGGTTTAAAGATAACAGGTTATGTTTATAAAATAAACAATTCTAATATATATATATATTAGTATAGGTTGGCAGCAAATCTTCTTGGAGGCATACTTTGTTGAAATGTACCGCAGCTTTGGTATCAATGTCCTTTGGACAACTCATTTGGGAATTACCACCTTATATTCGTAAGACTGTCAGGAGACTGGAACAGCTTAGTTTAAAAGTCGTTAATACCGAAGCTGCGGTACATTTCAACAAGCTGTCTTCGTCAGAGAAAAAAACCCAACTGACGAAGACCGTTTGATGCAGTTGGAAGACTAAGTTTTTTTTTTTCATTTCATAATTTGGTTTGATCATTGATTGTTATTTCACGTGTTTATGTGAAATCTTGTATATATATATATATATTCAATAGCAGTTTGCTTCTCAACACGAGTATTTCGCTCTTCTTCCTGATGATGACGGATGTCGAAATATCGAATTAAGTTGTGTAATGACTTTCTGTGTTCTTTCCTATTTGTTAAAGTTTATATATATAAATATATAAAGTTTAAGCTACAATGGAAAGAGGAAAACAGTAGAAATAAATGCTCTGTAGCCTTTCAATTTATGTCATCAGAGAGCAAACAAACTAACAATTGAGAAGGTAACATAAAAGTAATGGAGAAGGAAGGTAACAAAACAGCTGTAAACTCAATATGACAATATAGCTTGATAAGAAAACATACCCTATAAAATTAAACATTTGTTTAATTACTTTTTCCATTCTGTTTTAAGCTTCATAAAGATTTCACATAAACAAGTGAAATAACAATCAGTGATCAAACCACAATATGAAATGGGAAAAAAAGACTAAGATCTTTCAACCATAACAAACTGTCTTCGTCAGAGTCAAAAACTCAGTTGGGTTTTTGACTCTGACGAAGACCACTTGTTACGGTTGAAGGTTCTTAGTCTTTTTTTCCCATTTCATATTGTGGTTATATATATATATATTATATATTGGTGTAAATCGCCAGCAAATCTTCTTGTATGCAAATATTGTTAAAAGTAGCAGCGGCTTCTGCTTTACGATTTTTGAGCTGGTGGCCTCGATCTTGCGGGCGATTTTTCTATCTTGTAGTTGGAGCTTCCACATCAATCGTCCAAGGGACATCAATTCATACGAGCTTGCGACCCAATATTTATATGAAGTAATTTTTTTTGAGAGTTGAGGTGTAATGATTACAAACTAGTCCTTAGTGAAATAATCCTTAAATGAAAATATCTGAAATTTCATACTAAAATTTATTTTTAAAGTTGTAATTGTTTCTATATTATTTGCGTATAATACTGTTTTTGAAACCGATTTTCGACAGTAATATTTGCAAATTAAAAATAAAATTTTAAATAAGTAACTATTTTTTTTAAAAGAGGTTGAAAGTATGATCTGAAAGCGTTCGGTTGCGGTGACTGAATGTTTGAGGTATAAATGTAGATAGTGTTGGTTTCGGAAACCTACACTTGAAAATGGTTGTAGTTTTGAAATTGGTCTAGTTAGGTGACAGGTGTTCCAGGTATTTTTGTGAGAGATTCAGGTTTCGAGGAAGTATGTTTTCATTGAACTTGATCCGATTTAGCAAGTGTGAGGAGAAATGTATAATATATGCTACCGAATATGGACATTACCCGAAACCAGGAGAATATGAAGTATTATACCTTATATTGAAGATTTAATTGCCTCTAGCTTATTAGAATTATGTACATTAATAATTATTTACAAATCAGCTAAATATCATCAGATTGAGAAAGTATATTTTATTTAAATTTCTTCAAAGATTTCCATGAAGTCATTATTGGTAAGATAATGACTAAAGGTTAGTGATCTTGTATGTAATCTCTGTTAATTCGTCTGCAAACAGTGTTATCAGCTATCTATGCAGCTAACAAATCAAGGCAGCCATGATATCAAATCACTCTTATTTATTCATACCAGAGGCCCATATTAATTATATGCTTTTTATTTACTCCGAAATTCAGTTAGGCGACTGCTGAAAGTGACTCAAATGCCTTTGTGATACCACATTGTCTTCTACTGATTTTTAACTCTCAAAAACTCAGTTGGGTTTGAGTCTGACGAAGACAGCTTGTTGTTCAAAGATCGTAGTCCTTTTTTTTTTTTCAATTTCTTATTGTGAAATGAGTGAACTGAGTGAAAATTGTTGTGAACTGAGTCAGTTGGGATTTTGACTCTGACGAAGACCGCTTGTTACGGTTGAAAGGTCTTAGTCTTGTTTTCTCATTTTCTTACTGTGGCTTGATCATTGATTGTTATTTCACGTGTTTATGTGAAATCTTTGTATGTAAATATATATATTTATATATATAAACAGTTCGAAATTGAGGATAGGTAGCAGACGAAGTAAAGAAACACACTTACAAACTCAAATTTTCGGGCAATCCGTCTTCAGGAGAAAAGAGAAATGGAGACCAAGCACGTTGTAGACGCAAAGACTAGTAACCCTTCGATACTTGGATACATATATAGTTCAATCTACATAAAGAATCGTAGAGAAATTAAAAGCACACACTTACAGTCTCTAATTTTCGGTTGAACCGTCTTCAGGAGAGATAAGAGAGGGAAACCAAGCGCACTGGTACAAAGACAGTTGGAGACCTTGAACTGTATTTGTCCATTTCGGATCGTATTTTCATCGAAAAGTGGATATATATATATATTTCGTTGAACAGCTGACCGTATTTCGCTGATGTCATTTTCTTCACTAGTTTTTCAAGGTTTCTGAATACCTTCTTCTTTCCTTCAGACCAGTCTGGTTCAAGTTTTTGACCAGTTAAGATGTTATTTCACTAACTGTCTATTGTTACTTCATTTTATATAATGTAAATTTCATCATTTTTCTAATTCAAAAATTCTGACTTCTGCCTATGAAAAAGGTTTTAAATAAAACCGAAACGTCGGCATTGAGAGTTTGATTTTGATCCTGGAAAATTGACCGAATCCCGATTACATTATACACCTATATTTATATTTATATATACAAGATTTCACATAAACACGTCAAATAACAATCAATGATCAAACCACAATATGAAGTGGGAAAAAAAGACTCAGATCTTTCAGCCGTAACAAGTAATCTTTGTCAGAATCAGTTGTTGGGTTTTCAGTTGGGTACCTCAATTAGGTTTTTGACTCTGACGAGGACAGCTTGTTACGGATGAAAGATCTTGGACTTTTTTTCCAACTTCATATTGTGGTTTATATATGCAGTAATTTTTGAATTCCTCGAATCATGGCAGAGTTGTATGGCACTGGTGATTCCAAGTTTTGTACTCCGCTTGTATCTCTTTTTACACCATACTTAGAAAAAGCTATAAAAATTATGGAACCATACTTTTTTTCAAAATCGAAAGAATACTAAATTAAAAAAACAAAACATACTAACAACTTGAAATGACTATGAAAAATTAGCCATTGTAAATTATTCTTGAATAGCACCTGATATTTGTTAGGTTCAATAATAGGTACTTTATTTGATAATTTATTAAATTTTCGTTTCCAAGGGAATTGGTATTTGGAGGTGTTTTTTTTTTCACAGACAGCGTTAAGTGAAATGTGAAAGAAATTTTGGGAAAGATTAATAAATGGGTGCTACTTCACTATGCGTACTACCGATCAGTACATACTATCTGACCACTACCTGCGTACTACGGACTGCTTTTCTATTCTACTTGTCCTTTCTTGTCTGATATCTATGTAGTATTGTATAAATATCTATATATGAAAATATATTTTATTTTAAATTAAATATTTAATAAAAAAAAAATATATTTTTGGCGCTACTACCTACCTACTTTCGATTTTGTTATCTACCACTTATATCATTTCATAGTAAAGAACGCAAAATTCATCACAAGTATGCAAAGAGAGAAAAAATATCCATTGAATGTATTGATTTAGAAAAGTCAGCATTTACCGTGGTTATATATCGCTAAGATTAATATACTGAACAACAAAAGAGGAATGCCTCAACAGCATTTGCATTCTCATTTAGACCATTACTGTTGGAAAATTCTGAGAAAACACAATGATATACTTCCAGCTTTCTTGATCGATGTAAGATGTGTTTAGAAACAGTAACAGAATAAATTTGGTCGGGGTAAATTGTATATGTGACTTCTTTTAATTTTATAAACTTTTTGATTTTGTTTTGAGTAAGTTGTAAAATTTTTCTGTAATAAATAGTGACTAATTTCGAATAAATGTATCGCTGCATGTTTATTATGTACTTTCGGTTAAAACCATAATGGGTAGTAGATAGCATACTATAGTAGAAAATCGACGGTAGGTAGCATAATATAATAGCGCCTATATTTTATTTTAAATAAATACTTTTCTTCTTCCCAGAATTTAGTCAGGGTTAATTATTTGAAATCACCTATTTGCCAATGTTTCGCAATAGGTAAATTACCTATTGTCTTTATTTTAAGACATTCTCAGGGGCTAGAACCCAAAACCAATGGACTTATCTTATCTACATCACATTCATAATAAAAATTCAAAAACCTTACTCAAGACTAGCTTCTAACACCGAACCAACAAAAATGTATTAGAAGTTAGTCTTGAGTAAGTAAGGTTTTTGAATTTTATGATGAATGTGATGTAAATAAGATAAATGTCGATTGTTCTAGCCGTGAGGATGTCTTCAATCAATGACGAAATGTTATCAAAAAGGTGATTTCAAAGAACAATAACACTGGCTATTTTATGTTCCTTTTGTGGTTTTCTTTTTATTTCATTTGGTGTTTATGGTTTAGTTTTTGTGTTTTTTTGTTTTCTGTTGGTTGATATTCCGTGGATGTATTTGTTTTCACTACTTATGTCGTTAATATTTTTTTTTAGTCTTGAAAATGCCAAATAATTGTTGGTGAAACGTCGGCATATAAACAGGAGTGTAATTTCTTTAGACCAAAAATCCTCAAGAAACCCATCTTTGAACTTTATATATATACTTTCAATATATATATATATATATATATATATATATTTATATATATACGAGTTCAGAATTCAAAAAGAGTAACACACAAAGTAAGGAAACACACTTACAGACTCAAATTTTTCTGTAATCCGTCTTCAGGAGAAAATAGAAAGGGAGACGAAGCACGTTGTAGACGCAATGGCAAGTAACCCCCAACGTGCGTCTACAACGTGCTTGGTCTCCCTTTCTCTTTTCTCCTGGAGACGAATTACCCGAAAATTTGAGTCTGTAAGTGTGTTTTCTTACTCTGGTGTTAATCTTCTTGAATTTTGAACTCGTATTGTGTCCAGTTTGGATCGTGTTTCGTTTTATTAAGTGAAGTTTTATAGTTCGATATTATTTAATATTTCAGTCTTACAACACTGGATGAATGATAAATTAAAAAAAATTTATATATTGATAATTTAAATATATTGAAAGGAATGGTTTATGGACATATGTAGTTCTATATAGATACATAATTTGGGTTACGGTAGTACTCATATGGTAATACGCATACTGAAGTAGACGCATATGGTAGTACGCATATTGTAGTAGTACCAAGTAATGGTAGTAGAAAGAAGACTAGAAAAGGCTTGAAGCAGACTAAGTACGTTGATCTAAAATAGGATTTAGCTTCAAAGGGTTCAGACTACCAAGTTAGAAATCATTGCTAGAATCCATGATAATGGTTGATTTAAAATTTGTTGATGACTTTTTAACTATATATAAAGATACTGGTTGCATGGTGCTGACACTTAAATTGCAGGAAACCAGAATTCTTTGCATGGCAAAATAGAATAAAATAATAATGTAAAGAAAGACTTGTTTGAAATATATATCTGAGTGCTTGAAAGGTGTTTAAAAAGAGACTCGAGTGTAGTTGGTTTGTGGTAAAGTTGCGGCCTTTCTTGGCATTGCCATGTGTTGTGACTGGTTGTCACAGTTTAAACTTGAAACAATTGCTGATGCTTAATGTAGTGCATGCTCTATGTGTAGGTGTTGTGTATGAGGTGCATTAAGCCTTTGGCATTGTTTCAGGCTATTGTAGGCGTTGGGCATGTCGACACAGTCAGTTCGTAGCCGGTCGGTCAAGCGCTCCGCCCAATCCGTCACTCTCAATGGCGTCCCCGGGTCCTTCTCCGATCGACGATCTGATTTCCTCTGTCCCATATGCTTTGAGCTGATTGAAGAGGCTTGCATTACCAGATGTGGACATTCATTTTGCTATTCATGTATTACACGTATTTTAGAAACAATTGATAGATGTCCTAAATGTAGTACTCAATTAAATGGACTTGGAAATATATTTCCTAATGTTCTTTTAAATGAACTTGTTGCTAAATATAAAACAAGGATATTAGCTTTAGAAGAATTAGGCTCATCTAGTTCTGGAGAAAAGCATCCTCAGAATGAAAATCTTCGGCATTTTGTGGCATCTGAATCTGAAAATCTGACACTACCTGATGTTAATGTCATTTTAGAGTTGCTAACTCAAAGGAAGCATATACTTGAAGCTGAATCATGTGCATCCCAAAATCGCTTACTTTTATCATTTCTACAGCAACTTTTAAAACAAAAAGAGTCTCAACTGGTCCATTTAACAAAAGAAGTTGAATTTATTCAAAAAGATTTACAAGATGTGGAAAAGATCTTAAAAGATGCTGAATATAAGAAAAATGATGTTTCTTCTGCAGCAGCAAGTTCAGTAAAAGATGAAACAATGGAAGAAGAAGGACAAAATCAGGAGGAAAGCTTTAGCAGTGGTAAACAGCTGGCTGGGTCTGGGTTTTCAACATTATCACTAAGGCGAAAAAGAATGCAGGCCCATTTTGAAGACTTTGTCCTTTGTTACCATAATCTGAGAGCCAAAGAACTTCTGTTTGGAAAGACTGAAAAATCTGAACCAGTTTCTACAGGAGTCAGTGGATTGGATCAGTTTCGAGAGAATCTAGTCAAATTTTCCAGGTACAACATTTTAAGACCATTGGCTACTCTTAATTATTCAACAGATTTGTTTAACAGTTCGATGATAGTGTCCAGTATTGAATTTGATAAAGATAATGAGTGTTTTGCTATTGCGGGTGTTACAAAGCGTATAAAGGTGTTTGATTATAGAACTGTGATAAGAGACACTGTGGATATTCACTATCCAATGATCGAGATGGTTAGCAACAGTAAGATATCGTGTGTTAGCTGGAATTCCTTCCATAAGGCTCTGATGGCGAGCAGTGACTATGAAGGCAGTGTCATTGTTTGGGACGCAAGCACTGGCCAAAAGACACGCACTCTTCAAGAGCATGAGAAACGCTGTTGGTCTGTTGACTTTAGTGAAGTTGACAGTCGTTTGATTGCTTCTGGTTCTGATGATGCTAGAGTTAAACTGTGGTCGCTAAACGGCGACCGTTCCGTTGCTTGTATCGAAGCAAAAGCCAATGTTTGTTGCGTCAAGTTTAATCCATTGTCATCTCATCATTTGGCTTTTGGATCAGCAGATCATTGTGTTCATTATTATGACTTAAGGAATCTTAGCCAGGCTTATTGCAGTTTTAGAGGCCACAAAAAAGCTGTCTCATATGTGAAATTCTTAAATAGGGAAGATATTGTATCAGCCTCAACAGACAGCCATTTAAAACTGTGGAATATAAACAGTTCTAACTGTATTCGATCATTTGTTGGACACATTAATGAAAAGAATTTTGTTGGCTTGGCCACCGATGGAGATTATATTGCCTGTGGATCTGAAAACAATTCCCTTTATGTTTACTACAAAGGGTTAACAAAGCAACTATTCAGCTTCAAATTCGACGCCTTTCGCAGTGTAATCGACCAGGAACGCAAGGATGATGATGTCAATGAATTCGTTTCTGCTGTTTGCTGGAGGCAACATTCAAACGTTGTTGTGGCTGCCAACAGCCAAGGCATCATCAAGCTCCTTCAGCTGGCCTAAACTCCACCACTCTGCTAGTTCCTTAAACAATCAAATGCTAATTATTCCATTACTTACCAAACCTTAGTCAGTCTTTCAGCTCAGTAGATTTGATGTTCTGCATATAGTTAGTCAATTTCAATTACTTTATTGAAAATAGTGCAAGTGTCTACAAAAATTGACTCATTGTGATTCTTCCCATTATTCGATCAGGGGTTGACAATCTTATTTTACTTCTTCATTATATGATTATAAAGCATCTTCAAAATAATGGAATTCCCATCGTTTCATCCACATCTTAAATAAGACATTCAGTCTTGTTACAAATCTTAACGAAAAAAAATCCATCTTAAAATTAAAAAAAATCTTTTTTTCGCCTTACGAGGTTCGTATCTTGTCGTTCCTCTAAAAGATGACATGTTAAAGAAATCAGTCAGGCTAAGAAAAAAATTACTTAAGACAAATTGCTTTATTTTCCTTATAGTTCATTGATTTGTAAAGTCACATTTGTTCTAATGATTGAATTATTTGCATTATTAGAATGATCAATCATCTTCTTCATCATTCGATATGTCAATCATCTTAAAGCGTATTTATACCGACTTGGCAGCATGCTCTTGAACATAGTCTTAAAATTACTTGAATGAAGATGAAACTGTACCAGTCATTGGAATAAATTTAGACCTTGTATAACAACAGTGGAGACTAAAATAATACCACAATACAAATAAACAATCCTACCTTGCAAACTACTCCTTCATCCTACTGATTTCAGAACTTGTCTTTGCTCTGAAAGATGGACATGTCCTAAAGCCAATTGAGCGGTGAATGTTTTTTTTTTTCATTTAAGATGGTTTATTTTTCTTCAACATAATTTATGAATTGTTAATCCCACTTGAATTTCATTTCACTAAATCTCCAAATTGATAGAAAAAAATTTTTCAATTTTTAATTATTATAATATAATTGTAATTACATTAGGTTTTTCTATTGCAAACATCAATTACATTATCCGTCCAGAAGAATCGAAAAGCACCAACATTATTTTGATTTTTATTCTATAGATTATAATTCATTTTACAGGAAAATCCCCCTCCTTTTTGTCTGTAATGAACTTTTTTTATGAGTCCTACTGAGACTAATTCAAGTCGTATGGATTAATCAACATTATTATAATCACTAATTAAATAAATAGATATCAATGATTTTATATGAAACTAGGTTTAGTTAGAAATATCTCGTATCAAAATCTTTGATTTCAATAATTTGAACATTATTTTACATTTTTGAGCTACTCCGTCTCTTCATTAAGAGAGTGAGAGAGCTATGTTTGCTTTAAATAACAAAATTAATAAAATTTCATGTCAGATGGGATGAAACGAAGGGAATAATTTTTGTTTTATCTGAATTCCACACTTTGATTAGTGTTTTATCATGCTGTAAGTACAGTCATCACTAACTTTTTCTCTCATATCAGGTTATTTTTTGTTTTTTTTTTTATATATCTGTCATATAAATATGATACTAGTGATATTGTCGTAGTAGAAGTATAATTGTTAACATAATTGATATCTCATTATACTACTTAATGTAATTATTTAATCTTAGATCTGCATGAAAGCAGACAAACAATTTATAAATGTCAATTTAAAAATAGCCAACCGTGAATTGGTTTTTGAATAATTCAAATGTGTTGAATTATTCAAACTACTTAACATGTATAACAGAGTAGTTGATTAATCTTAGATATCTGTTTCACTGAAATTCAATTTTTTTTTTTTATTGCATATGAAAGTATTCAAGTAAAACTTTATTAATAGATGTCTTGTAATTTGTTAAACCTTTTGAGTTTAACATTTTCATTGTTTTAAAATATTAATTTATTTCAACAAGAATGTAGGTGAAGAGATTTTGTCAAATTGAATGCTTATCATAAAAATAGATCACATATTTCTTGTTTCAACTTATGAACTATCAAAACTACTTAGCAATATTTTCTTTTTTCTTAATAACGCAGTTAAAAAGATTTTTTTTTATATCAATAAATGTCTATTTAATGTATAATTTGTTACAATTGTATTAATTCTCAATTGTGTTTATTCCTCTTTACAATAAAATAAAAAAAGTTGTAATTTTTAATTATTATATTTTGATAGTAGAATGTTAAGTGAAAGTTAAAATTGTGTTAATTTGAAATATGATTAGGAAAGTTTGAACTGAGTGAGACAGCATTCGTGTGGTAATCAAGAGTATTGATTTAGTAGTAAACATCGATTGGCTTAAATTAATTGAAGCAGCTCAAATGATTTATTGTTCAAATAATTTTCCAATCAAACCTTTACGTCATCATAGCGTATAGTTATTATCACAAAAAAAAAAACGAGTCAAATTATCATAATTGGTTGTTATTCATTTTCAACTTATTTTCATACTATGTGTTTTATGTTCAGTTTAGTTAACTTACCTAGTTAATACATGTAAAAACTACTCACTGCAAAATGATATCATTCTTCAATTTTATACAATTACAGTTGTACTATACTTTATGCCAAATCATTACAATCAATTATGTTAAGTAAAGCTATATTATTTTTTAAATAAAATTATATTATTTTCGAATTAATTTGATGATGATTGTTTTTTTTTATTTTATAGCTCGTTAAGGTTATGAGCGTTGTAAAAAAAGAAATATATATATATGATGTGTAATCGATAGAAATAACTTTAAAATGTGTTCTTAATAGTTTGTAAGTGTTAGTGAAAAAAATCAGATAAATTATTCTCTAAATAATTTTTCTAAAGAAATCTATTACAAATTTAATTAAAAGATGATCTTTATAACGTAAAATTTGAACGTAAACAATTGTTTAGTCATTCCTTGTTTATTATTTTAGTGCAGCAATATAATACTTCACGTTTCTTTGTCTATACAGTTACAAGTAATTATTTTGCTTGTCTTCAAATTTTTTCATAGCATCAGTACATCTTTTTTTTTCTTTTAATTTTCCAGAATTAATATTAAAATATTTATTATTAACTTAGGGGGATAATTTTTCATTGTTGATTTTAAAAAATTATTTTGATTAATAGAAATAAACATATATATTTTTCTGAAACCTTTATTATGATCATAGTAAAATTGCGTAGAGGAAATTATTTTTCAAGTGATACATATATATATATATTGGTAACTTATAAATTAAATTTGAAAATTTATAGAATGAACAACTAATAGTTTTCGTAATATGTGTTTTTGAGAGATTTTTTTTTATAGTTTATCTATTTCCTCGAAAGTCCTTATTGCTATATAGAAATCCTTTAGTTTGTATTTCAATTTCTATTTTTGGTTTATAAGATAATTGGCTTTTTCCCTCATCATGTGATTTTGTTCAAGATATCTGTTGAAAGTTTTAATTTCTGTTCCTAATAGTGTTTATATTGGAGCTGTTGTGATTTTCCCTTTTTTTTTAAAAAAAAAGAAGATATATTTTAAAATTTATACAATTATTGAAAACCTGCATTACAGTTTTTCTTTAATGTAACTTTAAAAATTGCTAACATTTGTCTAATTCTCAAATAGTTTAAAAGTCACATACGTAAAAGAATAATGGCTTTATTAAATATATATATATATATATATATATATTATATATATATATATATATATGAAACAGATACTAAAGTTAACTACTGTATTGCTAATACTAAAAAGTACTTTTGTAATATAATATATAGTTAATGATGTAGTATTAGATATATTGAGTCGATGGAAAACACGGCCTGTTGATACCGTTTGAAAGGCCTTCGAAAATTCTCACCTTGAGTCAGGGTTGCCAGTTTGTTTGAAGTAGATTTAACAATATACTAGATAATCATTCAAATTTCGTCGCTTATCAGTGATTTATTGTAATTAAAACTGATTTATTTAAGTGATTCATCTGTTTTAAATTAATTATAACTAATATAATTATAATTAAGTGACTCATCTGTCTTAAATTAAAATTTCGTTATAATTTACTCCTGAGCTCTTTTAAATTATATTATATTTTTTTTTTAATTGAAAAATTGTAGGAATTATGTAAATTTTTAATGAGTATATGATGTTTCAGTCTAAGACATTTTCTTTGAAGCATTTATCAATCCATTGGTATTGAAGTGAATACCGTTTTAATTTAAAATCTAGCTCTTCTTTAACGTCAACATTCAATCCATTATTCTTTATTAATAATATATATGTATATATAAATATAAAACAAGATAACAGTGAGATTATTATAGGTAATATTGACCTGCTTCAAAGACCTTTTTGTGTAGATAATCAATATGTATAGAGTTTGTTACCTATTGGGTTGAGCCTGGGGTTAAAGTGATTTCTAACTTCGTCCATACTCCAGAGTCAAACACTGAATCCAAATTATACCGAACTAAAAAGTCTTTGTTCGGTATATAACCTTCTTGCAATTCGTCCATAAACTTCATCCTGACCTAATTTTCATTTTCTTAATTCATTTGTACCTATTTCATATATTATTATAATAGAAGTTGTTAATTAAAAAATATAAGACTTGTCCGTTTTATAAGAATATAGTTATAGCCAAATCTGCCTAAATTTGCCAAATAATAGTAAATTTATGATGATATTTATTATTAATTTATTGAAAATATAAAATGTATTTAAATTTATTATAAAATTTAACATTAATTTTTTTCACTAAATTTACCTTTATCACTTTCAAAATTAATAGTTTATTTATTAATAATAATTAATTTTTAATAAAATGAATAATGTATTATTATATGAATATTATTATTGTTTAACTGTATTATCTTTTATTTCTTTCTTCAGTTTGCTATTTTTAAAATGTCAACTCTGTGATCAATGCACAAATTAGGCTGTCAGTTTTTTTAGTCTGTAATATAGCTACAGTGAAGAAGTAGAGCACTTAAAACTGAAAATGAAATAAAAGAATAAGACGATGTGAATCTATTCATGTAAATAATACTTCATATAAAGATGATATAAAAGAAAAACGTTCAAAAATGGGGTTCTTTGAGGATTTTTGGTCTAAAGAAATTACATTTCTGTTTATATGCCGACGTTTCGCCAAAAAATTGTTTGGCATTTTCAAGGCTTGTTTTTGAGGAAGAAACTATTTACGTTCCATGCCTTTATCAGCATCATATCAGATTCAAAGATAAAGGGAGATCAGATCGTATCTGATATGATGCTGGTAGAGAAAGGCATATTTAAATAGTTTCTTCCTTAAAAACAAGCCTTGAATTATCAAACAATTTTTAGCGAAACGTCGTCATATAAATAAGAATATAAATTCTGTAGACTAAAAATCCTTAAGAAACCCATCTTTTAAATAAAATATTTATGATATTTAGAAGGAAGAAGTTTGAATTGAGGCACAATTTGCAGGGAGGTTATATAATGAATTGCACAAGGTCAGTTACTGTTGAAAATAGATGGAGCAGCGCACTCCGTGTTCGATATGAGATGTTTTACGTGTAATAACTTCTGTGGTTGAACATAATACGGTTATAAATGATACAAGAGACTCGACTGTAGTTTCAGTTGAGAGCTCACCTTGCTTGACTCTTACTGGAAGAGATGTGAAAGTCGATTTCATGAATATGGTGTAGTTTCATGGAATTATTCCATTGCCGGCCATGACGCCCTATAGAGCCATGATATAGTCCCTTTCCCCTTTGGAATTCCTTTCCTTCCTATGTTCACCTACACCATCGACGTGTTACCTGCTTAGACATTTAAAATATAATCAATTAAAGAGAAATTATCACACAAAAATTTCTCCCCCCAACCCATAGAAAACACATCAAATTTGGCAACCCTCCCGGGAGATGATTTTTACCCTATTAAGATTACCAACCCCTGATTTATTTCGCCTGTAAGTTTTCTGCATGATAATCAACTGTCTTATGAATACTGTCTTATCAACATTAAGGTACTGTCGTTAAACTAATTTAACCTTGTTCCCTTTTGTTACTCAGTCGCACTCCTTTCTTTGTACATATTCGTTTCCCTTGTCTATCGTCTTTTCATACCATGGTGCTACTCTTTCTTAGTGATACATATTTTTTAATTGATTCACATATATACTAGTTATTTTTCTCTACGTAACATAGATGTGTCTAGTTCATCTTTGTATTGTTTGGATTCAATTTTCTAAACTATACTCATGTGATATGTTTTCTATCTATCTTTAAGAAACATTTTTTTTACAGTTTTTCAATAACCATAGGTATCTAAAAATATTAACTAATTTATTCTTATAATTATTTGTTACAATTGTTTAAATGAAATATAAATCAGTGCTCATTACATTTTGTATTTATTCCTCTCTTTCAAAAAATGTTTTATATTTTTTTAAATTTCATGCTGGATATATATATATATATATATATATATATATATTATATAATCAGGTAACTCACCACAAATTAATGTCAACACTAGTCCAGGCCTTTTTAAATTAGATGAATTTCTAATTGAAGGAATTATCAAACAAATCAAGACTATTTCAACAGTTATAGGGAAAAATACTGTCAATGATGCCAATCTTACTCCTTCTTTAAATCAAAATTCATAACCTGCTTACAACTTGTATTCACTTGCTCTCTGACGACGTGAAAACGAAAGGCCTTAGAGCGACTATCTTCTTTAATTTGTGGTGAGTTACCTGAATATTTATATCACGTGTTATTGTGACAATTTTCTATATATATATATATATATATATATATATATATCATATATATAAAACCTCTTGATATTTCGATATCCGCCATCATCGGGAGGATTGTTCATGTTAAAGCCATGAACATACCAATGATGCTTCTCAAGCCACGAATTTCTCTTTCTGATGATTTAAGTGAGTTTTTGATGGTGCTTTATGTGCTTGACTACTTATTATTAATGTCTTATTTCAATTATATACATATGTATATGGTTTAAATAGCCACAATAAAAAAAATATATATTCGATGCAATGCTCTAAGGCCTTTTGTTATAACATCATCAGAGAGCTAAATTATCTAAAACAAAAAATAAATTCATGTTAACCTGGTTGATGAAGTCTTCAGAATTGCTGGCATTCCTGACTGAATTTAGTCCAGGACTAACAAATTATTCAACATTTATTTGTTCAATAACTGAAAATTATTGAATAACAGTCCTGGACTTTACAAATTGGATGAAATATTGATAAAAGGAATAATTAAGCAAGTCAAGACTCCTTTAATTTTAGGAACATTAAATTCACTCAGGGATGCCATTAATTCTCAAACTTCAATCAAGGTTAACATGTATTTACTTTTTGTTTTCATTCATTTAGCTCTCTGATGATGTTATAACGAAGGGCCTTAGAGCATTCTATCTAATATATATTTTTTAATTGTGGTTTTTTAATCCATATTTTATATCAAGAGTTATTGTTGATTATTAATTTTTCATATATGTATATGAATACGTTAAGCAGTATTCAGAGGCGAAGTTTTCTTAAATTTAATGGTTTTTTTTCATAAATTAAAATTTTTTAATTTGCATATTATTATTATTTATTTATTTTATTAATTCTTAATTTTCTGCTCTTTTGTATTTTATAGCTATGAAGATTCGTTTTTATTATTATATTTCTTTTTTTCGTTGCTATTCTTCTTCAGCATTCCTACTACTTTTTTTTCGTTTTCGTTGTGGCCAACCTGTACATATTCTGTGAAGCTGTACAGTTGGCTTTTGTCTTCTCGCCACTCAACTTCCTTTCCTGAGGACGACCGTTAAAAGTGTCGAAATATTTAATGAGAGTCCTAGTTTCTGTTCTTCATTCGTGGTTCTCAAAGTTTTCAATATATATATATATATATATATATATATATAATTTCACAATATATGCATGTGTTTAAGTAGTAAAAAAATCACCGCTGGGTTGATAGAACAATAGAAATTCTATTGACATTATAGTGGTTTCCTATAATTTGGTTCAGAGAGTTGTGTCTGTGACAGTTTAAGATTCTTCAGTGATATTTAAAACCCTAAAACATTTTTATAACATTAACATCCATAATGATCAGGAAGAGGTGGTCAAAGCATGAAAATCTGTCTTGGTTTGTCTTTCAAGTAAAAAAATTTTGACTCTGACGAAGACCGCTTGTTGTGCTTGAAAATCTTAGTCATTTTTCCCCATTTCATCTTGTGGTTTATTGCTTGGATCTTTTTATATATTATCGTACATCAACGTCCAAACCACAATAAATAATGAGAAAAAAGACTAAAATCTTTCAACCATAAGAAAACATGTTCGTTAAGAGTCAAATCCCATTTTTATTGTGAAATCTTGTTGTATACGAGATATAAAATACACTTTAAAAACTAGTCTCCTTCTTTGGCTGCTGAAAACAAACTTAAAATATTTATTACATTTACGCAGTCTACTAAAATAACAATATAGTTCAAGGATAGGAATGAAGCGAAAATGTGAATAAAATAACTGCCTTACAGCAAGTGATGGATGACCAGACTGCTGTAAGTAGTTTGTTTTTTTAGGGTCGAAGTAACTCGTTGAAGTGTCTCAACTTGAATTTTGATGGATTGGAAGGCTGAGAATTGACATGTGGTTTTGAGATTGAGTTAATAGCAAGAGAGAGAGAGGTGTTTAAAAAAATTGTTCAAAATATGCATTGAAAATATATAAAAAAAAAAACTGTTTGACAGGAGACTGTTTTAAAATGAATCAAGAAAATATGTTAGCAGCCAATGTCTGTTGCCAAATTGAATTAAAGCCTCTAGGCAAAGCTTTGCCCTCGTTAATATTCGGTTTAATTTGTATAAACCATTACTCATGTTTAGAGCGTTTCATCTGTTATATTTAATCAGTTTTGATCTTTCATGTTGATTTATCTTCTGTCCAATTTAAATGCTGATCTCATTATTTATATAAAAACATAATATATGAGATTGATCTATTCTAGTTACTAAATATTTATGCTGTTTAATACGCAATTTTAATAACAGTCTTGACATAGTTATTAAAATTTATAAAAAAAATATAAAGTGAAATAATATAAAATAAATAAATAAATTGATAATATATATATGAGGTTATGATCATATATATCATATATTATAATAAATTATCAAATAAATTAAATTGATAATAAAATGATATCTTATAGCAGGGGCGTCAAACATACGGCCCTTGGGCCGGAGCAGGCCCACCTAAGGTTACTGTCCGGCCCGTGGGATAAATCTGCATTATTATTACAAAAAAAAGAATCAGTTTACTCTAATACCCTTAAAGACCTGTGATTATTAGTTCGCCCAGAGATTATGAAAGAAACACTTCGGCAAAACTAACACAAGGAGGTGGTAGCATTGAACGTCTGTTCAAAGTCTGTTGGCGTATTATCCACTTTCCTTTGCCCTTGTACCTTTACCAGAGAAATATCTCTGTCAAAAAGATAAAATTCAATACAAAGTGTCGGTTTTTAATAAAGATTTTTATATATAATTGACTTATACTTCTTTGCATTAACTATTAGTATTAGTGCCTGCAAAGGAAAAGGTGGACTTACTGTTAGTTCTATATAATTATGGTATTAGCTTACTAATACCAAAATTACCTAATTGCCTAATCAAAATTACTAATAAACCAAAATTAATACTGATAGCTTACCGGCCCCAGACCAAAATGAGTTTGACACCCCTGTCTTATAGGGTGTAATGATAGGGTATCATTATACCCTTATTTATCAAACAGCGTTTTTTTAAATTGATTTATTGCCTATGTTATCAATATTAAGGGAAAAAACTAATTAAAACCAATATTACCATGGTTATACCATCTGACATTCTACCATTGTTATACCATCTGACATTCAACTGGTTTTTGACTCTTTATGCCACTGTTGAAGAGAACAGTAGAAAAGATTTTTATTTTACTATAAGTATTTGTAAATACTTTATTTTTACTTTGTTGTAGTTGTTAATAAAGTGTAGTTGTTAATAGTATAAACAACATGTTTCGAACACGTAGCGTTCTTCTTTGAGTATTAACGTAAAAAAAAATACAATGTCATCAGAGAGTTATCTATAGTATAAAGTAAGTAAATGATACAAAATAGAATAAGGAAGTGGGTACATACCTAAGAGTGAATGTCTGTGGTACAACTGACAGGGAATAGGATGGAACTGGGTGAAGGTACTCTCTTCCTTATCTTATCTCATTTTGTACAATTTACTTTATACTATAGATAACTCTCTGATGACATTGTATTATTTTTAAGTTAATACCTGAAGAAGAACCCTACGTGTTCGAAACGCGTTGTTTATACGGTTAAATTTCTATATGTCGAGACTATTTCATTAGCTTTTTACCCTAAAATGAGTAAATACCACATAATAACTGATTGCACTACCTTAGAAGTATTGTTACTAGTAATTAATATCATAAACAGAGAACATGTATAAATATTGTTTCTAATAATATCTAATTTTATTAGAAGTTAGTAAACTTATCACATACTTTATAGTATATGTACTTTACTACTATACTATATATTATATAGTAATATATTATATTATATTATATATATTATATTACCTATATATTATATTATATTATGTAGTAATATATTATTATTTAGTATTATATACTATATATTATGGTATACTATACTATACTTCATACAAAATTCTTATAGCAGGTCTCCTTTCTACGTCTATAGTATATGTAAGTTAATATTTTACAAATGCTGCTAATAAATATACAAGTTTTTTTAAATAAACATTACAACAGTTTTATACTCAAAGCTAATGAAAAAGACAAATCAAGTTTTCATCGAACCCATATGCAGAATGCAGCCAGTCATTATGTGGTATTTATTCATTATTGCAAATTATGATTCTAGTTCCCAAATAAAAGTAGATTTATAGACAAAACAACCGGTGTCGAACACTTACGAGTTGCTATTAAGGTTTCGACTATTATGGTGAGAAGTAAGGTTTCTGTCTCCGACTGTTCTGTACCTGGAGAAGAACCTAAGTGGTCGAAACGCTTTGCCTATAAAATATGAGGTTTTTTTTATAATTGTAATAATAACTAGGAACATGCTTAAAAAACGGTAACATTTTGAACTGCTGAAATATTGGTAAAGGCATTTATGAAGGTGTAATGAGTAGGATGATGACTTTAATGTTATGCAATGTGTGGGAGATAAAGACAATGACTAGGGGGCGATATGTTTGACATGGCTGATGCAGACCATGTTTGCTTGATGTCTCGAGATGTTACAGTAGTGATAAGCCATTGGTATTGGAGCATCTCTTGACTCCCAATCACTCATATATATATATTAATAATCAACAATAACTCTTGATATAATATATGAATTAAACACCACAATAAACAAATGCATATTAATTACAATGCTCTTGAGAGCATTACTTACTTACAATGAGACCATTGTAATTAATATATGTTTATTGTGGTGTTTAATTCATATATATATATAACAGTTCAAAGATATATATCTATATATAACAATTAAAAGAAATGGTCCAGCGGACTTTTTTAAATAAATAAATTCAAAACGAAGGAAACACACAGAAAGACAGACATAATTCACATCAATATTTCGACCATCGTCGTCATCAGGAGGTGTGAAGAGCGAAGAGTCCCGCAGGAAGGTAGGGCAGTGACTCTTTCCTGCGGGACTCTTCGCTCTTCACACCTCCTGATGACGACGATGGTCGAATGGTCGAAATATCGATGTGAGTTATGTCTGTGTCTTTCTGCGTGTTTACTTCGTTTTGAATTTATTTTATATATATATTTAAAACAAGATTTCACACAAACACGTGAAATAACAATCAATGATGAAACCACAATATGAAAAGGGGAAAAAGACTAAGATCTTTCAACCGTAACAAGCGGTCTTCGTCAGAGTCAAAAACCCAATCCAACATTTAGTCTTTTTTCTCCTTTTCATATATATATATAAATTTTGTGTTTACATATGTGTAATAATGAATTACGGACAGTTGCTGCATTTGCTATCTCACACCACGAAAAAAGCAATAAAAAACTGGAAAGTCTTTCTAAGATTTAATTAATTAATAAAAATTGAAAATGAGGGAGAAATTTATAAATACATACCTCAAAATGTAAACATACGAGGCAATCGAAAAATAGTAGTGAGTTTCTATGATTTTCTTTATGTGTGTTCCTTTTGTGAATCTAGTTTATTTATTTCGTGGATCGTTTCATTTAATTGGTTAAATGTAAACAAATACGCTGCAAGTATTTTTGTAATTTACTAGACGACCCTTGACCCCTTGTGTGACTCAATGTTAAGAAATTATAGCAACAGTTAATAACATAAATTCACTGAACGTGACTAACAGGAATAACTTAATATAAAGTCATGAAAACAAATATTCATATATGGCCCAAGATTTTGGTATGGTATTCTTAAGTTGAATAAAAATATATGCACAGAAAGTATATTTAATAAAACAAAAAATCATTTAAAAGTGAAAAATTCTCCAAGAATTTTTTAAATGTTTACCTAGGAAGACTCGGCGCTTTGTAAAGTTACCTTTAAAACTGGATTAGATTACAGGAAAAATATATTTTCTTAAAAAGAACTTGGCAATTTATAAAAATCCACTTAAACTCTAAATGTATTATAAATAAATATAACAAATATATAATAAACTATACTACATTAGAGGTTAAAAATGAATACTTTTACAAACTTGAACACAACTGTCAGTTGAAATACGAATGTGTTAAAGTAATATTATAAAGACGCATTCCTTTCGTTAATGTTATTATATGTTAGGTAAATAAATTGAATATTTTAATTTACAAATTTTGTTTGTTTTAAATATATTTGATTGTGTACATACATAACTTCAATTGATGTTTTATATATTTATACTCGTATGATAAAATAAATGATTTCCTTTTACTTTTAAATTACTTTTATTTTGCTAAATATATTTACTGTGTATATATCTTGAACTATGTTAAGAATACTATATCAAAAGGTTGGGCCACATAAGAATCTTTGTTTTCATGGCTTAATAACAACAAACAGCAATCAAAATTATCCCTGTCAATCATGTTGAGCGAATTAATTTCAATACCTATTGTTTCTGAGTGACACAAAGGGTCACGGGTAGTCTAGTATATGATATTTTCAGTTGGTTTTTATTTCTGCAATGAGTGCATGGTTTTAAACTGCTCTCTGATAGAAGTACTGGATCCTATAGTGTACCATTCTTCTGGATATACTTACGATTTTTAAAATTATATACACCTTCTACTATTCAGCCTTGTTTGATTTGCCCAAACTTTTTTTTTTGTTTCCATTTTGAAGTTATTTTCCACTTCATTCATTATTATAATGAGAAGTAAAATAAATGTATGTCGTAAAGAGAACATTAAATGTCAGAGTTTAAACATAAATCTATGTGGTAGATAAACAAAAATGTTGTAATAATGAAAAGGAATGTAAATCAATTCTGTTTGCAACTACTTTTAGTGGAATGAGGTGATATAATTGCTTGGAGTTATTGAATAAATCAATCCTGGTCTAATTAGCCAGTCATCATGACGTTTTCACTTTCCATTCCTGAGCTTCGTCATTCAAAACAATTAAACTCATTAAATAACATTACCCGCTACTTTTCTGATTACTCTTAATACATTCAGTTTCAATTACTCTTGTTTATACGATATGATAATTGCATTTCAATTAGTAAGTAATGAATGATTTCAATTGATCCAGTGTTTTGGAGTTGAACAAATTTACATATTTGGAGACTCACAAATGAAATTACAGCTTTATAGCTAATAATCCTTTTATTATTAATAATACGGTATTGTGTACAATTTGACGTTTATGCATGTAATACACAGTGGAACATGCTGGAATAAAATATATAAAAAAAACTATTACCGTTTTTTACTATTATTAATATTACTATAAATGATACTAATATTAATAATACCACATTTTTTATTATCCTTTAAAAAGTATTTTGTAATACTTTTGCAAAAAAGGCAAACAGTTATTAAAACTTTATTAATCTCAAGAAACAATAATAATTTCGATACCAGTTTGAATCGATGAAAGGTTTGAAAAACATCCAACTTCAAGGAGTTACTCTGAATTGAACTTGATTTGTGAGCTTTTGAAGGTTTTAATTGTTTTTAAAACCTGTTAAGAGAACAATCAATCTATTTCGAATATATTGTTCCTCAGAACCTAAACAGATATTAGAACTTGGAGTAAAATGCTCTTGAAGATGGACTATAACAGAAATAAAAACCCGTAATGTTATACTACTATAGCAATCAGATAGCTATGGTTTTATGCCACCATACCTGCAATATTGCTTCTGGATCAGTTGAGTTCAACCCATTCCTCTTCGAGAACTTACATGGAATCTTGAACTTGGAATAGTAGGCTCTTGTAGTTGAACTTTTTTCGAAACCCGTTGAGCAGAGAGTGGGACATACGAGGCATTCATTATAGTGTATTACTATTCTACATGGTCTAGTTGGAGGACAAATTAATATATATATATAAATAAAAACCAATTAAAAAGAAGGTAGCACAGAGATAGAGAAAGGAATAACTCACTTCTATATTTCGACCATCGTCATCATCAGGAGGAAGAGTCCCTCAGGAAGTCGCCACCCTGCCTTCTTTGGGAACTCTTGGCCTCCTGATGAAGACGATCATCGAAATATAGAAGTAAGTTATTCCTTTGTATATCTGTGTGCTACCTTCGTTTGTATGTAAACATATATGTATGCATACCACATATACATACAAATATATATGTAATAGGATACCACCATATCAGATAGTATTCCTTGCTTGGTCATTTTAAACTGGTTCATCTTCAAAGATCTATATTAATCTGAAAGTTGAGGAATAAGTTTTGAAGGTAGGTCATGTTAAGTATTTGAAGATGAAACCGGTTTAACTTATAGAATAACGAGATGTGATGGTATACTACTACTTACATAACTGTAAGATGCCATCATGTCTCGTAATTCAAGAGATCTTCATAGTTGGTTCTGTTAAACATGTTGATCCACTAGCGACAAGATGAACTGCACTATTTATACTGTTATTGTTGGTTAAAGCTTCCTGTTTTGGTTTTGCAGAGCTGGCGTGAAGCAAGGCAAGGTGCGATTGTTCTACCGACTTAGCCCAGACTATGCCGCTGTAGCCGTGGTAGGGCTAGGCAAGGAGGCTGTCTCTCACAACCAAGACGAGGACTGGGATGAGGGGAAGGAAAACGTCAGAGCGGCGGCTGCAGGTTAAACACACTCATCCCTAGTCACAGACTCTTAGTCCATCACTTTCAGTATTCAAGAGTATATTAACAAAGCTGATATTATGCCATTCTGGCACATAATTAGTTAATTGATTTCGGAGTCCTCTATCAAAGACTGGTGCCCTATTCGCTGTATAGACTGTCAATTGCAAGATTTTAATTGTTTCATGTACTAAAAATTGAAATACAGTGAAGTACTTGGCATACCGCAAATTGAAAGATATACAACAAATTAACGGCTTGACATGCTTAAAGACTGGTATGTCTTATTATAATTAGATTTAATTCCTGATTATTGCTTTATTACTGTATCATGTGTGAACACTGTAAGGAATTCTGAAACAAGGCTAAGATATTTCAACGAAGTAATGGTTCTTGTCAAATATTCAACTTCTGACTCTGATGAAAGCCGCTGCTTGGTCGAAAGATCTAAGTCCTACTTTAGAATGCATTAATATATATATATATATATATATATAGTACCGCCCTGTCTTCCTGCGGGACTCTTCGCTCTTCGCACCTCCTGATGACGACGATTGTCGAAATATCGATGTGAGTTATGTCTGTGTCTTTCTGTGTGTTTCCTTCGTTTTTTATTTTATTGTAAAAAAGTCCGCTGGACCGTTTCTTTTAATTGTGGTATTATATTATATATATATATATATATATATATATAGACAGTTATTATGAAACTAATGGACCTTACACACAAGAAGAACTATTGTAACCAACCACTGCTTCTTATGAATAAAAAAAATAATTAAAATATTTCAACAAAAAAAGTGGTCTTCATCAGAGTCCAGCCGATACTAACAGACCGCTTGTTTTGGCTCAAAGATCTTAATCATTTTTCTAATTTATTACTGTGGTTTAGACGTTGATTTTTATTTCACGTGTTTATTGTGAAATTTTATATATATATATATATATAAATAAATGATCAAACCACAATAAGAAATGGGAAAACAAGAAAGACTAAGATCTTTCAACCGTAACAAGCGGTCTTCGTCAGAGTCAAAAACCCAACTGATTTAGTGCCATCAGTTGGGTTTTTGACTCTGACGAAGACCGCTTATTACGGTTGAAAGATCTTAGTCTTGTTTTCCCATTTGATATTGTGGTTTGATCATTCATTGTTATTTCACGTGTTTTTGTGAGATCTTTATATATACATATATATAATAAATTCAAAACGAAGGAAACACACAGAAAGACACAGACATAACTGACCGCCCTGCCTTCCTGCGGGACTCTTCGCTCTTCACACCTCCTAATGATGGTCGAAATATCGATGTGAGTTATGTCTGTGTCTTTCTGTGTGTTTCCTTCGTTTTGAATTTATTTTATTTAAAAAAGTCCGCTGGACCATTTCTTTAAATCGTTATATATTATATATATATATATATATATATATATATATATATATATATATGGATTGTTGGTTTACAGCTGGTTGCCGAGCTCTCCAAGAGCTAGAGGCCAGCGAGGTTGCTGTTGAAAGTCTTGGAGATGCAGAGGCTGCTGCTGAAGGTGCCACGTTAAGCAACTGGATTTTCCAGGAATACAAGGAAGCTTCGTCAAGGAAGAAACTGCCTGGTGTATCTAACTATAAATCTACAGACAAGTAATTACTATTTTAGATATTTCACATAATTCTGTTCATTTGTAATATATATAAATAAATATATATATTAAATGGGAAAACAAGACTAAGACTAAAACAAGATCTTAGGCTTGTTTTTCCATTTCATATTGTGGTTTGATCATTGATATATATATATTTATATATATATATATCCACAAAGGACAACAAACGTTTCAAGGTAAACTATAGGTACACAGGATATAGAAAAACGGACTTACAGTCTCTAATTTTGGGTTTAACCATCATCAGGAGAGAAGAGATGGGGACACCAAACGCACTTGCGAAGCGACGTGACGGTTGGGGACCAACAGCGTTTGTCACACGCGTGCCCGGTTCAAGAGAAGTAAGAAAAATAAACTAAGAAAGTGAAGAACTAAATAATTAATATAGTGCAGTGAAAATAAATAATAAATATGAGGAACTATAAATAGTACAAAATATAAAAATAAATTATATGTTGAAGTTAATACAAATAGACTGCAAGTCTGTTTTTCTATTTACTGTGTACCTGTAGATTACTTTGGAACGTATATGTTATATATATATATATATATATATATATATATATATATATATATATAAAGATTTCACATAAACACGTGAAACAACAATCAATGATTAAACCACAATAAGAATGGGAAAACAAGACTAAGATCTTTCAACCGTAACAAGCGGTCTTCGTCAGAGTCAAAAACCCAACTTTGACTCTGTTTTTGACTGGGTTTTTGACTCTGACGAAGACCGCTTGTTACGGTTGAAAGATCTTAGTCTTGTTTTCCCATTCTTATTGTGGTTTAATCATTGATATATATATATAATATATATATATATATATATATATATATAATATACACAAAACACTTTTTCTTTTTCTCGGAGTTTGGTCAGGGTAAATATATGGAATCACCTTATTTACCTTATTTACCTTACCTTACCTTACCTTATTTACCCTGACCAAACTCCGAGAAAAAGAAAAAGTGTTTTGTGAATATTTTGTGGTCAAGAAAACAGTACTGTATATATAATATATATATATATATGAATTAAATACCACAATAAACAAATATATGTTAATTAAAAAGCTCTAAGGCCTTTCGTTACAACATCAGCAGAGATCTAAATGAAACAAACAAAAAATATAATAAGTTAACCTGGTTGATTGAAGTCTTCAGGATTGCTGGTATCCCTGTCTGAATTTTTGTTTTTTTCCCCTGGAGGAAAAAGATAGTTGTGTATATAGGATACCTTGTACTGATTGCCAAATGTCTTATATTGGACAAACGAGTAAAGGTCTCTTTACAAGAGTAAAACAACACCAATATTCAATCAGACGGGAAGATTAAAAGAGTGCCTTGTTCTTACATGTAAGGAACAAAAATCATATCATAAATTGGAGTGAAACAAAGGAATTAATTTTTGTACGTTCAGAAAAGAGGATAAATATTATTGAAAGTGCACTCATAAAGTTGGCAGAAAACATGAGCCTCACTTAGCAGTGAACTCCTGTTCCCTTTCCATTTTTGATTTTTTTGGTGGTTGTATGCTGGTTTTTTACTTTACTATAAGTAAAGTATAGTGATCGTGAAAAAATTCGATCTCGAGATTTTGACGGAATTACATGTTTTGAGGTCCCAGAAGTCGTTTTATGAAGTTTTTACGTTGATGTCTGTGTGTGTGTGGGTGGGTGCGTGTGTTAGCATTGCTTGTTACCACGCTACGGTCCAGAATCTTTGATGGATCAAGTTGATATTTTACACAAAAATGGGCCCCATTTAGACGAAGATCCCTATTGTTTGGGAAGAATTATGCATGATGGGAAAGTCACTTTTTTTGCCAAAAACCGTTTTTTTTAAAACATTTATTTCTCCTAAACTACTAACCCTAGAGTTTTGAGATTTTGACATTATCTTTGAGGTTACAAATGGAACAAACGAAAAATATATTCAGAATTTTAAAACAACAGGAAATATTTTTTTTTCAATAAAATGTACAAATTTTGACTTATAAATCAATCTCAAACCTTGTGAGAGCGATACAAGCCATACTGTTTGACGGACAAGAATGAAACTATGCCTATAAATAGAACATTATATGGACAATGAGTTGAGATATTTTTTTCTAAAATTACATTCGCTAAAGGGCGTTAGAGTACGATTTGTGTTTTCAGAAAATGTTTTTTTGACGCTAAACG
The DNA here is from genome assembly GCA_026182355.1 of Hermatobates lingyangjiaoensis. NCBI lineage: Eukaryota > Metazoa > Arthropoda > Insecta > Hemiptera > Hermatobatidae > Hermatobates > Hermatobates lingyangjiaoensis. The sequence continues at coordinate 164,909 of JAPFBL010000078.1, read as the reverse complement.
GCTCGTTAAAAAATAATGAAAATTTGACCAAAAATGGAACAAAAAATTAGCAATTCATAAAAAAAAAATCATGAAGTTTCAATTACGGAAAAGAGCAATAACGATATAAAAACTCTTTGTTTATCCTAGACTAAGAGATCACCTGCTATACTTGTCGAATTTTTTGTATTTTTTTACATTGTTTACATTGACTTAGAAATTTTTTAAGCAAATCCACTGAGATAAAATTGATGTTTCAAATGGAAAAATGAAAATATATTATTGACTTATAAGAGATGTAAGAGTAATAATATTGTGCAGGTAAATGATAACACTCATTAAAAAAAAATTCGTATATATGTTATTTGACAAAGGGGAAGGAAAATGATCTTATTAAATACTAAGAAGCCATAAAATTCCCAGTATAATAATTCTGTTAAAAACCAAAAATGTAAAAGATAATTCAAAATTGAAATCTTTCGTTTAGAGATTAATAACTGTAATTATCGTACATCTTTAATTAACAAATCACCTTAAAACAACATTTTCTTCGCTGTTTAAGATGTTTTTCAGAGAAAAAAAGGGTATTTTACTGTTTTAAATTTGAAAATTTTACATTAATATTCAATGTAGAAGGATGTCAAGTAAACGATGTAAGAAATCTACTGGCTATTTGAACAATAGCCATGTTCTCTTGTAGGATAATATTTCGTTTCAAGAAATGTTCACATTGGTTTTTCAAAAATGTTATTACTGCTGTAGTTATACTAATGAAATTATTTGCAAATAATAAATTATTTGTGATGTACAAAAATAAGCTTATAAATTGATATGTCCTTCAATCACTATCTGTACTACCATACGAATGCAATGCTAATAATTATATCCCATTTAGATATTTCTGTTATGCTTAAATGATACGTTATGTTTTATATACTCAAGAAATTTGACATTGAGTTACTTATAGTAAAGTAGAGTGTAGGCCACTCCAGATTTTTTCTATTGTCTGCTACGGATATTAATTTTATTTTACTTGATACTTTCATTTGTCTTCTAGGAAAAGTAGCCTTTGTCTTCTGTCAGTGGGTGTAGAGGTTGCACAGTCTCTTTTGATTAATAGATGTTTACACTCGACTCCAACTTCTTCACATAGAGACCCCTTCGAGTTATTAGTTTTGTTGAATTTACGTTTCAACGTAATATCATATAATTTCAATATATATATATATATATATATATATATATAAATTGGAGTGAATGTGTGTTGACTGTCGTCCCTCCGTCAATTTACTTCTTCTCCTGAGGACGACCGCCATTACAGTAGAAATATTGAAAAGTCAGTCTTTTGTTATGTTTCAGTCTATGTGTCACTGTTTATTTTGAGTGTTATATATGTATATATATAGTTCAATATAGACAAAGAAACATAGAGAAATCAAAAGAACACACTTACAGTCTCTAATTTTCGGTTTGAACCGTCTTCAGGAGAGTTAAGAGAGGGAAACCAAGCGCACTGGTTCAGAGACGGTTGGAGACCAACAGTGTTGCCGCATGCGCGCAACATATCCGTTTTGGATCGTATTTCCAACGAAAAAGTTTATATATATATAAAGTCCAGGTCTTTTTTTTTAGATGAATTTCTAATTGAAGGAATCATTAAACAAATCAAGACTATTTCAACTGTAATAGGGAAAAATACTGTCAATGATGCCAATCTTAATCCAACTTTAAATCAAAATTCATAACCTGCCTACAACTTGTATTCACTTGCTCTCTGACGACGTAAAAACGAAATGCCTCAGAGCGACTATCTTCATTCATTTGTGGTGAGTTACCTGAATATATATATATATATATATATATATATATTATTAGAATACGTTGGCAGCAGGTCTTCTCTCAAACATATGTTGTTAAAATTTGCAGCAGCTTCTGCACTCACTAACTTTAAGCTGGTGGCCTCGATCCTTCGGGCGATTTTTCTTTCTTCTGGCTGCAGTTGCCACAGCATCTGTCCTAGAGACATCTTCAATATTACACGAGCTTTCGACCATAGGAACATTGGTCATCTTCAGGTAGAGCATGCCTTGTAGTAAACAGCTTAAATGCCAATCAGGTTGACTAATTCGAACCAATCAGAGCGCAGGGTTAAGGCTGCTGCTCTGATTGGACCTCATGCTCGGCTCCAGGCTCCTGCTCGTCGGAATTACATACATGTCCTTGACCTGGAGGTTTATAGAGGGGTTCCTTTCCTTTATGTACAGGGCTTCCAATATTTGTAGCTTCTCCGCATTCTGTTCCGCCTGTATGATGGCAGTGCCCTGCACCAGCATCTCCCTCGTCACTCAGCTGACGAGGGAGATGCTGGTGCAGGGCACTGCCATCATACAGGCGGAACAGAATGCGGAGAAGCTACAAATATTGGAAGCCCTGTACATAAAGGAAAGGAACCCCTCTATAAACCTCCAGGTCAAGGACATGTATGTAATTCCGACGAGCAGGAGCCTGGAGCCGAGCATGAGGTCCAATCAGAGCAGCAGCCTTAACCCTGCGCTCTGATTGGTTCGAATTAGTCAACCTGATTGGCATTTAAGCTGTTTACTACAAGGCATGCTCTACCTGAAGATGACCAATGTTCCTATGGTCGAAAGCTCGTGTAATATTGAAGATGTCTCTAGGACAGATGCTGTGGCAACTGCAGCCAGAAGAAAGAAAAATCGCCCGAAGGATCGAGGCCACCAGCTTAAAGTTAGTGAGTGCAGAAGCTGCTGCAAATTTTAACAACATATATATATATATATATGTAGAGAGAGAGAGAGAGAGAGAGAGAGAGAGAGAGAGAGATATTAGAGCTAATAGTATAATATTGATTATTAATTGTTTTTTAACTTCTGACGAGTTTCGACCCTCATTGAAAGAGAGTTTACAAAATTGTCTGTTTGACGCATAAGTGAAAGATGAATAGCCTAGGGATGCGGGTAGAACTTCATGTCAGTATATCTCTTAGTTAAGATACGGATGCTATATCAAAACGCTTTACTCCATATGTGGGCATACAACTGCTACATGACATGGCAATTTGCTACTCCACTTATCTAAATAGGTTATTGATTATACTGTTAAGAATGACTCCTTGGAGACAAGATAGAAGAGTGGGAGGAAGGAAAATGGTATTGGTAGAGAGGTATGAGAAAGGGACCAACTTGGGAAAGAGGAACGAGAGTCCACATAGAGGAGGTGAGAGAAGAGAGAGAGGAAAGGAAGAAAAGGGAGACATAATAGAGAGAATGGGGAAAGATTTAGATTAAGGAAGGGGAAGGAGGATAATGATAAGATGGAGGGTGAGGGAGCAATATTCAAGAATGACAGGGAGCCCCCTTCCTAAAGATGGTTAGAAGAAATAAGGAGGGTAATGTTAAAGGAATGATAAAGTACAGGCAAGATAGCGAAATGGAGAGAGGATTAAATAGAATGGTCTTATTTGGTCATTTAAAAATGACTACGAATTAATTAAGGAAAAAATTTTCCATTAACTTTTTATTGTAATTAAAAATTAAATAAATCCGTCTTCATGTAAATTTTTGAAAACATTTTTGCAGTTTTTAAATCAAATCCATCTTCAACAAGCTATCCGAGATCTTTTGAAGATTATAAGTTCCAAAGCAGCTTGGCAACACTCCAAAATTAATGTTTTTGAATATTTCCGACAGTAAATATATCACATTAGTCTTTGAGATATTGCTACGGGATTTTCGAAGAAGGTTAAGGAGTGCAACCATCCCGATATCACATAAACACATTCATTTTTGAATATTCTGGAGAGTGTTTGTATAAGTTTTATCCTCCAGAGTTTCACTTGTGAACTCTTGAAGTTGGTTGAGATCAGACACAGAGTGCTACTATTCAAGTCTATACAAGTTTTGAATATACTGACAGTATTTGAGATTTTATCTGTCTTCAACAGCTGAGCTTTTGTACTATCTTCAAGTATTGTAAATTTTAAAGCAAGTCACACTTAAAAACCTGTCTGATATTTTTTAGATCTAATCCATTTTCAAGAGCTGCACGAGAAATAACAGTGAGGGTAGGAGAGAAAAAGTTCATTCAAAGATTTAGTGAATTATAGAAGATTTATTTAATTGTAACTATTAACACACCAGTTTTTGAATTTGAACCTGTAAAATTACAAATGGAAATGTTTAAAGAAATTTGCATGTTGACAATCTCGTTATTTAGCTGTCCTATTAATGTTTATGTTACTTGTTGTGGCCCAGGGCCTTGTGGGACCAGGGAGTCGTAAAGGCCAACGCTCAGAACTTCGCTCGACTACTAACCGATACACCTGCCAACAAAATGACGCCCTCTATTTTCTGTGAGGTATCTACCTTGTGCTATACTAACTATTATCCTCTTTATTCATGTTGATCTGTGAGAAAGAATATGACATTTATGTTATTGAAGAAATTGATACTGGAGTAAATAGATAAATCTAAGTCTCCACACATAAAAAAAGTGTTTTTTTTTATTCTAAGCATTTGAACACTTCGTGTTCATCGTCATCAAAAAGATTTCACATAAACGCGTGAAATAACAATCAGTGATCATGCCACAATATGAAATGGGAAAACAAGACTGAGTTGGGTTTTTGACTCTGACGAAGACCGCTTGTTACGGTTGAAAGATCTTAGTCTTGTTCTCCCATTTCATATTGTGGTTTGATCATCGTCAGGTAAACTTTTACAATACCAATTATAACTTAAAAGTTACAAAAGTAACAGGAATTGTATAAAATAAAAAAATGGCATACCCAAATGCAGGAGTAGATGCATTTGGGACTGTGACAGAGTCCCAGTCGGTCGTCTACTCCTGCATTTGGATATGCCATTTTTTTATTTTATTTTTAAGCTCTTCAACTTCAAGTTTAAGTTGTTTCAGCTCTTCTGTTTAAGCTCTTCAAGCTTTTAAACTCTATTTTTAAGCATCTTCAACTGAGAAATTTAAGAAATGTGAGATAGACGGGGGTGGGGGGGAGGCAAAGCAGTTGGATATGCTTACAAACAGTGATGTGCTGTAAAGCAAGCCAGGAAAAACACTATTGTAGAGGAAAGCGTTCTTTTGTTTTAATACACATCTTATAGAAACAATTTGAAAAATCTTGGACATCCCGGAATTTGCACATTTAAGATATTATGATGAATTTTGTTTTAAGGCTTTATTTATTTCAAAAGCTTCCAAATTTGAAATTTCTTTAAATGTTCTGTTAAAATGTCAGTGGACAAGATTCTTTGTTACGGTCAAAGCTATGGTTGTGTGTGTGTGACTTGGTGTTTTGCAAAATTTAAAAACATTCTGTATTGTTTTTCTTTGCAAAATACTCTTTAAAATGTTCCCGGGTTCTTTTTTCGAAGGAAGACACAGTCATACCGATGTAAAAACATTGGCAATCTGTGTAGGGCAACTTATAAACTCCTAGTTTTTAGTTATCATCCTAGATCATTGAGTGGCATTATTTAAAAAAAAATCACTATTTTTAATCCAACTCCTTCGTCCTCTTATCTTTACCTACCCTTCCCCACTCTATCTCACATTTCCTAAATTTCTCAGTTGAATGCTGCATTCTGGTCGGTCGTCTACTCCTACATTTGGGTATGCCATTTTTTTATTTGATTTTATACAATGCCTGTTATTTTTGTAACTTTTAACTTGTAATTTGTATTGTAGAAGTTTACCTGACGATGAGCACGAAATCTTCAAAACGCGTAGAATAAAAACAAGCTTCTTTTTGATATCTGGAGACTTTGATTTATCTATTTACCCCAGTATGAGTAACTACCACACAATTACGAATTGCACACATAATGAGTTAAATAAATTGAATTTTTTATCTTTATAGTCATGTCTAACGTCTAAATGTTTAAACCAAGGTTTAAAGTTCAAATTTCAGTAATGTACTACCAAAGAAGTTTCCACTGTTAGACAAGAGAATTTTGTAGAAAATATATCTATCGGTCTCAATCCTGTACATATTCGGTCAGTCATTAAATATCACTATTCTAAACAAGTGATTAAGGCAAACATAAGTTAAATTATTAATTATGCTTTTATCTTAGATATTTTTTGCCTCACTTTGTAGTAACCCTACCATGAGTTTATTATATTTGCAGTATGCTCCGCATTTTTGCATAACATACTTTACATTATATATTAATTACATTTATGTTTATTACATTATCTATTATGTTACATTATACATTAATTTTACTTTTTTTTTAAGTATACATTTTTATTACTATTATTCACAAACATTGTCATACTTTGCTTGAATATATTAATAATCACATAAGTAATATTTGTCCTAACATAGCGCAGTCAGTTATTAAGTGGCCTTTACTCATTTTAGGGTAAAAAGCAAATGAAATGGTCTCCACATATACCATTAAATTTTTATTTGTGGAGACCATTTCATTTGCTTTTTACCCTACAATGAGTAATATTTGTCATTCTTTTTTCCTTATAGTTTTAATGTGTAGAATAATACTTATATCCTAGTTATATTATAAGCTTTAATGTGTCCAGATGGTAAGCAAGGAGCTCTCTGGAGACAGTCGGATCAAAATCGAAGTAAGAGACAGAGACTGGGCCAACAGAATGAAGATGGGCTCCTTTCTGAGCGTGTCAAGAGGCTCTGATGAACCTCCTAAATTCCTCGAGGTCCACTACATGGCTGGTCCCAAGGACCAGCACCCAATTCTTCTAGTCGGTAAGAAAACTGGTTTTTGTTTTCCAAACTCTTATTACTTCTGCTCTATTTTATGGCTACTGATTGCCATAACTAGCCAACAATTAGAGCAATGATAGCCAACCTTTTCAGTTCAAAGTGTTAAAATTTTCAAAGAAAAATAATTGTCGTGGTATGTCACACATCACAAAAATAACGACTTAAACAAAAATTGAAATATTTATAAATTTTGTAAGTTAATTATTTGTTTAATGTCATTTATAATACAAAATCCAAAATGATGAAACCAATGATTAACATTTACAGACTTGTTTTGCATAGTTCATTAACACTTAACATAGAAAGTGAAATAATATATATTTTATTAAAAAAAAAATTCTAATATACAATTAGAAAATGAATATATATGGCAAATAGTGACTTTGGTGGTGAAGATTGCTTAATCTTCAATTTGGGGTTTATACTTTATATGTATATTTCAAGATCAAGCAATACTCACTGACTTTATCTGTTAACCGATTCCGTTTGTTTGTCTTCATATTATGTGACAAATATTTGAATTATGAATGAGTGTCACCAAAAATGATGTTGTGTCAGCAGTGAACGCGTGTCATAAGTTTGCCATCACTGGGTTAGAGCAATGTTGAATATGCCGGATCCCTCCAGTTAAGGGGTTTACTAAACTAAACATTTAGTGCGTTTAGTACATGGACAGTACTTTGAAGCTCCTAAAAATTTGGTTCAGTCATCAATAATGGATGGTGAATGATGAATGAGACCAACATTCCTCCCTTGACTAGCACAAAGCATTTATGTAGCCCTACAAGTGTAGGTGTTCGATACAAAAAAAATACTTATTGTAGTAGAAAACCATAGGTGAATCATATTACTATTCTTCCCATCAAATATAGTTTTTAAATTCTATAACAAGTTAAGTGGCGGGGGGGGGGGGGTTGTTTGGTTTAGTGCTTGCATCATATCTCTAGATTTTCCCTAGAACTACCGTCTATCTTATGAGACAAGAAGGAGATATCTCCCGTGCCCGTGATGTCGGATACTCCTGAAAAATTTCTACTCCAATAAACTTGAGTTCATAATTTAAGGGGTAAAATAAAACTGATTAAGTGGCTGGCTCATAACAAAAACCGGTTTTTCCGATTAATAAATGAGCCACTATTTCTGGCCCTAGAATAAAGTACTCTCTACTGGTTTTCCTCGTATATTTCTTAAATATGTTTTTTTTTCAAGTAACTGTAATTTTCTTGCCAGTTGTTTCAATGTGATGTGTTCCAGGCAAAGGAGTGACGTTCGACGCCGGAGGCATCAGTCTGAAGCCCCCCTCCAAGATGGACTACATGAGAGGTGACATGGGTGGTGCCGCCTGCGTTGTCTCTACCATTAAAGCTCTCTCCGCGCTCTCCGTACCCATCAACGTCATAGGTCAGCCACGCCTACTCTCTAGTTATAATCCCTATTTCACAACATGTATGTAATGGTGTATGGTCTCTGACGCTTGATTAGTGTGGTCAGCCACGCCTACTCACTACTTATAATCCCTATTTCACAACATGTATGTAATGGGGTGTGGTCTCTGACGCTTGATTGGTGTGGTCAGCCACTCCTACTCACTACTTATAATCCCTATTTCACAACATATCATGGTGTATGGTCTCTGACGCTTGATTAGTGTGGTCAGCCACACCTACTCACTACTTATAATCCCTATTTCACAACATATAAGTAATGGATGTGGTCTCTGACGCTTGATTAGTGTGGTCAGCCACTCCTACTCACTGCTTATAATCCCTATTTCACAACATATCATGGTGTATGGTCTCTGACGCTTGATTAGTGTGGTCAGCCACACCTACTCACTACTTATAATCCCTATTTCACAACATATATGTAAAGGTGTGTGGTCTCTGACGCTTGATTAGTGTGGTCAGCCACGCTTACTCACTACTTATAATCTCTATTTCACAACATATATGTAATGGTGTGTGGTCTCTGACGCTTGATTAGTGTGGTCAGCCACGCCTACTCACTACTTATAATCCCTATTTCACAACATGTATGTAATGGGGTGTGGTCTCTGACGCTTGATTGGTGTGGTCAGCCACTCCTACTCACTGCTTATAATCCCTATTTCATAACATATATGTAATGGTGTGTGGTCTCTGACGCTTGATTTGTGTGGTCAGCCACGCCTACTCACTACTTATAATCCCTATTTCATAACATATATGTAATGGGGTGTGGTCTCTGACGCTTGATTGGTGTGGTCAGCCACTCCTACTCACTGCTTATAATCCCTATTTCATAACATATATGTAATGGGGTGTGGTCTCTGACGCTTGATTGGTGTGGTCAGCCACTCCTACTCACTGCTTATAATCCCTATTTCACAACATGTATGTAATGGGGTGTGGTCTCTGACGCTTGATTGGTGTGGTCAGCCACTCCTACTCACTGCTTATAATCCCTATTTCATAACATATATGTAATGGTGTGTGGTCTCTGACGCTTGATTGGTGTGGTCAGCCACTCCTACTCACTGCTTATAATCCCTATTTCACAACATGTATGTAATGGGGTGTGGTCTCTGACGCTTGATTAGTGTGGTCAGCTACGCCTACTCACTACTTATAATCCCTATTTCATAACATATATGTAATGGTATGTGGTCTCTGACGCTTGATTAGTGTGGTCAGCCACGCCTACTCACTACTTATAATCCCTATTTCATAACATATATGTAATGGGGTGTGGTCTCTGACGCTTGATTAGTGTGGTCAGCCACGCCTACTCACTACTTATAATCCCTATTTCATAACATATATGTAATGGGGTGTGGTCTCTGACGCTTGATTGGTGTGGTCAGCCACTCCTACTCACTGCTTATAATCCCTATTTCACAACATGTATGTAATGGGGTGTGGTCTCTGACGCTTGATTGGTGTGGTCAGCCACTCCTACTCACTGCTTATAATCCCTATTTCATAACATATATGTAATGGTGTGTGGTCTCTGACGCTTGATTAGTGTGGTCAGCCACGCCTACTCACTACTTATAATCCCCATTTCATAACATATATGTAATAGTGTGTGGAGTCTGTCGCTTGATAAGTGTGGACATCAGAGACATCAGCTCTATTCTCTTAATCCTTGCTTATTCGTATTGATGAGATCTCATATTACTCACTTCAGATGGCATTAATGGCCATGGTCCTACTATTACCTCTGTCAACTAAATGACAAAATATAGATCCAGCAACACTGGCTGCTGCAGCTAGTTGACAATATAAAGGTTTTCCTAAAAGGTTCCCTTTTTTTAAACCTTAACGATATAATTATTTAAATTTCAAAACTGTCTTGTTGTTGTACTTGTGGGAATATTTGGTTTGAAGCCAAAGTATCATGTATATATGAAATGTTTTCTTTGACAATAGTGTAAGTTCATGTTGATAAAAAAATTCGGTAACGGTAAAAATCAATAAAATTTACCTTGAACTTTTTTTAAAAAAAACCTGTTAAAATTCAATGAACGTTTTAACGGATTTTTAATAGAACATTTAAAAAAAAAACTGTTAAAATTCAATGAACATTTTAAAAGATTTTTAACAGAACATTTAAAAAGAACTGTTAAAATTCAATGAACATTTTAAAAGATTTTTAACAGAACATTTAAAAAAACTGTTAAAATTCAATGAACATTTTAACAGCTTTTTTAGGGGAAAAGTTCATAAATAAAAAGTTTAAAGTAAATTGCATTGATTTTTATCGTTACGAATTTTTTGTCAAAATGAACTTACACCACTTTCAAAGAAAACTGCTCATATAATTGTTTTTTAAAGTGAAATTAGTTGGAAACGTATAATATTTGTAAAAATAAAGTTATGTTTTTAAACTGCTTATTTAATTGTTGTTGATTTCAGGCTTGACACCTCTAACAGAAAACCTGCCAAGCGGGAAGGCGACCAAGCCTGGTGATGTTGTTACTGCAATGAATGGAAAGAACATAATCGTGGACAATACTGACGCGGAGGGCCGACTCATCCTGGCAGACGCCCTTTGCTACGCAGCTTCGTTTAACCCCAGGCTTACCATTGACATTGCTACCCTTACTGGTGATTGATTCTCAACCCCACCTGTGTATTTCTATGTTCAAAGGGTTAAGCAAGCATTTCAGCTCTCAACAAACTAATATAATCAGTAGTACATTTCAACTGCTCACTCTGTCCACAACCTAAAAGAATATATATAAGTTACAATTAACAATATTACTTCGTATGGTGATTGAGCCGTTATGCAGAAATCGGGCCCTGTCTAATTTCAAGAAGAACTAGCATAAATAGTTCAGTTAAACGACTTTGTAATGACAAAGGCATAATGGAATAAGTAAATTAGGAAAAATATAAATAAATAAAAAATGACAAATATATAATAATATGAAATAAAATCTAGGTACCAGTTGGTAACAAGTTATATAAATTTAGAGGACCAAGTTAGCTCAGTGGCAACCTCTGAACTGGTAGCTCTGGGGTTCAATATCTGCTCTGGCCCTTGATTTATTCTCATTAGAGGGGAATAAATCTGAGCACATCTGTCCTGACCTTGTACGATGTCTCAGGTTCTCGTTAAAGATGCCTGCTCTAAATACACATGAGTTAGGCAAAATTTAGAACTCCCAATGTAGAATCAGACTTCTTTGTGTGGTATTACAAAGGGCCAATACTCAGTCTATTTCTGTTTCCACTGCGAAGGGTCTGGGAGTGGGTTTCCAATGCTATGGGTTTCTATTGCGTGGGACTGAAACCTAACCTAACCTATATAAATCTACAGTTCAACAATTTAGATTAATTCTTTTGAAAATGGAAAATGTTGAATGGCTCCAATATCAGTTTACGAGATAAGATGGTTAATTGATCTCTCGATCTAAATTATGCTGGCGTGTATGGAACTACCAATATATATATGTACAAAACTAAAATTTATCGGGACTCGGTCAGTTCTTCAGGTTCAAATTAAACTCTCATTGCCAACGTTACGGTATTTATTTAAGACCTTTTTCATAGGCGGAAGTATAAATTTTGAAACAGAAAAACTAAGTATTACATTACAAATTATTTTACAAAGAAAAAGAGTCTGTGGATTTTAACAACTGTAGTCTGAATGAACACGTGACACTGAACAGTACAGTGTTCGACGACGGACGTCGAAATATCGAAGTGAGTTTTGTGAGTAACTTGTGGTCTTCTCTCTAGTTTGTTATCATGTCAGACATTTCAGCTTTGATGTTATTACTATATATATATATATTATACTTTACGATTTATATTTTATATTATATTTACTATTTATAACGGGTACTAGCCGTTGCGTCCACAACGTGCTTCGTCTCCCTTTCTCTTTTCTCCTGAGGACGGATTGCCCTAAAATTTGAGTTTGTAAGTGTGTTTCTTTACTTTGTGTGCTACCTATCTTCAATTTTGAACTGTTATATATATATATATATATATATATAGTTCAATATAAACAAAGAAACATAGAGAAATCAGAAGAACACACTTACAGTCTCTAATTTTCGGTTTGAACCGTCTTCAGGAGAGATAAGAGAGGGAAACCAAGCGCACTGGATCAGAGGCGGTTGGAGACCAACAGTGTTGCCGCATGCGCGCCCGTTCACAGAAAATAAGGTAGACAGGAATCAATTTATAATTTATAAAATAAAATAATGGAATATGAAAACAATAAATATATAAAAAAGAAAAAATTGAAAAAATAAGGGAAATTGATACAGAGAAATTGATACATAAACAAAAGTGCTGACTAAGCTATATCATAGCTTAGTCAGCACTTTTGTTTATGTATCAATTTCTCTGTATCAATTTCCCTTATTTTTTCAATTTTTTCTTTTTTATATATTTATTGTTTTCATATTCCATTATTTTATTTTATAAATTATAAATTGATTCCTGTCTACCTTATTTTCTGTGAACGGGCGCGCATGCGGCAACACTGTTGGTCTCCAACCGCCTCTGATCCAGTGCGCTTGGTTTCCCTCTCTTAACTCTCCTGAAGACGGTTCAAACCGAAAATTAGAGACTGTAAGTGTGTTCTTCTGATTTCTCTATGTTTCTTTGTTTATATTGAACTATATTTGTCCGTTTTGGATCGTATTTCCAACGAAAAAAGGTATATATATATATATATATATATATATATATATATATATATATATGATCAAACCACAATAAGAAATGGGAAAACAAGACTAAGATGGGTTTTTGACTCTGACGAAGACCGCTTGTTACGGTTGAAAGATCTTAGTCTTGTTTTCCCATTTCTTATTGTGGTTTGATCATTGATTGTTATTTCACGTGTTAATGTGAAATCTTTTTATATATATATATAGTAAATTGCTAATAAGGGTATATAGGATGGTATTTAAGGTAAAGAAACTTTTGAATCATAAGCTCCTGTAAGAGTCTAATTGATAATTTTTAACTAATTGTTGCAGGTGCTATGGGAGTGGCATTGGGCTCAACACTGAGTGGTGTTTTCACAAACTCAACGTTAAGATTCCAACAGATGCAGATGGCGGGAAGTGTAACAGGCGACAGAGTCTGGCGAATGCCTCTCTATAAAGAGTATTCGAAGAAAATGACAGGTGAATAATGACTTGTCAACTATTCATGTCTTTAGTATGACAAGCTTGAGCGACACCCACTAAGTTTGTGATAAACTACGTCATATAAGCGATTTTTCTTGTCAATTTTCCATAAAAAAAATTAGAATTATTCTGGAAAACACTGAATAATCACTCAGATGTACTTTTCTCTCCCTTGAGAACAGACAATCTATGTTTTTAACATGAAGTAAATAACAATTATTTCTTGCAATTATCTTACAATTGGCAGTGTTAACCCCCTTGATTACTCAGCATGCAGAGTTAATGTAAAAAGAAAATAGTATTATTCAACCTGAGATTGGAATGTTTTAAAGTAGTACCTGATGACTTTAATTCTAAGCCGTTATTGTGTCTTATACACAGATATTTGTACTAACCATTAACTAACTCTTGTTGGTCCTCGACACTTTCTCCTTTAGGTAAACGAGTTAGATTTACTGGTAGAATCAGACAGGAGGGAAAGTCAGTTTCTTTGCGTTTAGACCTACTGCGATCTTTACATGCTAGATGCGATTTCAACCAATCTCTTAACCAGAGAAACTTAAGATATTAACAATGTACTCTGGCAGAAGAATTGTGAATCGTATTTTGAACGTTTCAATTTTTAATTGATAATTGATATCTATGAATTAAAAGTGATCTCTCATCCCATCTCGAAGATAGAATCCAGAATAAATCTAATCTATGAAGTACAATTAACACAACGTCTCCTCAAACCTCAATGCTACAAAATCAAAAATTTTGATCAATTACAAAATTGATTCAGCAAAAATGAAGGTAATAATTTTATAAGTTATTCATTAGTACTTCCTGTCAACACTGGATACGTTAATCAGAATATAAATGCACCATTCCTTGTAAATTTACTTTTCTGCTTGACCGATTGTGGAACATATCCATCACTGAAAACCAAATAAACAGATTGTATTTGGGGTTTTGGAATTCCCAACTGAAACTTCAATTAATTTCTTAATAAAACTTTAATGAAATTAATGTACACTAAACCCTGCATTTAATGATTACATAAAAAAAATATCTTTTTCTTTTCAATATGAAAACAGCATTGTTAAAAATATAAGTAATACCACATCATATATCAGTATTTGTTGATGGTTGTATTTACCACTTAGATATTTTAAGAAGGTGTTTTTACCTTGAAAGGAAAAAAGGTTAACACTTTGTTCATAGTAGGTAAATGGTTTGATATTGAAAGATGAAAATAAATAGGGTAACAATATGAGCAAACACGTGTCAGTTAGCATTAATAAACATCAAAGGTGCGACTATATACAACATTTGTTTAAATACCAATACAAAAGACATCATCAAAACTAGGTTCTATGATTATCACATATTCAAATCTTCCTAACAGGATTCATGACTTCAATTGATGATGCCAATAAAAAATAAACTGTTTTATCTAGTTTGTCTGTCTTAAATATTCTTCAAGTTCATTTTTTTTAATGCAAGCTATATTACTTTGAGGTTTATATACATATTATTTGGTTTCACACATAACAGTTAATGGTTTGTAAAAATATCTGTGTATGAGACACAATAATGTTTTAGGGTGAAATCAGCTGCCACTTTAAAACATTCCGGTCATCGTTTAGATAACATTGATATTCCTGTAACCAATGAACAAGTGGAGCATACTATCTGCTCTCAAGGAAGCATTGAAGGTGAAAACCAACAAATGTGGTCATTAAAAGACCAGGTTATACTCATCAGGGGATATAATTATTATAATTAATTAATAAATTAATCCCTGTATTAAGTACAGGGATTCTCAACCTTTGCTTGTGGACCCCCGAGAGCTATTTCATCATCTCTGGACCACTTACTTAGTTAAGAACCACTGACTTAGGTTATACTGATTTAAATATATAATTTGTATCTTATAATTTGGTCTTTTGAAAATCTAATTAGTAAAATAATAGTACAAAATAAATTTAAGGGCTTACAATATTTCCAGTAATCTTGCAAATGAAAAATATTATTCTCTTGTTGTAAGCGGGCATTTTTGTTACCTTCACGTCAGGACCTCTTAACTGTTTTGTGAATGTCTTACCTGTGTTAATACATACTTTGGAAATTGAGTGTATCTTTAATGTATGAGTTAATTTAAAGGATAATTATTATTTGTTTAGAGCATTGAAAAGTGTTATTTGACTGTGGCTGTTTCTTTCAGATTTCCCATCAGTGGATGTTAATAACATTGGCAAAGGCACCCTTGGAGGTGCTTGCAAGGCTGCTGCCTTTTTGAAGGTAATTTATCATTTAGTAATTTAAAAATCAGTTCGGTGATTTATTTCTTTAAATAAATTTGCACTGCTATACTAAATGATAATTTCAGTAACAAGATTAAGCTGATGATTTATGTATGATTAATTTGCAGAACTGACCTAGTCTTGATGTATTTTAGTCAAGATACCTAAGAATATTCAGAATAGGAAGTTCAGAAATGAGATATCGACCGAGAAGTTCGAAAGTGAACTTTTATAGTTAAGTCTAAGTGTGACTCTATTGAGGACCAGTTATTTTGGTCCAAAGATTTTAATCCCATTTCTGATCTTCGTATTGTGGTTTAGGCCCTGACTTATATATATATAAAACAATTTCACAATATACACGTGAAACAAAAATCAACGTCCAAACTACAGTAAGAAAATGAGAAAAAAAGAACTAAGATCCTTCAACCGTAACAAGTGGTCTTCGTCATAGTCAAAATCTCAACTGATGTATTATACGGATAATATATATGTTTGTGTAGAGAATATAATATAACACAACGAAACACTCCAGTGTATGGTCTGTCGCAGACTAGACTCACAAAGTATTGGGGCATATACCCCCACTCTACAGTCCCCGTTACAAGGTCACCAGTACCAAAACCCAACATCCTCCCCCCTTTGAAAGCTGTTGCTTTCAAACTAGTCAAAAATTTACAATAAACAAATTTACAAAAATTTCACAAATTAACAATAAATTTAAAATATGCTAATGTCCAGATCCTTCATAATTAGGAAGTTATTGTCCATTAGTCCTGTAAGTTTGCTGCCATGGGGGGAAAGCATAGCTTGGAGATAGCTCTCTTCTTCTCTCCGTCACGTGTAAAGATTGTGGCCACACGAACCAAATTGTCTTTTCCAGGGTGTAGTTGTACCACTCTACCTAAAGGCCAGTTGAGAGGTGACACGTTATCCTCCTTGATCAGAACCATATCCCCAATCTGAAGGGAACGTTGTTTGGTGTTCCATTTTGGCCTTTGTTGCAAAGAGGTGAGGTAATCTTGCTGCCAGCGAGACCAAAAGTGCTGCCTAATTTGTTTACAGCGCTGCCAATGCGTCAGACGATTGGTGGGAATATCGGACACATCAATCTCTGGGTATGTGGTAAGAGGTTGTCCTATTAAAAAGTGGCCAGGTGTTAAAGAGGATAGATCAGTGGGATCGTGGGATAAGGGTGTGATGGGTCGGGAATTAAGGCACGCTTCTATGGTACACAGAACGGTGGACATGTCTTCAAAAGTTAAGTGAGCGTTGGCAACTACCCGTTTCAAGTGAAATTTGCAGGACCTTACAGCTCGTTCCCAACTGCCCCCAAAATTGGGAGCGCGGGGAGGGCTGAAGCTCCAAGTTATTTGCTGGTCGGCTAGATAATTATTTACTCTATGTTTGAATTCGTCTGACTTGAACTTAACAAGTAAAGCTTTAAGCGTATGTGAGAGAAGAGTAGATAATAGAAGCGCTGCTTGCAATTCTAACCTTGGTATTGTATGTTTTTTCGACGGTGCTATTCTAGATTTTGAGCAAAGAAGATGAATTGATGATTCCTGAAAGTTTGAAGATTTAATATACAATGCTGCCCCATAGCCTGACTGGGAGACATCACAAAAACCGTGAATTTCCATATTATTGCAATGATTTGACGATGTGACCAAACGTGGTAACCTAAGTTCATTCAACTTGGGTAAATCATGACTGAACTTGCGCCATTCAATTAGGAGATCAGGAGGGAGATCCTCGTCCCAATTTATCTTGCGCTCCCATAGAGCTTTCATGAACAATTTGGCCTTAAGAATTACAGGACCAAGCAAGCCCATAGGATCAAATATTCTAGCAATTCTGGAAAGAACTGCACGCTTTGTAATACTATTATCCAATAGAGATGCGCTTATGGAATAGTATAAATCATCAGAATCGGAACACCATAACAAACCTAAGGTTCTATTTATATTAAGTTGATCTGAACATAATTCGTGTCTATCTTCTATCATATCCTGAGGAAGGTGTGAAATAATTCTGTCATCATTGGCGTTCCACTTTCGAAGTTGAAATCCACCTCTGCTAAGTAGGCGTATGAGTTCACCCTGTAGAGCGATAGCTTCTTCAATCGTGTCAGACCCAGTGAGCAGATCATCTATGTAAAAGTCGCGCAATAACACAGAAGCTGCCTTGGGGTGAAGATGACCATCTTCAATCGCTAATTGTGTTAGACATCTTGTAGCCAAATAACTTGCTGGTTTCGTACCGTAAGTAAGAGTAGTTAATCTGTAAGTCATTAACGGCAAATTTACTTCTTCGCGCCAAACAATCCTCTGCATGTCCACACATGATTTATCCATTATAATTTGTCTGAACATCTTTTCAATGTCAGCTGTTATGACATACTTATGAAATCTGAATCTAAGAATAATGGAGATCAAATCTTGTTGTTGTATAGGACCATCCATTAGAATATCGTTGAGTGAAACACCAGAAAAGGATTTACAACTTGCGTCGAAGACAACTCGGGTCTTCGTTGTCGAACTTGTGGGTTTGAAAATTGCGTGGTGAGGAAGGTAATATACTGAAGACTCTGAGGCCACGTCTAACTCGCCTTCTGGAACAATCTCCATATGATTCAGTTGAAGGTACTCGGCCATAAACTTGCTGTATTGTAATTTCAAATGTTGATTGTATGAGAATCGTTTCTCCATATTGTTGAAACGCTTAAGAGCATTGCCACGCGAGTCACCCAGAGAGTTACGGTTTTGTTTAAAAGGAAGTTGAATAATAAATCTACCATTCACATCACGTCGATACGTGTTTTTAAAATGCTCCTCGCAAGCGGCTTCTTCGGAAGTTAAGTCACCTATTTTTGGAACTTCTTCAATTGAATGAAATTTCTCCATAATCTCTTCGAGAGAGACAGAGCTTAAATGATGACACATGGAATAATGGACCAGTGAAGACTTATCATTCGATGGAGTTGAATTTTCGGAACCTGCTACAATCCAACCAAAAGATGTATTTTGGATAATAAGTCCTTGATCAATAAGTTTGATTTTACCGATCTCTAATATATCCCAAAAGATATCTCCGCCAATAAGGATGTCGACCCTACTAGGAATATGGAAATTAGGGTCTGCGTAATTAATACCCTGAGGTAATGTCATTTTATTTATATCTAAAGGTCGAATAGGGAGGTTTTGAGTAAGATTAGGCAGTATGAAGAAGTCAGCGTTTTGATGGTAGTTACCAAATCTTGATTTCAGAACGGCATTGACTACAAATGACACCCTAGATACTGATTTGCTGATACCTAAGATAGATATATTCGTGTGTTTGCGCTTAAGTCGAAGTTTTTGAGCAAGCGATTCTGTCATGTACGAGGACTGCGAACCACTGTCTAGAAGAGCCCTGGCATGATGTACCTGTCCATGATTATCCAAAATTGACACCAATGCAGTAGATAAAACGACGTTAGTATGATGCACAGTACTACTACTAGTGAGATTAGTTGTTATAGTAGCTGTGGCAGTTTGCACATGGCTCTCAGAATTATTGCTATTCTTTAAGCACAGCAATGAATTGTGCCTTTTATCACAGTGCTTGCAATGACCATAGCCACACTGCTGAGTTGTATGACTCATAGAACGAAGACAGTTAGTACAAATTTTAAGATTTTGCACTCGTTTCAGGCGTTCTTTAACATCTAGTTCTCGGAATGTTTTACACTGAACAATGGGTGATCTTGCGAACAAAGCGGACATTTGTTCTTATTGAAAGATAGATATGAGGCAGAAGACCTAGGTTTGTACTCGGACTTGTAACTAATTGGGGTCTTAGAGGGAGTAGAGTATGCTGTTCTTATAGAGCCGGGTTTACTGGACTCTATGGATTCTAAGACTTGGAATCTTTCATTCAAAAAGCTTATAAATGTCTCCAAGGCGGGAAGCTCCTTGGGTGAGGACTGAGATTCCCATTCACACAGCGTTTTGGAGTCCAGCTTAGATGTTATAATGTGAATCAATATTGCGTCCCAATGTTGAATTGGTTGGCCTAGTGTTTTTAAGGCATTCAGGTGATTTATGAGACCGTCGTGTAAAGAGCGTAGGGCAGTCGCGCTCTCCCTTTCTACACGAGGCAAGTCCAAAAGGGATTTAATATGCTTATTCGTAATGAGCTTGATGTTCTCAAAACGATCGGTGAGTATGCTCCATGCGACCTCATAATTCGCGGAAGAAGTTTCTATATTAGCAATAGCATTCCACGCGTCCTTCTTGAGGGAAGATCTTAAATAATGAAATTTTTGTATTGGGGACAGGCTGTTATTATCGTGAATTAGAGCTATGTAAGTATCACGGAACGTGAGCCATTTTTCATAATCACCATCAAACTCGGGTATATGAATAAGAGGCAAACTGACCCTAGAAAGACGTCGTCACCCTTTCGAGAATCTTGTTTAATATTATCTTTAGTATTATCTGGAGTATCGTTGACCTTGATGTAATTTTCAATAGCAGAAACTGTCTTCGAATAAAAAGTTTCAAATTCATTTCGCTCCTTATAGTTTTCTCCTGCTCTCTCGAGTGCAGCATCACCGTCTAATAATTCTATGGATGTTTGTATTTCGTCAAATTCATCCCACAAAGGAATAATTTTAGATAATCGTACCTTTAACTCAGGCACACCTTCATCCGTGTCGAGTGAATTTAAGAATGACTCTAAACGCGTTAGCTTATCTTTCATTAACTCCCTCTTTCGAATAAGAATTTTTTGTTCCGTCTTGCCACCAACCATCGTGAACTATTGTTAAAATTCAGACAAATCCTCAATTTAATCCTAAATTGAATATATACAAACACATATATAAGATATAAAACAATAATAAAATAATTATGAGCAAGTAAAAGGGAATCCAAAGGTTCGGCCGTTTTGAAGTGGTGATACACTAGGTGTCCCGTTACTGGAAGTCCAGACTGTATAACACTGCCAACTCGAATGTCAATCAAATTGAAACGTAAACCGGCGGATATGTCGATATCGCGGTCACTGATTCATCGCGGTTTGGAGGACCAAATAAATGTTTGTGTAGAGAATATAATATAACACAACGAAACACTCCAGTGTATGGTCTGTCGCAGACTAGACTCACAAAGTATTGGGGCATATACCCCCACTCTACAGTCCCCGTTACAAGGTCACCAGTACCAAAACCCAACATCATATGTGATTAAAATACTTATATACATATGCAGAAAGTTAAAAAAAAAACTTGAATCTATAATTAAAGAAATTATGGAAAAATCAATAGAAATATGAAAAAGTCCAAAGGCCTTTCGAGGTTCATTGTCAGAGAGCTACCATCGTTCATTGATTAGGTGGTGATTTCTTTCTTATATATATAAAATATTTCAAACTAACCACGTGAAATATAAATCAACGCCTTAACAACAATGAGCAATTTAGAAATATGAAGAAGGGTTTTCAACGAAAACAGATGTCAGAGTCACACTCAGAGTTTGACTCATATTGAAACCGTTCTTTTTGATTGAATTAAGGCAGGGGTGTTTCAGAATGTTTCTACCACTATACTAATAGTGGTAGATCGCAGAGAACTTTGAAAAAAAAAGTTGCCTGTTCGTCGTGCACATGCTAGTTAGTAACGACGATAGGGTGACAGTCAGGCTGTCGTCCACTCTATCACTTGACTGATGTACAGGGTAAGATGGGAATGTCGAATACTCTCGCGTATCCAATACGTATTCAATACTCAGAGCCCTATTCCATACTTCGAATACGACTACCATCCAAACAATGCACTCATTCGGCTATCCAGTATCTTGCGTATCGAATCCTTTTTCCTCATTACTTGACACTCTCATTATTTATCACATCACATACATATATTAAACTTTCTACAGTGTAAAATTATTGTAAGCCAGAAATTTACTTTTAACATCGTTGGTAAAAAAAATAATATATTACTATTTAGGTACTGGTGTACTTATATTACATAATTTAATGTCAGGGTACATTTTTAATAGGTAAAAATGCTTTGTAACAGTATTGTAGTTGAAAAGACTTCCTTTGACTTAGAACGGAGAGAAAGGAAAAGTAGAAAAAAAGACACTCGACAGCGTAAATAGACTTATTTAATAGTGGTAAAGCCACTAATTCCTCCTGTAAAGCCTCTGTCTTTGAGCACAATGAAAAGCTACAAAAAACAGCTGTATTATTATTTTATTATTATATGATAATTACAAAAACATGTTGAGAGCTTATTTTGTTGCAATATTGGCTCGTGCAGTAATGCAAGGTATCAATCTTCAATAAATTTTAAAATAACATACGCTTTTATGGGTCGGAAGATCATTTTGACTTGGTTATTTTATAAGTAGCTCGCATACTGAAAAGGTGTGAACACATCTGAAATAAGGAGTTGTAACTATTTAATGGAACAATCTTCAATAATCCTCAATGCAATATAGAATAGTGGTTAATAAAGTTTAAAAGATTAGAGTTGAAAGTGAAATATAAGTTACGCGTGTCCGGGTAATGAATAGGTTTTTAAAAAAAAGGAATTTAAATAAACTAGCTCGCACGTGATTGAAGACAAGAATCGAGTTTTATTAGTCAGCTCCTTCTGTTTATAGGAGAGGCAATGTTGATACGGACTTCAACCCTCTAGTCTCTCGCGGGCCGGCGTCTCTCGCGGGCCGGCATTACTGCCCCCTCCCAGTCCTTATCAACAATGCTCTCCGTACAAGTGTCTGAGTTATATCATAAAATAACAAAACAAAACTTGACTCTAAACATAAGAAATGAATATAATGTTTTAACATTCAAAAATAAAATGACGTCCACACAAGTAACTGAATTAACATTGTTTATAGAAATTACAGAAATAACAAAAGATGAACTTCTATGATTATTTGTACAAAACAAAAATAACAAAATTAACAAAGGTAAACACACATAACTACACTATATCGTTCGCACCATTGGTGGGATTTTCCTTCTCACCCGTCGCAGTTCCTGAAAATGAACTATTTCTTGTTTCAGGGTGTCCGTTCCTATCCTCCATATCTGTGCTCTGTACCGTGGTAACGTTGCGAGTACTTCGTATGGCCCTACGTATCTCGGGTCCGATTTCCTTCGCTTCTGCCTATTCAGTTTATATACGAAGTCCCCTTCTTGTATCAACCCTACTGTTTCTTCTGCTTTCCTTTGATTATATTGCTTGGTCCATCTTTCTTTTGCTGCTTTGACTCTATTATGTAACCTTTGTGGATCCGCTTCCTTTTTCCGCAATTCAAATGGTGTTGCCTCTGTGGTCGAGTGAATACTACTGTTGTATGCTAGGACCGCTCTGGCCATTGCCACATGACCCTTTATGTTTTTTGCATCAGCCAATAACTGCAAGTGTTCCGTTAGAGTGTTATGTAGTCTCTCTATTGCTCCGTGGGACCTTGGATGACCCGGTGTACACCAATGGGGGTTTATATTGAATTCTTTTAACAGGGTTTTTATTTTAACGTTGTTGAACTCTCGCCCTCTGTCCATATAGATCGTTCTCGGGCAGTCAAACGTGGCCAAATACGACAGCAATGCCTCTTCTGTACTTTCACTTGATTTACTTGTTAGTGGCCATGCTGAGGCTAACTTCGTTAGTCTATCTATTGTTGTTAAATATTTGTTTCCGTCGTATGTAAATATATCAATTTCTAGCTCCTCAAAGGGTCCCTCGGGCGTCTGACTTTGTAATAATGGAGGTACAAGTGGTACTCTTTCATACTTCCTCCTTTTGCATATTTCACAGTCCTTTATCACTTGGGCTATCCTCTTGCCCATTTGGAGCCAGTAATGCGACCTCTGTAGATGTTTAAGGGTCTCTGTGACACCACGATGGTTGGTTTTTCCCCTGTGATAATTTAGGATGACCTCTTTCTGCTGCTCTTCGTCTTCTACCGTTTCTACCTGGTTCTTACAGATTATGAAATGAGCTCCTTGTCTCAGCTCTCTTTCCTGAATTAGTCGGAGTAGTCTATTTTCAAGTTCTTGTGATTCTATAAAGAAATGGTATACCTTTCCTGGCACTGTTAGTTGGTTTATGACTGTACTTAATTGTTCGTTGTTCGCTTTCGTTCCTCCTGTAATAATATTTATTTTTAAGTGGCCATATTTGTGCAATTGGGTGTTTATTATTTCTTCTGTGTCGTCTTTTATAATTATTTGATTTCTCTTGTTGTTTATTATATCCTGACTAATCTCAGCTTCCGGTCCATTTTGTTGTTCTTGGTCTTCATCTGCGTCTGGTGTCCAGTTGGCGAAGAACTCTCGCACGTCCCTGGAGGTACTTGGCTCTCTCGTACTACTTCTCGTAATGACGTTGACGTTTCTGGACAAACAGTCGGCTACTTGATTATCAACGCCCTTTACGTGCTGGACCCTGAAGTTGTATGCAGCTATCCTTTCTTTCCACTTTGCTATCCGGGCTGACGTCTCCTTTAAATTCCCGATCCACATTAGGGGCCTATGATCTGTTCTAATAGTGAACTCAGCCGCAAAAAGGTAGGGTCGGAAATGTTCTACAGTCCACACTATGCCTAACATTTCCCTTTCTATTGTGCTATACCTTTTTTCTGCTGGTGATAATTTTCTGCTGGCGTAGGCTATTGGTCGCTCTCCCTGGATAGTTTCCTGCATCAAGACTCCCCCGATAGCTTCTTGACTGGCATCTGTCATTACAATGAATGGTTTGTTTAGGTCAGGAAATTGGAGCACCAGCGGGCCCCGCAACGCCTTCTTACACTGCTCCACTGCTTCTCTTAGATCTTCTGTTTGTATAAACTTCTTTCCTTTCTTTAAACTGTCCGTCAAGGGGTTCGTGATTGCTGCAAAGTCCTTTACGTACCTTCTATAGAAACCTATCATACCTAGAAAAGCCCTGATGTCTTTGGGTCCCTTTGGATAGGGTAATCGATCTATTGCTTCAACCTTCTTAGGGTCGGGTCTTACTCCTTCACCTGAGATAAGGTGCCCCATAAATCTAACCTCTTTTTGATATAAGCGGGTTTTATCCATCGCTACCTTTAAGCCAAAGTCCCTTATTCTTTTCAGCACCCTTGTAACATGTTCCTTATGCTCTTCTATTGACTTACTGAACACTATGATGTCATCCATGTAGATTTGCGTAAAGTCTTCTCCCAGTCCTTCAAGCAGTTCATCCATGAGGCGTTGGAACGTGGAAGGCGCATTCTTTAGGCCAAAGGGCATCCTCAAAAATTCGAAGTGGCCTCTATCGAACGTAAAGGCCGTCTTCTCGACATCTCTCGGGTGCATCCTAATCTGGTGATACCCGGCCTTGAGGTCGAAGGTACTGAATACAGTTGCTCCTGCCATATGGTCGAGTATGTCTTCTATCCTTGGCAGAGGGTATCTTTCAAGCTTAGTGTACTTATTTAACTCTCTAAAATCTACTACCAACCGGTATTTAGGGGGTTTACCCTCCTCGACCTTTTTTGGGACCAGCCAAATAGGGCTCGAAAATTGCGACTTAGACCTCTGTATTATGCCCTGGTCCAGCATTTCCTTTATTTGCTCCTGCATTATCTTTTTCAATTGGTGTGGGTACCTTCTAGGTTTCACGTAAACAACTGTACCTTCAGGGAGTTCTATTTGGTGTTTGACCCTACCTGTAGCTGATAACCTCTGTCCTTCACTATAGAATACTTTTTCAAATTCTTTCATTAATTCACTAACCTGATGTTCTCCTGGTATCACTTTTCCACAGTTTACCGTTATTCTCTTCCCTGGTTTAACTCTCCCTTCCACGAAGTATTTCCTTTTTCCTAGTTTAATGTCCCACTTCCCTCTTTTACACTCAGGTTTTGCATTGATTCTCTCCAAAAAGTCGCACCCTAGAATAACTCCATATTTCTGGGTCTCTAAGTGGGTCACATGCACTTTCATCTCCAAGGTCTCTCCTATTAATTCTCCCATCTCTACCTGTAATTCGCCTACCAGGCTCTTCCTTCCTGCCATGGTGACCAAGGTGCAGTTGCACGGTGTCAGCCCTGAATAATTGTCCATCCTTTTTGCCACTTCCTTGTCCATAATTGTGCTATCTGACCCTGTATCTACCAAACACTTAGTCTTCCATTTGGGAAAAAAAAATATAGGGAGCTTACCTCTTATGCTATTCCTCTGTTGCTCGCCTATATACCTCTCGCCTAACCTTCAATCCTTCTTCCTCTTCTCTCGAATAGCGATCCTCCCACCACGAGTCTCTTCCAGTGAAGGCCACTTCCCTCGCTCGTACCAGCGCTCGTGTCGTTCTATCGATGTCTCTTGCTCCGACCCTGTTGACTCTGATGAGCTCCCGTCCTCTGAAGAGCCTTCCCCTTTTTGTCTTCTCCTGCCCCACATCTTCTCCCGCCGGGTTGTGTTAACTTCCATGGGCTCATCTCTTGGTGTTGGTCTATACTGTTTCGTTCGTGGTCTCTCCTTGCGATATAAATACGGACACTCTCGCGCGAAGTGACCGAGTTCACCACACTCCCAACATCCTCTTCTTACTGGCTTCTCTCTTCGCGTGTAGCCTCCCACTGCCTCATAGCTGTTCCTCCTGGCTTGAGATCTTCTCTCTTCAAAACGTCCCCGTGGCTTCCTCTCCTGTGAATACCTCCCTTGTCCTCGATCCTCATAGGCTCTTGCTCTGAATTGCCTATCCTGAGGTACTCTCCTCCTGGTCACAACTGCCCATCCTCCTTCTGACTTCCCTCTGTATATAACACCGTTATCTTCTCGGTCCATTTCTTCCTCCCGGATGGCATTAATTGTCTCCTCGAGACTAGTGGGCTTCATGATACGGAGGGCCATTCTCACTCGTTCTGGAGCTGCCTTGAGGAGAATTTCACTGGCTAATTCTTCATATATCGTCGTTCTCCATTTCGCTTCTTGACTGTCTGTGCACTTTTCATTTATCTTCATAGTTAATTTCCTTGTCGCATCCCCCAATCTGCGCCCGAACTCAGCGCAGGTCTCACCATTCTCCTTCCGCATTTCAAACATTTTTAGCGCACTTCTAGCTACAGGCTTTGCGGCTCCAGCATATCTGTCCTTAAGGGCTGCTCGCACCGCACTCCACTCCGCACAAAACGTAAGTCCTAACTCCAGCATCACCGTAAGGCTGACCCTGGCGAGGAAGTAGGTCTTGATGTTCTTGTCTGTAGCTGGGTCTAGTTGAGTTGTGACTAACTGCTCGTTGATGCAGTCCATTCTCTCTATGAACAAGTCCAACTCTCGAGCATCACCCTCGAACCTCTTTATCGAATCTAATAGGTTCATCAGGTACCCTGCTTTTGCTACTCTCGCTTGTTCTATTTTCACTGCGAGCCTAACATCGGCTCCTGTTGTCTGTTTACTCGTCATGTTGGTTTCTACACTGGACACAACACTACACTATTAAACAGTTGGCGAATGATCCCGGGTTTCGGCACCAGTTACGCGTGTCCGGGTAATGAATAGGTTTTTAAAAAAAAGGAATTTAAATAAACTAGCTCGCACGTGATTGAAGACAAGAATCGAGTTTTATTAGTCAGCTCCTTCTGTTTATAGGAGAGGCAATGTTGATACGGACTTCAACCCTCTAGTCTCTCGCGGGCCGGCGTCTCTCGCGGGCCGGCATTACTTATATATGTCTGTTGCAGGAGTTCGCTCCCTCAGGAGAGTGGATGCACTTGGACATCGCAGGCGTGATGGGCCCTGAAACAGACGTACCCTACCTCTCACAAGGCATGACAGGTCGACCTGTGCGCACCCTCGTCCACTTCCTCGCAGACATGGCCAAATAGTGGGCGTCAAAGCAGATTCAATCACGCACTGTCAAAGTCTCTCGGGCAGTGCTCCAATAACTTCTCAACTATGCATGCCTTGCATAATCTTGTTTTATATTCAATCATTGATACCTGAAATATATATATATGTGTGTATATATATATTGTATACAAATATTGAAATTCACTCTTTTTCTTTTAACACCCTACTTGTTCACTTAACGAAGTTTAATTTGAAAATTTAATCTTTATCAAAGAAAAAAAAAAGCTATAATTTTTTATTTAAAAAAATGGAAGTTTAATAGTGTCAAACAATCTACTAAAAGGCAAGAACCTGAATATAAGAATTAATTTATTCAAAAAATATTTTGGAATATTACAGATGAAGAACTTATAAAAATAAAATATTACTAAACCTGTGAGAGAGTTATCGATGTTCTTATCTGGATATGCGTCAGTTTTTCCAGGTTCCACTCAAACTCTTGAATGGCGACGTTTTGATTTTATTTAAAATTTTTCTGAGAAGTAAGAAATAGTGAATGAAAAATGTAATTTATGAACCTTTACATTATAGAACCTCAGTAATGTAAGTTCATAGTTTTCTTTTGGCTTATTCAACACTTCTTACTTTTTGTTTATGAAAAAGACTTAAACCTAGTCTAAAGTTGTTTTAGTTATTATATATATATATATATATATATATATATATATATATAAGTAGTTAAGTTTTATAAACTCTGGCACACTAGCTCGAAAATTATTATAAATACTGGCACACTAGCTCGTATATTATTATAAATACTGGAACTAGGTCACCCACCAGCTGTGTTATGACTGGCCGTCTGTCCTATGTCTGTGTTAAGTCTGGAAGGTTGGTTCCGGTGTCGGTTGCGGTATCGGAAAGCACCTCTGTGTTTATGTTGACGTTATATTATAGAAGCTGTGTAAAAATTCTGGTCTCTAGGTCATATATTATTATAAATACTGGAACTTAGGTCGCCCACCAGCAGTGTTATGACTGGTCGTCTGTCCTATGTCTGTGTTATGTCTGGAAGGTTGGTTCCGGAAAATGAGCTGTTAATGTAAACACACTGTTAGTTAATATTTTAACAATAAATGTTAATTGAAAGTAATAAAGTGTGAATGTTGGCATGTAGAAATAAAGGTACCTTCAGCAATCATCGACCAGAGTTGTGTTGTGGAAAGAATATTTGCAGGCGAACCCCCCCTCGAGACATGCATGCTGGCTGGAGGAGGTGAATATCCGAGAGGTCATTTCAGTCCATTCACCGGATAACATTCCAGTTACACAAGCAGATGCCCCACCCCTTGCCCTCAGCGAAGGTGACGCCATCTTAGCCTTTTTTTTTGCCTGTTCAGACTTGCATACTTGCCAACTGCCGAGAGAGTTTACTTCAGAGCATTAACCCGATAACATTCCAGTCACACAAGCAGATGCCCCACCCCTTGCCCTCAGCGAAGGTGACGCCATCTTAGCCTTTTGCTGCCTGTTCAGGCTTGAATGTTTGCTAACTGCAGAGGTTAACATAGTACATTAACCTTCGCAAGTTCAGACACGCTGAGATGCTTCCCTCCCTGGGATGACGTATCCAGCCAAGGTGACGCCATCTTAGCCTTCTGCTGCCTATGGAGTATAATAAAATAACTGCATGAAGAAAGAGAATAAATAATTCCAGTGTTTAATTAAAATGAACTGTTAATGTAAACACACTGTTAGTTAATATTTTATCAATAAATGTTAATCGAAAGTAATAAAGTGTGAATGTTGGCATGTAGAAATAAAGGAACCTTCAACAATTGTCGACCAGAGTTGTGTTGTGGAAAGAATATTTGCAGGCGAGAGGAAATCCAAAGTCAGGGTTAATATATGGATGTTTGAAGGACACCAGAAGCAATTAGAATAGTCAACCAGAGCTGTGTTGCGTAAAGAATAATTGCGGGCGAGAGGAAATCCAAAGTCAGGGTTAATATATGGACGTTTGAAGGATACCAGAAGCAATTATAAAGTAAATAGAAAGGTTAAAGTAAATTACCTAAAAAACTGTTCCTGGACTTAATGAGTTTGTTGTTATTGTTAGCAGAGCGGGAATAAAACTGTTTACGAATGAATAAGCTGTGGTTAACATATGCACGTTTGAAGGACACCAGAAGCAAATATAAAACGTTCTTGAAGCTATTGTTTTTCTACATTGTTTATCACAAGGAAAGCTCAAACAAGTTTTTAAAGTAAATAGCAATGTTAAAGTAAATTAGTTAATAAAAACTGTTCCTGGAGTTAATGAGGTTGGTGTTAGCAGAGCAGGAACAAAACTGTTTACGAATGAATAAGCTGTGGTTAACATATGCACGTTTGAAGGACACCAGAAGCAAATATAAAACGTTCTTGAAGCTATTGTTTTTTCTACAACTTTTATCACAAGGAAATCTCAAATAAGTTTTTAAAGTAAATAGCAAGGTTAAAGTAAATTAGTTAATAAAAAACTGTTCCAAGATTTAATGAGTTTGTTGTTTCGAAAAGTTAGTAACATAGGAAATAATAATCTTAACCTTCTGCGAATGCTTATCAAGATAGGAGCAGTCAAGTTCTCAGAGATTACTTCATCTCTGTTCTAATTCACATGTACATGGAGAGAGCCTGTTGTCTCAAGGCCTGGAAAATATTGGTGCGCCATTTTAAAACAATCTACAAACCAACCGAAACTCCTCCTCCTCCTCTCCCCCTCCCTCCCTCCCTCCCCCACCTCCATTTTGGTCGTTTATTTTTACCAGCATATATTCCACTGCGAAACTACAACGAAGCACAGTCTTCCAGCAGACCTGACAACCTCTACTACTAGAGCTTCCCTGTAGCCCAACCAGACAACCAACTACCAAAGTAAGTCTAGTTTCTTTATTTGCTGATTCCCAACTAAATACTTGTGTGTTTTTGTTGATGAAGAACTCGTTCATTATTTTAGAATCATGGACTCGCTATTGAATAGGATAGACAGTACAGTTACAATTAAAGGAACGGATCTGGAAAAGGGAAAATTATATGACATAGTAAAGTTGAAAAAAATCACGACAAGATTTGGCCCGAGCGTCTTAGCCACTTTGTTCCCTTATAAAACAAACCTTTACGGTTCTCTTATTCTTCCGCAAAGATACTTGGATGTGTTAACAGACGATTATATTGCAAGTTATAAAGAAAATCAATTAGGGATAACATTTAACGGGGTTGTAGATAGGAGACACTCGTATAATTTTATTGAACGATAACGTAATAATGTATTCTGGACTGAAGAGGAAGGCTAAACATACTGACTTACAGACTTTACCTTTTAAAAAACGTTTCACTAGTCCTTCTTCTTCTTCTCCTTCTGTTCAATTAATAGAGACTGCTTACAAAAGTAGACTGATGACATACCAAATAACAAATATGTTGTCATCCAATACTTTAGATGACTTTTTAAATCATGTCCAAAGCGAAATTGCGACCTTACTGACTGACTGTCTGCAAACGAAACATTCGGTAAAATATAATATAATAGTAGATGTAGTTATGTCAAAAAATACTTTAGAGATTCTCGAGGCTAATTTAAAGTCAAGAAATCGTGTCTTATACCGAACCACAGATTTAAATGAAGAACTTAACATTACATTTGGCAAACTGAGAAAAGAATTTGATAATATGAAGACGAAAGGTTCGGGTTGGGTGTTAAAATATGTCAAAAAAATGCAGCTTCGTATAAATAAACACAATCCATTGTTTGTATCTTCCTTTATTGAACTACCTAGGAAAATTAAAAACACCCATTCGGTCATTAATGTAAAGAATACAGACAACTTATGCTTCCACTATGCAGTTTTAAGCAAGTTTATTAACAAGAACGCTAGTCGTGTTAAAAAATATAAAGAACAACTGTTAGAAAAGTATAATTTTTCAATGTTTAGTGAATCCCAACCGGTAGAGTTGTCTGCTATTCCCAAGTTTGAAAAAGTCAATAACGTTTCCATAAACATTTTTGCATTAGACGAAAATGAGTCAATTTACCCATTGAAAATTGTAAATGTAGAGAAGGATGACCACCGTGATTTATTGTTGATTCGCAAGGATAAAAATGCTCATTTTTGCTATATAAAAAATTTCCAAAGACTGATACGACATCAAATTCAAGCCAAGACAAAGTCAACTTACTCGCTTGTCTGTAAGACTTGTTTCACACAGATATCGGATTATGATTGTAAAAGAGCAAATAAACGTCTATTAATTCATAGGCAATTGTGTCAGGAAAAAAAGTCGTGCATTGCAAAGATGCCTACACAAGATTTAAAATTTGATAAATACGAGTCGACATACAAAATACCGATTGTCATTTACGCAGACTTTGAAGCCATCTTAAAAAAATCAGATCCTCATGAAACTTTTAACTTTGACGAACCATTTCAGTACAATATTAATACTCACATTTTATCGTCTTATTGTTATGTCATCAAAACGACAGATGAAATTGAACAAGAATCTATATTACCAACGACACCTGTCTTATATCGAGGGGAAAACGCTGCTCAGCATTTCATTGAAAATTTACGAGACATTTCAATCAAGGTAGATAAAATTATAAATCGTAATTTACTAATGCCTAAATTAACAGACGATGAATTGAAGACTTATTTAGACGCTAAAAAATGTCCCTTATGTCAGAGAGATTTTAACGATAACGTGGTAAAGGTACGAGACCATTCACACTTTAGCATAAATACTAGTAACCCTTCAACAGGAAAATTTCGTCAACCATTGTGTCGAAGTTGTAACTTAAAGTATAACAACTTGAAAAACATGTTTGTTGTCGTGGCCATGCATAATTTATCAAACTACGACTCACATTTTTTCATTACAGAATTTAATAGAAACGAAGATATCAATATAATACCAGTCAATGAGCAGCGTTATTTGGCCTTTACAGTAAAAATCGGTAATGTTACATTTCGTTTTATCGACACATTTAGATTTACTATGGCTAGTTTAGAGAAACTCGTAAGCATACAAGATAAGGAGTGGTTGGTTAGTCAAGTGGAAAAATTCTATCCTGACAGCCAACAATGTGAAATGGTTACTAGAAAGGGGGTCTATCCGTACACTTATACAGACAGTTGGGAGAAATTCAATGATACCATGCTTCCACCCAAAGAATCTTTTTACAACGACTTGACAGACCGACATATTTCCACAGAAGACTATAATTATGCAAAATCTGTTTGGCAAGTGTTTAAATGCAAAAATTTGGGCGAATATTCAGATTTGTATTTGACTGTAGACACAATTTTGCTCATGATTGTTTTCGAAGAATATAGAAACGAAGTATATAGAACATATGGGATAGATCCGGCACATTATTACACTACACCGAGTTTAAGCTGGAACTTAATGTTGAAATACACAAAACAGACTGTTGGTTTATTCCAAGATTATGACATGCAGCTGTTTACCGAGAAATCCATCTATGGTGGAATTTGTCAGTTAAATATTAAATATGTTGAAGCCAATAACAAGTACATGAGAAACTATGACCCCGGTAAGCCAAACGTATACATTATGGCATTTGATGTTGTTAGCCTATACAGTTCGGTTATGCAATTTTTTAAACTTCCCGTCGGTGACTATGCTTGGGAAGAAGATTTGGATAGATTCACACCCAATTACATAAAGTCATTAGGCAAAGACGATGAAAGAGGTTACTTTTTACAATGTGACATAGACTATCCAGAGGAAATTCACGACGCTCATTCAGACTATCCCTTTTGTCCCGAGAGAATAGCAGTCAATGGGGGAAAGTATAAAAAACTCGTTCTCACGTTAAACAATAAAAAAGACTATTTTGTCCATTATTTATACCTAAAGCAGGCTCTCGATCATGGTTTGCTATTAAAATCAGTCAAAAGAGTGTTGGGTTTCAAACAGTCCTATTGGATCAAACCATATGTTGAATTAAACACTGATAAGCGTAAAAATACAGATAACGAATATTATAGACAATTGTATAAACTCTTTCTCAACAGCGTGTATGGCATGAGTTTACGGAATGTTTGCAAAGATAAGAAAATTAAATTGATAAATAATGAAAAGTTGTTGGATAAATATCTAAAACGCTCAGACTTTGTAGATAGACACATCTTTAATGAACATTTAGTTTCCGTTACATTGGACAAGACAGAAGTGTTTTATAACAAGCCTACAATAATTGGAGCCAGTATCCTTGCGATATCAAAATTTATAATGTATCGATACTTTTATGACGTTTTCAAACCTATTTTTAAACAAGACCTATCTCTCATTTATACAGACACTGACTCGTTTTACTTTAAAATTACCAATGTTGAAGATATCTATGAAAATTTGCTTGCCATTGAAAATCACTTGGACGCCTCAAATATTCCAGCTAAACACAAACTGTTTTCCAATAAAAACAAGGGTGTTCCTGGGCTTATGAAGGAAGATACGGGAACAATTATTGAAAAATTTGTCGGTCTATCGCCAAAAATGTATTGCTTAAAACTCGATGGTGATGTTGAGAAGCAAAGATGTAAAGGAATATCAAAGCATGTAGGAATTAGTTTTGATGACTATTACAATTCCTTGCAGACTAGTCAAAATCTTTACAAAGAAATGAAAAGGATTCAATCTAGATATCATGAAGTGAGCACGATTCACTTGAATAAATTAGCCTTGAGAAATTATGACGATAAAAGAATCGCTTTGGACGATTGTGTAAATACTTTGCCTTATGGTCATTACTCCAGACCTAGTTTAAGCGATGGTGGGGGGTAGTAGTAGTAGTAGTGGTGGGGGGTTAGACTTTATTTTAGTTTTGTGTAGATCTTGAGACTAACAGTATCGACATCATGTTGCTCTTCTCTGAATTTAGAATCAATTCCAAGACTTTGAGAATAAGTATGGAAAATATGAATCATATTCGTTTAGTGCTAACTCATGGGAGAACCCAAGTATCGTTTGACATGGATATATTCAACAAACTAACAATGGGACCGATTGCAGACATAATTTTAAATTTCTTTAATGGAGACAGCAGGGAATGTGAATATTTTCAAATTGAATGCGACTATGTTAACGTAACTTTGGTGAATCAAAAGGGGAAGAAAAAGAAGATTATCACCTTGGGAGATTGTATTCAACTCAACAAATCAGACTATGAATTGATGTCCTGCTTAAGAAAGCCTTTAATTGAGTACTTTGAATTTTTCATTTCGATAATTCTATTCCAACATCTCTTGGCTATTCCAAATCAAACATGCCAAATCAATGAAAGCAAAAAGAACAATGAAAACGTGGACATAGCTGGACCATCTTTACCAACTGTTGAAATGTCTACGTGGAAACCATCTATTGAGACGGTGGAGGAGGAGGAGGAGGAGAATGATGGTGGAAAAAGCACAGTGTAACTATAATGCTACCATACTATATTTACATGACTCTTTCTCTCTCTCTCTCTCTCTCTCTCTTTGGTGTTGTTATTAATTACCATGTAACTTGTTTCAGATAAACCATGGAACTTTTCGCAGTTATTGAAGTCAACGGTTTGAGATCAGAGGATGGTAAATTTATCTTCAAAGAGTTGTCGTATACTTCATCAGCAGTGCGAGAGGAAAGTCTAAGCATAAAACACTTTTATTTCAAGCCTCCTACTGGTATGAGGAGCTGTGTAAAGACAAATACATGGCTGAATCGTCGTCACCATGGACTGGCTTGGGATAAGAACAATGATAATCAGTCATACAACGATTTCAATGAAGAAGACTTGAAGACAATCATGGAAAGGATTGCAGCAAATAATGCAATTCTTTTCGCAAAAGGAGAAGAAAAATGTGTAATTTTACAAAAATTCTTAAAGCGGACTGTATTTAATTTAGAGAAGTTTGGCTGTCCACCAATAGATGACCTATTGTTTCAGAAATCATCAAGTGACGATTATTTTGCCACAAGTGAAGATTATTGTGGCAATCATTCAAATAATTTACAAAATCGGTGTACAACCTCAAAAATAGAAGCTCTCATGAGCTGGTTTCTACCAAAATGCTTCCCAATTCTCTTGAGATGCATTCCAATGTTAAAAAATATAAACAATGCTGAGTTAATTGCAAATATTGCAGAGTCTTATGAGATATTGACAGTGTTTATACATAGAATAAAAATTAATTGTACTATAAATTATAAGAAATATTATACAACAAAACTGCTAACCTTTTTGGAATGGTAAATAAATGTATTAAACAAACAAAAGTGTTTTCTTTTATTCATCCTATTACCCATCAGAATGCATCAGGTAGGTGGAATTAATACGTTCTTGTTAATAAGACAAGATTATGTGAAAATTTATCAGTCTTTGTCTGCTTCAGAATGAAAACTGTTCACTTTGGTCCGGTGCGTGTCCACCAACTAGTCACGTGGTCCACAGCTCACCGGTTGGCGAGAAAAGGACCATGGGAGGAATGCGCCAGAGATAGGGACCGGTTCAAGAGACGTGTCATGGCGGCCTCGAACGTCATCTCACCCATCCTGGAGGAACACCACAGATGGAAAATATACAAAGACAGACATTGTGATCAATAATCTCTTATTGTGATCAATAAAATGTTGATAATTTTTTTTATTCTTGACTTTATCCTTCCCTTACCCCAACATGATTAGGTTAATAAATACACACGGGATAATTATTGAAAAAATAATTTTATTTAAAACCAAGTATCATATTCAAATTGTTTACATTCAGGAGACCAGTTTCTATGTTCATCTTCAACACATTCATCTGCTTTCCAGTCGTAAAGCATTACATTACAATATATACATTTTACACAGTCATTAAAATGAGAGAGGCTGACGAATCCAGATTTAGCCAACTCTCTTACACTAGGTTTAAATTTCCAAAATGGGTTGAAACTCTTGATTCTCGCCTCGATGGAGTTTTCCAAGTTGATGAGGTTGAAATTTTCTTGACACCAGTTATTCAACTTGTGACAGTTTGTTTGACTGCAAACCATGTTGGGAGCAAATAATTTATGATGCAAACACTCGGGATGAACTGTTTGTAGCTTTTTAACACTCTGACAACCAAAATCTTGTAGATTTAGTATAATTGAGCCTGGTAGAAGAGACTGGAGAAACTCCTTCTTTTCATATCCTTTGACAAAGATGGCTGAATACTTGATGGCCAATGTTTGTAGGATAGGATATAATTCTTCGTATTTCACATGTCCTGAATCTTGATTTAATCCATGATGGTACTTTACAACCCACTTATTACAATGCATTGTTGGAATAGAGGGTGTCTTGAAAACATAATGAGTCGTTGAACCAGAATTAAAGTCGACTGCAGTCAACTCTTTCACAATATACTTTTTCTTGGTGTCTCCACCTTGGAAGCCTTGAAAGTCTAAAATCAAATACATGACTAGTGCTGCTGCTCTGACAACTGCTGGTGTCGACTGAAGGTAAGTTAGACTAAGCCTTGCCATTTATTCACAGTTCCAGTCAGTGGGTAGTAGTCGATAATTTTGTCATGGAGTAGGAGGCAGTAGGCAACAGTGTTTGCTGGCACGTTTTCACCAGTTTCAATTTCAATTCGAATATCGACAGGGCTATTTTTCAAAATTTCATTCTGTTTTGATGTATCAATGACAATTATCGGTCCAAGACTCTTAAAGTCTGACATGTTGAGAAAGGGTGGAGCATGTTCGTGTTGGTCTCCATAATAGGATGATTTGAATTTACAATAGAGATCATAGAGTATGGCATACTGGTTAGCATCCATGTCGACTTTAAAGTCATTGTAGGGAAGTGTTATGCTGTTTAAATGAACTTTAACATTTCTAAATTTAATATCGTCAAATACAGACATGTTTTTCTTTAAATCATTCTTTTTATCGGTTTGAAATCCAATCAGTACATAGCGTGGTCTTTCCAAAGCATTGCTAGTCTTCACAGACCAGTTGTGCAATGTTGTTGCATTTAAACTGTTTTCAAAGAGCTCCCAACTGGAAAATGGCACTGTTATCTTGGAATTTTGATTCAAAGTCTTTAAAAGAGTCAATCTTTCCTTGTCATTAACTTCAACATGTCTAATATTCCACTGGATTTTGTCTATATCTACATGAAGTTCTTCATTACCATTTGAAATTAATGCATTATTGTCATTATTGCCTCTAATTAATACCAGTTCTTGTTTAGCATTTAAAAATATCTTTCTATAATCTTCTGCAATGCCGAGTAAATGCTTCAATTGTAGTATGCCTGAAAATGTCTTGTTTTTCTTTCCCACAACCAGCTGGGACCAGTTGATTTTGGTTTCCTCTCGTGACCATCCACTCATTTCCAAGCTATGATCATTCCTGTCGTGTGAAGCATATCCTTTAATGGTTGATGTAATGCCTACATTACGAGTCTTGTCAATTTCCTGGCCAAACAGTTCAAAACGGATCTCAGAAAATAGATATGCTAGTCCATTTGTGATAAAATCACACTCTTCTACGGGATCTTCCTTCTTGCTATTCTGTCCATATTTAAACACTTTACCCTCAATGTAGAGATAGCTGTCGTGGAGATATGTATAACGGTCCTGTTGATTAATTGTGATGCGAATTTCATCATTTTCGTCAAAACTCGACGTGTTTGGCGTGTACGTGTGATATTGATTTCCAGTAATGGCGTCATCAAATTGTGGAGGTGATTTAACATTCAACATTTCTTCTTCTTCAATCGTAGTCCCAATTTCTTTAAAATCACTCTGCTTTTCAATGTTAACCGCTGTGAAGAAGGTGGGTGACTAACTTTATCATTTGTCCTCTTGTCATATTTATACTGATTTGGATATCTAATTAAACCCATTCTTTTTCAAATGTAGTGCTACGCTGATTGTTTCTCCCTGTAGATCAAAGGGTACACCGTCGTCGTCAATCAATCGAATGGTAATGATGTCTATTGTTCTTGGTATGACTGGTAAATAGATTATCGGTGATGGTGTTTCACTGATTGAATATCCAGGCTGGCTTTTAATGGCAAAACTGTAGAGAATATGGCTGGGTG
This sequence comes from Hermatobates lingyangjiaoensis, assembly GCA_026182355.1. Taxonomy (NCBI): domain Eukaryota; kingdom Metazoa; phylum Arthropoda; class Insecta; order Hemiptera; family Hermatobatidae; genus Hermatobates; species Hermatobates lingyangjiaoensis. The sequence goes on along the minus strand of JAPFBL010000078.1, from coordinate 126,295 downwards.
TTGAATTCCTATAGGCACCGGAGACAATGTTACATTCAACATTAACGTTTGTAGCCTTGATGACATTTGCTATTCGGTCAGAAGAAGTCCATGTATTTATAGGAATTGTCTGGTTGTTGTTGAAGCCCAAGAGGGAGCCAATGGAGTTTTCCCGCCCAAAGTCCAGTGGGAGGGGGGAGTTAATTTCACATTTCAAGGTTACATGGTTGCCTCGTAGTTGAACCTTTGGCGTTTGCTTGCTTAAAAATTCATTCAAATCATCTACGTCATACAGTCCTTTGGGTATAGTAATGACTCTGGAATCGTTTAGAAAATGCAGCTGATTATTTTCCTCTGTTATATTTGGTATAGAATTGAATGTAGTCAACGACATGAGTCCAAGGGAATAGCTGGCATCGTCATCGAGTCGTATTAGTGGGAAATATTCACAGGAGAATTCGCTGCTATTTCCCTTGATACTGAATAAATTAGACATGGTTACCAGTCCTCTTGTTGTTTAATAATAAATTTTAACGCTAATGCACCACAATTATATGGTTTAAACTGATGCCTCTCGCGGTTGTAGACAATCTTGCATCCATTCATATATTTGATAAACTCTGGAAATGGTGGTAGGTTGCCAAAACTGTCATAATAATGCACTAAATTATTGTTGTTTTTCACATATGCCACCCAATGGGTGCCTGGATTGTTGAATTTGTCCAAGTTGACTATAGCGCATTCCCTCTTCTTCCACGGTCTCCTCGGTAGATTATCTCTTGAGAATACGCCTCTAAAATGTTTCAAGCAGTGTTGGCTGGCCAGGTGTAGAATGTCAAGGTCAGTCAATGCTCGGTTGGTGGGAATTTTTTTTTTTTTCTCAAGTAGAGACCTGTTCCAGTCCTCCTCCTCCTCCTCTGTTGAGTCTTTTTCCTTCCCAGACCCCTACCACTAGTGCTGCCATGTTGTTGCGCAACCATCTGCTGACCCAGCCTTTCCAATTCCTTCAAATGTCTGCTGGCATCGTTAAATTTCTCCCTCTCCATTTGCATTCGTTCATTTTCCCTTCTATTATCGGCGATTGTTTTTGCAATAGTTGTCCCAGTGCTAACAACACCACCGAGTGCACCTAAACCAGCCAGGATTAGTGGGAGGAAGCCACCTTCTTGTTGTGGCAGTGGAAGTATACGAACAGATTTCCTCTTTCCCCTTCCCCTTCTGGTAACCTTTGTCTTCCTCTTCTTCTTCTTCCTCGTAACAACGATAGAGTCCATTGCAGTCACCGTGCAGTGTATAAATACGCTCATCAGTCATGTTGACAGCTTATATAGCTTTTGTCTGTCATGAAGTTTGTCAAGCAGTCGACTACATTACCTGTAGGGGATAACACCCCGTATAGTGAAACAACAGCTTTACCAGATACACTGTTCCCAACTAATGTCAGGGCTATAATTGTCGGACCATCCAATAGCGGAAAGTCAAATGTTGCCTATTCCCTATTGACACACCCAAACGGATTAACATTTTCAAATGTTTATATTTACAGTAAAACGTTAAATCAGCCAAAGTATGTTTACTTGGAGGAGATTTTCTCTCATGTTCCCGAAATTGGATATTATGCATGCTCAAACGTGCAGGAATTGAATAAGGATGATATAAAAAGTGGAAGCCTAGTCCTCTTTGATGATATTCCCCTCTACGAAAAGATTAATGTTATAAAATCGCTATTTACCTATGGACGACATGATCACATCAATTGCTTATTGCTGACACAATCATATGGTGGAACCTATAAACACTATCTAAGGGAAAACGCCAATGTTTTAATTGTACTACCAGTTGATGGATTGAATTTAAAACATATTTATAGCGATCATGTCAACACTGATATGAGTTTTATGGATTTTTACAACATGTGTAAAGAATGTTGGAAACAAAAATATGGATTTTTAACAATTGTCAAAGACTATCCACTGGATAGAGGGAGATATCGGCGAAACTTTGATGAATACATTACAATATGAACAGAGCGATGGTGGGGGTGGTGGTGGTGGTGGGGGTGGGGGTAGTGGGGGGGACTAAGACATGGTCTCCCACCCACCTGTTGCATTAGTCAGTACAATGGAAGAGTTGTCTGCTATTGCATCGATGCCGGCCTACCACCGCTATATGGAATCCATTAAGAATGTGAGGCTGTACGATGAAAAGGCTGATGCCTATGGACGGATTCATAAAAATCTGTGCAAGCTAAAAGAGTATTCGAACAGATGCATTAGTAGAGTGCAGCAATCAGGGCATTATGATACATGTATCTGGAGCAGACCAGGTGTGACTTGTGGTCCAGATACCTGTATATGTACTTTATGCGGCATGCTATACCACCGCATTGTCCGCGATCTGGAAAAACTATAATAATAGTAGACAAAGAGAGGACCTCGTCAGATAAACAATGTCACCACCTGTGAAGGATGTACGCCTTAAAGAGGATCTTATTAAAACAGCCAATGATATTAGAACAAAATACCGCATATACAGACAGGGAAACCGTTTTGTTGATGACTATTTTAGAAAAAGTGCCACGCCTATTGTTGAACCCATCCAGTCTTTGGTGCAAGAATTGAGCGGTAAGACTCTAAAGGTAAAGGTTGAACCAAAAAGTGAACAGGATGAACCAATTAGTCCTAAACCAACATCACGATCTCCTGCATTCATTAGGAGTGGTACTGAATGGGAAGCAGAAGCAGAAGACGACGAAGAACCAGCCATATATTCTCCATCTATTCAAGAAGCCTACAATACACCGGAAGGTAGACGATATGCAGCACAATCATTGCAACATTTACCTCCTTCTTTTAGACCATTTATTCTAAAGAAACTGGAAGAGGGTGAGGAGGATTTTGACACAACTTATGGTTTTCGTATTACTCCTACTGGTGTTTTCAGTTTGGGTGATAGTGAAGTTGCATTGGGAGATGCTACTACTGATCAATTCTTTGTCAAGGGAGACTGGATCACAGCAACACCAGGTCTATTGAGCTTGCTTTTTCTCAAGAATCCTACCCATTACAGCAAGGATGATTTACAACAATATAAACGACTGCTAGAGTCGACTCATGCACACAAACGCTTCTACTCGCCGGAGCAGCAAATCAATGCAAATTCAGGCATTAAATATATTCGTATTATTAAAAAGCTGTTTTCGAGGAAACCAAATCTCACGCCTGGAACACCGAGAAGGCGAGGCAGAGGATTAATGCAAGTTGGACAACCGGTTTATGAATATTACGACGACGTGAATGAACTCGTCTCAAGGTTGGATCTTCTCACTGCTGAATATAACGCTGGCAACACTGCACATTCCAATGAAATTGAATCTATACTCGAAGAGTTGAGAGAGAATGATATAATTTACTAAACATGACGAGTGAGAAACAAATTTTAGTTGATGAACTTCATAGAGGAGCAAGAATACGTTTCCCACGATCTCCCTTCCCCTTGAAACATATCCATAATACATGGCAAATGGATCTGGTTGATGTACGCTCCCTTGCCAATTATAACAACAAAATAAACTACCTGCTGACAATTATCGATACTTTTTCCAAATATGCATGGGTCATCCCTGTCAAGAGAAAGACTGGTAACAATGTGACTAGAGCATTTCAAGACCATTTGACCAGAGTGAAAGTCAAGCCAAAATACATACATAGTGATGCTGGAAGGGAATTTTTTAACAAGGATTTTCAAGAGCTTTGCCGAAAAAACAATATAATCCACTACAGGACATTTTCCACCATGAAGGCCTCAATTGTTGAAAGGTTCAATAGAACACTAAGGGGAAGAATGTTTAAACAGTTCTCTCTTCAAGGATCCTATAGATTTGTTGATATTCTACCAAAGATTGTACAACAGTATAATAACACATATCATCGCACGATTGGAATGGCTCCGAGTAAAGTTAAAAAGGGCGTGAATGAAGAGGCGATTTTGCAAAGAGTTGCCGCTGCTATCAAACAAAGACAAGCCAAGTTGAAAACATCTGGCCAGCTGACATTAAACACACCAGTGAGAATTAGCAAGTTTCGAACTACTTTTGAACGAGGCTATACGAGGAATTGGTCCACTGAAGTTTTCTACATCAACAAGATTCTACCCACCCTACCTGTGACTTACCAGCTGCGAGATGACAATGGACAGGATGTTAGAGGCCGCTTTTACCAGCATGAATTACAAAAGACTATTGTACCCAATGTTTATTTAGTTGAGAAAATTGTAAAAAAGCGAAAAAATGGCGATGTACTTGTAAAATTTCAAGGTTATGATAAACTGGAATGGGTTAAGAAAAAAGACTTTGTAAATTGAGAAAAAATATATATTTTTTTAAAACAATATCGTTATTTGTTACATTTTTTCTTCCTCTTTGTATTTACATTTCTCTTCTTCATCTTCTTCTTCTTCTTCTTGTTCTTGAGTCCAAGTCCAAGCACTCGTTTTCCCTTCATAGCACCAGCCACCAAGAGTGATGCGAGACGTTCATTTAACTTTGCATCTAGGGACTTTACACGTTTCCAAGCCTTCTTCTGTAACACCTTGTCTGCAGCATGCCTATCACTCAGACTGTTGCTCTGACTATAGGCAATGTCATGTTCTTTGCAAGCATCATCTAGCTTATTGATTCCTTCATCTCCACGTTCAAGACGTTGCTCTAATGCCGTACCAGGTCCGCAGTACCGGTAATGATCTTTACCAATTTTCAAATGCATCTCCTTCTTCCTATTGTTGATCCAACTGTTTAGGAAACTCATCCTCTCCTCCTTTTGCTCAGCTTTGCAATGACTTTTTCGTCGTTGTCTAAGTGTTTCGTTCCGTGAAATTTCATCAATGACAATTCACTCAGAATCTGATTCTTAAATACATTTTGCAGATAGTCTTTTAACAGACCAAATAAAACAATGTCACTATTCGATATCAATGTTGTAGTATTCACTTTGTTTTCAATTTCTTCCACTTTATCCATTAGATATTGTAGGATAATTTTTGTGCTATTATCTCGATGAGAAGCAATGTGTTGTCCGAATTTGTTTCGCATCTTGAATGAGATTTATTCAATATATTTAAATTATATATATATATAGAAAGGAACGGTGGGGGGGAAACTTGAGCTGGAGTGTGTGTCTGGACTTGTGAAGGTTAATGTACTATGTTAACCTCTGCAGTTAGTAAGCATTCAAGTCTGAACAGGCAGAAAAAGGCTAAGATGACGTCACCTTCGCTGAGGGCAAGGGGTGGGGCATCTGCTTGCGTGTCTGGACTTGTGAAGGTTAATGTACTATGTTAGACTCGGCAGTTGGCAAGCATGCAAGTCTGAACAGGAAAAGGCAAAGATGGCGTCACCTTGGCAGGATGAGTCATCCCAGGGAGGGAAGCATCTCTGCATGTCTCGACTTGTGAGTGTTAATAGCAAAGCAGAAGGCTAAGATGGCGTCACCTTCGCTGATTCCAGACATAACACAGACATAGGACAGACGACCAGTCATAACACAGCTGGTGGGCGACCTAAGTTCCAGTATTTATAATAATATATGACCTAGAGACCAAAATTTTTACACAGCTTCTATAATATAACGTCAACATAAACACAGAGGTGCTTTCCGATACCGCAACCGACACCGGAACCAACCTTCCAGACTTAACACAGACATAGGACAGTCGGCCAGTCATAACACAGCTGGTAGGTGACCTAGTTCCAGTATTTATAATACTATACGAGCTAGTGTGCCAGTATTTATAATAATTTTCGAGCTAGTGTGCCAGAGTTTATAAAACTTAACTACTTATATATATATATATATGATCAAACCACAATAAGAAATGGGAAAACAAGACTAAGATCTTTCAACCGTAACAAGCGCTCTTCGTCAGAGTCAAAAACCCAACTGAAAAACCCTCAGTTGGGTTTTTGACTCTGACGAATACCTCTTGTTACGGTTGAAAGATCTTAGTCTTGTTTTCCCATTTCTTATTGTGGTTTGATCATTGATTGTTATTTCACGTGTTTATGTGAAAGCTTTTTATCGATATATATATATATATATATATATATATATATATATATATATATATGATGATCGGCCGGTGGACGCATTTACGTCTCCGTTCCTTCATTCTTTCTCCTTTTATTTTCTTTCTTTCTACTCTCCTGAGGACGGCAAGACGCCGAGGTTATCGAGATTCGTGAGTGTTCGTCCTTTTTCTTGTGTTCTCTAGCTGTAACTTTAATTATATATATAGGATTAGGATAATTACAAGATTTCACATAAACACGTGAAATAACAAACAATGATCAAACCACAATATGAAATGGGAAAAAAATACTAAGATTTTTCAACCGTAAAAAAGTGGTCTTCGTCAGAGTCAAAAACCCAACTGAAACACTAGATGCAGAAACATTTTGATGAGTAATGATGAGATTAACATTAGGTCAAATGCTCTTTCATTAAATTACCCCTCCTTTTATATCGATTTGGCTTTGAAGGGTGCTAAAAACACTTTCTCTAATATTACAACAGAGCCCCGTTCATTGCCAAATTCTAAAGTTTTACCGTACCATGAGTGATTGGACCGTTTCTCTAGACTGCGCGTAAACTTGATTTTAATATAGTGTTTTCTAATCGTAATAACGTGGGCAATATGATAAGAAAAAACTCTCCCAGTAAACTGGAGTCCGGTGGTATTTATAAAATTCCGTGGAAAAATTTGCAATAAATTTATATTGGTCAGACTTTTAAATCTTTAAAGAGACTGGTTAAACAACACCAATACAACGTAAGTAGTCAAGAAAAAATTAGCGCCTTAATCTTGCATATAAACAATGAAAATCATCATATTGATTGGACAGGAGCTAAATGTATTACCTATGAAAAATCGATGTTAAGAAATATTATCGAATCCTCTCTGATTGAATTTGGTATCTAGTATTATAAACATTAGTAATGGGCTCTTCAAGCTTGATACTTTCTTGACGAGGGCAATAGTTTTTTACTCTTTCTTACTGTACAAGTTGTTTCCCCAAACATCACTCTCTGGAACTTTGTCCTTTCTTGAACTTTAAACCCTTTTAAAATACCACTCTTCCCTCGCACTCCTCTCAACCCCTCGCCATGATGTTTTCTGCATCTAGTGTTTCAGTTGGGTTTTTGACTCTGATGAAGACCGCTTTTTACGGTTGAAAGACCTTAGTATTTTTTTTTCTTTTCTTATTGTGGTTTGATCATTGATATATTAGGATGAATATTTATCAGGAATCGGTCTATTTCCCTCTTCAAAACAAACTTTTGAAATCAAACATTTGGTTTATTACTTGTGCAATCTCTTATAGTGTGGTATTTACTCATAATGGGGAATTTCAAAAACTATTAAGTCTCAACACAAAAGAACTTTATGTTAAAAACTAATAATGCGGCTCTAGGTCCCTGTTTCCATAACACCCTCAACAGCGCAGATGAAAACCTGAAGAAGAACACTAAGTGTTTGAAACGCATTGTTAGTTTTATCATAAAGAAGCTCTTTTTTGTGAAGATGTAATGTTTTTGAAATTCCCCATCAACCATTTGGTCTTACTTAAAAACTTTTTCATAAGATCAAATCATTTCTGCATATTTTTCCTCTATCACGAAAATCTATAATTGCAATACCAGATATAATATTTATATTATATAATATATGAAAATGTATCGATCGTAAAATAAAGCACAGTAAAAACTATTTATGAGGAATCGGACCTGAGTCCTGGTCGGTTTTTTTTTAGTAAAAATATAAAAAAAATAATAAGTTAATAAAAAAATCTGAAAGTTTATGCCAAAAAGAGTTTTTAAGGTGGTCATTGTCTTTATGTTACATGTGTTTAATACTTTTTTTAAACGGGTTTTTCAACTCCCATATTTGTGATTTAAAATTAAATTACATTTTTCAAGTTTATTATATTTGTTGGGTAGCCAGTTAATTAAATTTAATCATTTTTTTATGATTTAAATAAAACTTTTTTTGCTTTGGAAAATGTTTAGTTTTGTTTGATGACGACCGGTATTTGTAATATGTATGAGTATATAATGTTATAAGATAAAAGCCTGGGACTAATATCAGCAGTCTAAAATTAGATCTTTGATTCTAATTCTATGGAAATCCATAGTTTGAAGACTTTTTGGAATTTTGAAGTTTAACTGATTATTAACAGCCAGCGCGGGGGGGGGGGGGTAATAAGTCTGGCTATAAATACATTCTGTTTCCTTCCTGATGCACAAACCGCTTAGAATTATCTAGTAAAACATCATACTGCCCGTGAAGATTACGTATTGTATTATGGGTTCAGTGCAGGACTTCCAGTGACTAATTTTGCCTCAACCCAGATCAAGAAAAAAAACCCAAATTCTTGTAAGAAAATCCTATATTTTACTGAATAATAATAATTTAATGTTAGTTATATGAGGCCAAATGATTTATGAAGTAATATTTGTCTATAATTCCTCTTCAAAAGCAGAACTTATTCCAGCCGGATGATTACTGATTTTAAGAGATGATTTTTGTTGCTCCAAACGTTTCACATAGCGCTGATAGCATACTCCTTTTCAACCGGTGCAGGAAAAAAAACCCTCAAAAAACGCTTCCCTCCAAAAAAGAAAATGAATTTATTTTTTGACTAGAAGTACGAGTAGTATATAACCAATATCATATGAGTAAAAAATATAAAAACATCTAGAAAATCAAAAAAATTTTTACAGGTCATTATGTTTATTTAAGCAAAAACAGGAAAATAGCACAATATAAAAATGCTGGAGTAAATCAAATTCATCACTCAAATAAAATAAATTAAAACAATAACCGATACAATTTTTGATATAAGAATGACAAAATAATTTCAGAAAAATAAAATACATCCAAATAAAAACCATCTTAATAGTGCTTTATTTGCCAACAATCTATCTTTCACTGTATTAGTTTTGAGAGAGTTTTTTTTTTGTTTTGTGTTAACTTGATTTACAAATGAAAATATTCTCTCTACCGATGCAGAAGAGTGTGTGTGGTAGAGGGGTTAGATTTTTCATAAAATTTGAAAGCTCTTCAAATTTGGAATTATTCAAACCCTCCTTGATGATGAGTTAGAGAATACCAAAATTCAGGAATAGATTTGTTGGACAATGATTTATCATTAAACTCTCAAAATAACCTCCATTCATCGTTCTTTTTTATCTAGTTTTTCTCTTCAGCCACAAGTTGAGAAAAATATTTGGCTAATTTATTATTGAGCTTGGAGATTTTGCAAGATCGCTATCAATTTTCGGATCCAAAATATTTAATCTGTCAAGAATTCCTTCTTCATCCAAAGGGAATCTATTTTTGATTTTTAATCACAGTCCATCCAAGAAATTTAACCAGTCAGTTTAAAAACTCATTCCACTATTCTCTCCAATTAGTGTTACAGAAAGATTTCTCATGCATGGACCACACAAGCACTACCGTCTTTTTCCGAAAATAAGTCCTGGCGTGATTTTCGGGACCTTTTGGACTATAAGTCCTCCCCTGAAAATAGTCCCTAGTTAACATAATGTGTAAAATATAATTCGTTAAAAAATTGCTGTTGAATGTAGTAAGTATCTGTAGCTGTCGTAATATTTCAGAGAATTTTTTGGAAAAAAATATTCCAAGAAATTCCTTTTGTGCCTCTAAAGTTCGTTTCAAAGAGGCTACTACTTAGACAAGAAGTATTAATTTAACCACAGATATATTGCAAGACATGAGAGATTCAGACCAATGATTCTACAGGAAATTGATTTGGAAGAAAATGAGAACGGAATTTAAAATTTTGATAATTTATGATGATGTTCCAGAAGATGATATGGCTGTAATAGAATACATTTAAATTTCTATATAAAACAAAAATATGTAAATCTACCTAATGTACCTGAAGCCCTCCCCTGAGAATAAGCCCTAGCACGGATTTTGACCTAAAAATAAAGTAAGACAGTGTCTTATTTTCGAAAAAGACGGTAGGTATTTCATCGTTTGTACAAATTTTTGTTACTTGAGAATTTTAGATATTTTATGTACATAGTTGTTAACAGTGTCTTGGGGTCCCAGATGACACTTAAAACTTAGATGGGGTCCTAAAAACCCAGATCTAGGTGGATATCTCATCAATGGAAGCCCTCGTCCAGTGTTGCCTTGTGGCTTAAGTGCTCGACCCTGGTCTGATAGATTCTTATTCTGGCCTCGATTTATTCTCGCGGGATATTTAAAAAAAAAATTGGTATCGTTAATTATGTCTTGAAGAACTCTTAATGGATAACTTTATAGATATTGTTTTCGTCTTAATTCGTAGAAGTTAAAATCCATAAATAATAGCAAAATGTTTATATTAAAATATTTTAAAAAACAAATGACTAGAAAAAATCTGAAACAAATGGACAATTATTAAATTTAATTCTCTACAACATTTTTTTCTGTGACGTCATCTAAGACTTCAAATTAGTAGAAAGATGGAATTATCATTTGTCATTGTTTACATTTGACATTCTCTTCTCAGCTATTTAGGTTGTCGTATCAAACACTATATTGATACGACAATATAGTGTTCAGCTTGAGATCTGATTAAATTTTTCTCAATTGCACTTCCGTCATTAGTGAAATTAAGAACTGTAAGTTAATTAATAGTATTCTGAAAAATTATTCTTTTCTAAATTCAAGCATACAACCCCATTCATAGATAACCTTACATCTATTGTTATGAATTATGTTGGTTATATTTGAAACTGTAATTCTAACACATTATGACTCACTTGAAATTCTGTACAGATGGCTGGGTAATTCAGAAATGACTAAACGAGAAACTAACATTTTAAACAAAAAAAAACGTGTAAACAGCATTAATTTAAATCTTTTAGCAAATGACATTGCTAATCATGAAAGGGTACTTGTTAATTCTGCCGTCGGTTGACTGCAGATTTTATATTAATAAGGGCTTAATTACTATTATTCCTTCTTTATCTTTTTTTGATTTCTTTTTTGTTCTAATAATATGGCTTGTCCCCCTTCTTTAAATTTATTGGGTGAAATTATATTAATTAATAGAATTATATCTTGGCGTTCATTTAGATTTTTTTTTTCCTTATATTAGGTTCATTTTTAAGTTGTTGTTACAGAATTTATTTATATTGTTATACGCAGCATGGTGTTTTATACTCTGGCATAAAAAATTTGAGTTCTATTAATTATCGTGAATTTTATTTGTTAATTTTACATTGTCTACAAGGCGCGCTGCAGTCAACCGACGGCAGAATTAACAAGTAACCATGAAAGCTAGGAGTTAAATTTTAATATTCATTGAGAGATACACTTAAACGAACCACTAAAATAATGAAAGGAATTAGTAATGTCATCTGATAGACCATTATGAAAGAAGTGGAGTAGAGTTACTAATTAGATAATTATTTATGAGTGTTCAAAATATCAAAGAATAATTATAATATATATTTTTCGGGTTTTTGAAATAACTATAATGATTAATTACATTTCAATAATGCAATAAAGTTTTATTATTTATTTTTTAAGTATAATTTATTTATTATTAATAATATTTATGAAAATAAAGACAGTAGAGTTTAAAACATTTTGCACATACTCCTTAAAAATATGGACAATTATGAACTATTATCAAAATCAGTACTTTTGCAGAGGTTCTGCGATGGATTACCAAACATCTTTGATTAAAGTGGAAAATCGATATAGTAAGTAGAATAAACAAAGTAATATATCTGTTTTTTTTTATCTCATTGTCTTATCCTTCCTTATCTCAGTCCCTTACTTTTTCATTAATTCATCACTATAGGACTATCTCTATCGCTCCTACAATCCGTCTATTACACTTTACATATCACCTTTCTTCTGTAAGGCGTACTCAATTATCTCTCCTTCACTTCCTCCTATACTGTATCGCTTTCTATATCTACCTAGATATGAGTCAGATTCAACGAAGTTATTTCTTCTTATCTAATTACTGATAAGATAGACGCATGAACGGTGGAAGGTACTAACTAATACATTCATATAAGGATAGTATTACTAATTTTGAAGATTTTTTTTCTCTTTAACCAAACTCTTACCACATTTACCGAAATCTATTGGGAGTTGCCATCAACGGTCGATAGGAGTGGGAATATTACAATTCCTTTCTACATTCTATATTTATCAAAATTTCTGGTAAATAAACCATCAGTGGTAAATATGGACAATACTTGCATTTCTCACTTCTTCCGTACCATATACATTCTTTGTTGAAGAACTTCGACATTCAATTGAAATAGCTTAGAAAAAGTAGTCTCTTTAATAGAAAACTACTTAGAGTCTAATAGGATTTTGAAACAGACTTATAAATAGTATAGTAAGGATTTTTTAAGGACTAATACAAAATGGAGTGATGTTTTTTCCTTAACACATGGGTTTTAACATTTCGGTAAAGTTACATGAGTTGTACAATGTGAAAAACTATTTACTGCTTTTTACCTCAAACCGAAATAAAAACTGACCCCAAGTTCGGATAGACTTTTGTCAGAATTGACTCTTCGATACTGGGAGGCGTATGTCAAATAGGGGAATCTGTTTTTTTTTTTTTCTTATAAGAATAAATAATAATAAACTTATAAAAAATAAATTTAATTGTAAACCCACTATAGGAGGTAGCCTTGGTAATAAGTTGTTGGCACTCAGCAGCCATTATTCTTAACTTCCGCATTTTTATTAAAAAAAAAATATATAAATTGATTCGTATTCATTTTCCTCTAGTTCGATATTCAGTAACTATGTAGTAATTTACTCATTATTGGAAGTTATGGGAAAAGTATCTTTCTGAACATATTTTCTTAATAAAACGACGTTTTCCAAACATGTTTTGTTTCCAATAAACATTCATTGTTGTTTTCCAGATAACATTTTTTACATATTATGCGTCTCAGTTAAATGTTGTTGATTTAAGTTTAATTTGTTTTCTGGTGCCGCATTGTATTATGAGTTTTCACAAATACATTCTACAATGTATTTGAAACAAATTAAACCACAATTAAGTTGTAATTCGTACTCGGGAGGCCGTAAAATTAGAGTTATTCAGATTTAATAATATGTTGGTACAGTGGAATTTGAGGCCGTAGATAGTAATATTACTTTTATATAATATATTTAACTATTAAATTGAATAAACTTATTTTGTAACAATAAAATATACCTTACTTTTACACAACGATATCTATGGTTAAAGTTAAATAAGTCATTATTGTGTATTTCTCCTGAAATTAAAAAGAAATCCTCATGTTGACACATATACAGTGTATTGCTTATTTAGTCTGCATATTAGATTCCGTGAGGTTTTCGGGTAAGGTTATATTTGTTTGTGCTTTCTTACATGGTTTCGAAGTAAAACTTTGTGATTATGAGGTATTTTGTTTTAATTCTGTAATATTTTTGTATCAGTAATGTCAGCTGGTAGTCCAGATCATAATTCTATTTCTGACTGCGGTGTTCAGCAAATGCTGAAGGAGAGAGAGCATTATTCATATGATGTAATACACCCTTGCTTTTATTATTTTGTTTAAATTATGAGAATAGAAAATAGTTTTGAGATTATATTTGTGTTGGAAGAAGTATTATGCACATCGTCAAGTAAGTGTTATTTGACTAGAATGTATGTTATTCAAAATATTATCGTAATTAGTAGGTATTAATTGTTTGTAATTTGTAAACAACGTTATTAAGCTTACGAGTGACTTACATGGTTTCAATTAGAACCTTCCGATAAACATTAACTTTATTGATTTTGATGAAATTTATACGTTTTTTATTTATATGGGCTTGAAGGCATTCACTTTTTTCACTTTATACTTTGATTTTTTTGTTTATTAGCATTGTACTGATGGTTAACCTCATACTTGGAAAACTACTGCAAATCCCTAGAATTCATTTCTTTTTATTTATGTATCAGTTTCAGCACATTTATTAAGTAAGAGTGGGTACGTGTTTCTTTTTTTAAGATACTGTAGGTGGCACACATTTGTGAATGTGTAGATTTTTTAGAAGAAATCACTACGTGTTAGTTACAGAACTTTTTGATTAATGAGATTCAATAATTTGGCCTAAGTTTAGTATTCCGTACGGCTAGAATTTTTTTAGTATACTTGTGGTGTATACTTAATTTTCTAGTGTAGCTTGCGGTCAAAGTCCTTTAAGATTTTAAAAATATGAATTAATTATTGGGATTACACCATATATTTATTGTATTGTAAATACTAAATTAATTAAGAATGTAAGTAAATTTGAAGAGTCGGAAGCAATCGAAATTTAAATGATCAGTTGTGAATAAAAAACATCTATCTCCCAATGGCCAGAATTTTCATAAATAACGCATTGCCTTATTGATTGGCTAGTGTTTAATAGTGATTGCATTGTGAATTATGTTATTACTATTTAATTTCGATTCCTGTTCTTCTGACAGTCGTATGTGCTTAACTGTTTCGCAGATCCTGATATTGTAATAAATCATGGAATAAGCTGTGTCACACAACACACTAAAGCGGCCATCCTTATGTGGTAGGGATGGGACTCTACCAAGCATTCTAATTTCTTTAACGTTATAAAAACATTCTCCAACCAACAGTATTTCAAGAATCACTAACGACTGAATTTTGAATCTGAACAAGAAGTTGCTGCATAGCCTGTTAGTTATCAAACTCCTAAATTTTTAGAGAAGGACCTCGCTTATATCTATATATGTTCTGAAACTACTTGATCTAAGTTGCTTTAAATGCATATGTCATTAACATATTAAAATTGTACATTGTGAAATGATGCATTATGCATGATTTTCTGCTTCAATATGCGTTCTACCTTAACGAAAAACTATATGTCTACATAGCTAGTAATTGGTATATATGGTCATTTACAGTTTTTATAAGATATAAACTTCGATATATTCCACTTTTTTTTTTTTTTATTTAGGTTGATAGTGCATCGTCTACTTGGACATTAGCACTGTCCACCTTATTTAGCACATTCTTATTTTCTTCATATTATCTGGTGTTCCATTTAAACCGTTATGAACTTTTAAAACTTTGACCATATTTTTATTTTTTTCCCTATATCTCTTTTCTTTGTAATTTTATCACCGGGATTTCTTTGATATCCTCATTATTTTATTATTTGATCTTCTCCAACATTTTAACTGGAGTCTCATCCAATTACGTTTGTTGGAAAATATTGAAAAAAATGAAGATAAATTCATTTCGTTTTTGAGGGATAGTCAAGCTATTTACTGAAATGAAGAATTTTTTTATAATGAATTATTATAATTTTTTTTAATTTTTATCATAAAGCATATATTATTTTATTAAATATTGACTTTTAGAATATAATGTACTTCCATATATAGGAATTCATGTAATATTTGATAAGCATCAGATAAGAATGATAATTTGAATACAAAGCAGTACGTAGAACACGGTTTTATTATTATTATTATTATTATTATTTGAGGGTGATTATAGCAATGCGTTTTTTTAAAAAAAACTATTGTACTTCCCCCTTCTGTACTAAAGTATTCCGGCAGTTAGCTTCAACGACTCCAAGAAGCTCAGTACTTTTGCTGATTCCAGCGGTAAAAGTTTTTCTGTGGTTTTGTTGAGTGTCCCGAAGCACCTACCTCTGTGCAGCAAAGTTGCCTTACAGTCAGTCAGCAGGTACAACCGTGTTTCTTCCTCTTTTTTTTTCAGAATCTGGATAAACCATCATTGATAATATCCATTGAGGTTCCCTACGTTTCGGGAGAAAGTAACTTCCTTTCTCCTTCTTGGGGACGCTCTTCTTCGGATCCTTAGGACACTTGTGGGAGGTTGGCTCCCATTAGTTAGCTCTTTTGGATCCTCTGTGCTTCTAGAGAGTGGTCTCCGGACTTCCTTCTCCTTAGTATCATACAGGGGAAAATCCCTGAAGCTCTATCGGTGATATTTTGTCCGCTCTGGTAGAGCACCGCATACCGGAGTAAGGCTATTTACTCAAGGGGGTCGCCTGGTACCCTTGAGGCTCCGTTCATAATACAGAAACCTTTGTATCGTCCATCCTTCGGCACGGATTGCAGAACACCTTTGATTGGGGCTGGGATAAAGGAAGGGATTTTGGGATTAGAAAGAATGTGAAACGAACGCGGTCATGCCCAGCCCCTGATCACCTTCTCCTCCTCTTTTGTTTGTCTCTGCATATAGCAGGTTAACAGGGTAGCCTCCTTGAACACAGGTAGTGGGTCGGCTAGAACGCACTGATCGATAGCAATCATATTGAAGAAGCACCAATTTGACTAGTTGTTGACAAGAAATAGGAAAACTTACAGTAAATTATACTTGTTTTTCTTGTACTAAGAATTATTGCATTATAACTGTCTCCAAAAGCGTTTTACTACAATATATAATAGTAACAGAAGGTAGTGTGCCATTAATGTTTTTTTTTTTTAGCGTACTTGTAATATTCCTGTGGTGACCGCCTTAGTTCCTAAGCATGTAACAGACTCATTTGTGATTAAGAGGTGTTGATTGTTTCCAGACCAGCACGTGCTTTGCTTGCAGTGGATTCTATGGACCCTGCTTCTCAGATCCTCTCTGTGCCACCTGCCATGCTTTTCTCTTTCCCGCCGATTGGAGTCAGTTGAGAACTTCCACTATCATCAATCCCGTTAGTTGCCTACAAATATTACAAGTCCCATCATAATGTCATTTTCTCTTCAATCTATTTTAATTGTATATCTAAAGTTTTCAATTATTACGAATATTCTTTAAACAAATTTGAAGATAATTTATAAAATTATTGTATTTGTGTTAGAATAATCTGTAAAAAGGATTAGAAAGAAGTAAATCTATATTTGAAATATCATGCATTTTTTTATAAATTATTAATTTTCTTTTCCATTGTTTTGCAAAATGTCATGGTTTTTTAACGAGCCGTTTAACATCAAATACTATAAAAACTGAATATGGATCCTGGACTAATGGTTTACTTGCTATACTTGTATTTATTTACACTGACTTAAGAAATTTTTTGAGTAAATTCTCTGAAATAAAATTGATGTGTAGAGGTTTAATGAAAATTTTTTTTAAATAACTTAACAACTTATAATAACAATGAAAATGATAATAACTTAATGTGATATGTAATAGATTATAATTCTGACATGTAAAAAAATAAATGCCAATGATCATACATTTCTGATGCTTTCTACTATATGAAGAATTTGTCTAACAAAATGTTTTTATTTGAAGGTTTAAGTTTTCACATGCCCTCCGTTATTAGCAATCCAAAGAGCAATACGAGTTTACGGGAAGCATTTCCCGTGAGAGCATTTGCAGCTCACGGGAAATATTTGCCGACTGATTTACAGTAATGGCTGAAATCACATTAGTTATTTTAGCCAATTGAAATATCTAACTAAAGTGGTTAGAAGTTTTGTTAGGGTTTTTTGACTCTAACGAAAACCGTTTGTTACGGTTATAAAATTATTGTATTTGTGTTAGAATAATCTGTAAAAAGGATTAGAAAGAAGTAAATCTATATTTGAATGATCTTGGTTTTTTCCCCATCTTTTATTGTAGTTTAACATATATATATATATATATATGTGTGTGTGTGTGTGTGTGTGTGTGTATTCACGTAATAAACGGAAAGACGATCCAAACTGGACACAATACGAGTTCAAAATTGGAGAAGAGTAGCACACAGATACTTTACAACAGTACAACAGTACTTTACACACTTTACAACAGTAAAGACACACGCTTAAAAACTCAAATTTTCGGAAAATCCTGGTCGGTTACTTGCCGTTGCATCTATAATGTGCTTGGTCTCAACTCGTGTATATATTATATTTATATATATTTAACAAGATTTCAGAGTGGTGACGTGAAATGAAAGCGGCTAAACACCATTTTAAAAGGCTGCTATCTTACAGTTAAACAATGCCTAACATTTGTTGATGCAACTTTGTCTACACCTTCCTTAGTTTAACCATCTTATATGTTAGCTTTCATTTTACTCTTTCTTTTGCCTACTTCATTGCAATATTATTGTATTTAGAAGTACTAAGAAATTAGCATTTCTTAATAACAGAAATCAGCTGGTGGTCCATCGGTAACATTGCTTACATGCTAATCTGGTTATGATGATATTGAAATAAACCGTTGTTTACAGACAGCCGATGACAATGACTCCGGCAACGATGAACCCAATGACCCAGTGGGAGCGCAGCCTTCTGGATCAAGCCAGCAAGCAGGTGAAGGCCCTCCCTGTGCTCCTGACATTGCCTACAGGATATCTCTGCTCAGCGAGCCCCAGTCCGAAGCTTCTTATTCCTCTTTGCCAGTGCGGTCGCTTCCACCGGAAAGTAATTCATCTTCTTCCCTATTAGTCTGTACATACAACTGTAATTAATCTTGTTTGACCGCTAAAGTCAACTAACTTACATTGCTGATATAAGATGAAATAAAAAAAAACTTCAATTCCTCTCATTACCAATTTTCTTATTTATCTTTATATAACAGTAATTTATGTGGCCATCGTCAAGCAACAATTTAAACTGGAAACATAATGTTCAACTTACTTTTAGGTGTGTCTACTTTTGTTAAATAATTACTATACTTACGACAGAATAAAGGGCCAAGTATGTTCACTGGTTAACCTACTCGCCTCTGGGCTGGTACTCCGAAGTTCGACCCCCACCTGGCTTTCGATTTATTCACGCGGGAGGTGAATAAATCTGAGTACGTCGTCCCTCGGAGAGGACGTTAAGCCGTCGGTCCTGAGCCTATACGATGTCAAGTACTCGTTAAATATCCCTACTAGAAATGCACTTGAGTTTTGACAAAATTTAGGAGTAGAATCTGTGAATCACCGATCAAACAAAAAGCCGGTAAACGGCAGACGTTATCAATTGCTTGGGGTTTCGGTTTAAACAATAACGAAACAACAGGTTAGGTTGCAGTGGCAGTTCCAGAAGTGAACAGACATAGACGAGCATTGTCCTTATGTGATTCCACACAATGAAGATTGAACACATTACATTGGGAGTCCTAAATTTTCCCTAACTCTAGTAAATTTAAAGTAGGGATATTTTACGAGTACCTGACTTTGTTGATGCTCGGGACCGACGGCTTAACAGCCTCTCCAAGTTACAACGTGCTGAGGTTTATTCATCTCCCGCGTAAATTAATCGAGGGCCAGAGTGAGTATTGAACCCCGACCTACGACCTAGCCCTCTTACCACCTAAGAACTTATTTCAAGTTATTATGCGATTATTATTAGTAGTAGTTATGAATGAAATATATTTAAATGTAAACTGAACTTTCTGTAGTTTTGCTTGGGGTCTGAAAGTGGATGAAATATATAGCGCAACATTATTAGGTTTTTGAGAAACTGAAATGTTGTTATTTTATCTTCGTTTACCTTAATGGAGTTTCTTAAGTTAAACATTTCAAATTCCATATTTATATGCATATTTGATGATCAATTTACCTTGTTCAGCTATAAAGATCCTTTTCAACTTTATATTTAAAGTTGAAGTCATTATAATTAATATTGAATTAAAAATAAAAAATATGTCTTACCTGGTTAGTTGTAGAGCTGCTCTCTTTTACATTTGACGGAACTTGTAAGACTTTTCTAATTTGATAGTGGAGCGATTCGATCCCATAATCATATCGCCTTAATAGTAGTTCAAAGATGGGTTTCTTGAGGATTTTTGGTCTAAAGAAATAACACTCCTGTTTATACACCGACGTTTGTTCAAAAATTGTTTGGCATTTTCTAGCCTAAAAACAGTTTATTGACGACATATTTAGTGAAAACAAATGAATTGTTTTTAGCCTTGAAGATGCCATAAAATTGTTGGCGAAACGTCGGCTTATAAACAGGAATGTTCTTTCTTTAGACCAAAAATTCTCAAGAAACCCATCTTTGAACTAAGAATAAAACTGATTCTCATCTTTCCACTAATAATCAGTGGTTGAGAAGCTATATCAATCTCAGTAGTAGAATAACTGGTACTAGGTCTAGCTAGCGTCCACCCTCCCCAGTGTAGCCATTTGGTGACGCAAGTCAGTAGAGATGGCGTAAGTAGAGACTGGCTTCATTAAACATCTGGAAACCACTTCTATGTTTTTCGGGGGTTCTTAGTCTTCTGGAAAAACTAAAAGAAGAACTGAGTTATTTGATTCAACCCCAGTATAGGAGGTAAGATGGGTTATTCATCTCTTAATGTAGCTAATTGTTAATACCACTGAGGTTAGTATGATTTATATTAGAAATAGGCAAAACCGTCATACCTCGTAAGATGATCTTGAAGTCGTTGGAGCGCTTTCAGACGTTGTCCATCTTCGAACGCAACAAACCTACTTCGTAGATTTCGCCTTAAATAAACTTACTTTAGTAGGTTTGTTGCGATCCAAGATGGACAACGTCCGAAAGCGCTCCAACGACTTCAGGATCATCTTACGAGGTATGACGGTTTTACCTATTTCTAATATAAATTACACAATAGGGTTGATTTTCTATCCAATTTAAAGTTCATCTTCTTACAAGTTTAATAATAGTAGGAATATTGACATCGAGTATTTGACAATTGGATAGACTCGAAATGGTTGATCTGAAATCCTTTCCGAGGGACAATCTATATACGAGTATTTATAAAACTCTGATGTTCTTGTTTTGATGTTTGCACACAAGTGAAAATTGGTATACCTGTTAAATCTAGTTTAAGACGAATTATTCAAATAAATATCAAAGAAAATAGTAAGTAATAATTACTGATTACTTTACAAATAACGGCATAACAAAGAAAGAAGAATGAAAAATAAATTGTCTTCACAAAAATCAAGTAAAATTAATGACTCCAGATGTAAAATAAATTATGTTATAGAATAAACCTAACGAGTTTTTCTACGAAAGATCTTAGTCCCATTTTTGGAATCTTCTTGTTGTTTATAAGATTTTTTTTTTATTTCACGTATTTACGGTTAATTCTTGTTTTATATATATATATAACAAATTTTATTTGTCAGGAATTGGTCAGTTTTCCAGGTTCAAATTAAACTTTCAAAGCCAACGTTTTGATTTAAAATTTGTATTTGGAACCTTCATATTAACCTGATGTATGAAATTTCAATTCGGAAGGTATATGTAATAAACTATAACATTAGAGGTTTAAAATGAATAATTTTAGGAATACAAACTTGTACACAAATGTTAGGTAAATTACGAATGTTCTGAGGTAATATAAAGACACATTCCTTCCATTAATATTATTTCATGTTGGGTAAAATAAATGGAATATTTCAATTTCCAAGTTTTGTTAGTTTTAAATATGCTTGATTGTGTATATACCTTAAATAGGTGATCGATTTATTCATATAATAAAATAAATGAAATTTTTTCCATAAATGATTTTTTGTTTTATTCAATATACTTATTGTTTATATATATTGATTCATGTTAAGAATACTATATCAAAAGCTTGAGCCATATAAAAATATTTGTTTTCATGGCTTAATAACAAGAAATTACAATACCAGTTATTCCTGTCAATCACATTCAGTGAATGTATATTATTAACTGTTGCTATAATTTCTTAACACTGAGTGACACAAGGGGCATGGGTCGTCTAGTTTATCATAAATACTTGAGCATATTTGCAATTGTTTTTAGAGGTGGTTGTAAATGTCTTCTTTTTTGTTGTTTCGTGAACAGTCATACTTTTGATCTTCTCGATGCTTGACGACCTGTCCCTGTGGTCTTGCTCCCAGGTTTGCTCCGACTGGAAGACCCTAATTCTTTCCAACACCTCTGAAGACCTTTGGCAAGCTGGAGTCTCCTCTAGGTTTCCTCTCTTCAAACCCCTCTCCAGAGTCAACAACTGGTTTCATGTGTATTCGCAACTGTGAGAATTCTATCATTTCTTTAATACATAAGAAAAAAAAAGCATATGCGTAAATACATGTGTACTGCAGAAACATTTGAACAACAGAAGCGATTGCTCTGAAATCTTACACAAATATTTCTGAAGCCTAGAAAAAATCCCAAGTTATTTCACTTCTCCTGTATAGGTTGAATACTCAAATCTCTATGTAACTTACAAAAATCTATGAAACCAAAATGTCCTTGCAATTTTTAAAACTACACCGATATTTGGTTATTAATCATAAGTGACTCAGTTTATAACTAACAATAAATGATTGAAGTCGCCTATATACTATCACAGTTAGAAATAACCTTCGCTGTTACACATAGAAGTTCATTTTTCATGAAAACTGTAATTACACTGAGAGCATTATTAATATTAATTAGTAACACCCTCTATTTGTATTAATGAATCGAAATTAATTAAATTTTAATTGATAAATATATTTTAAACCAGATGTGATGATGCAGGTAATTATTCCTATGTGTAGTCCAGTAATTATAAAAAAATTTGACTTAAAAAATTTGATCAAGTTGATTATTTATTGCTAGATGTTCTTTGTTCGGTGTGACTCAACTCTCTCGATCACATTTTTTCAATCCATTCCTTCGTCACCTTCAGATGACAGAAATGACAAGAATTGACCTTAGATAAATGAAGGATAAACAAATTTTGTTTTCTGATTTAAATGGTTTAGTGAATTATATAATTTATTGATTGTTTCTTGATTTTCTTAGTATTTGTTAATGAATGAATTAATTAAATTAATTTAAAATGTGCCATTTCTAAAATGACTTAATACATCATTAATGGAGCAGTCAGCCACTTATTATTGGAAATTATAAAAAAAAAGTTCACATAAATTAGTTTTATTATCAAAACTTAAATATTTATTTTCTTAATGACGTTTCTGCCTTAAATAATTTGGTATAGTTTAAAAAATAGCGTGATTGCCTTGTAGTTCTGAAGATTGCATGTTCGAATCTTGTACATGGACTTAGATTTTTCATATGAGAGATGAAATATCTTGTTTATGCTGTTTCGAGCCTATACGACGGCAGGTACTCGTTAAAGAATACTCTACTGTAGTGTTCAAGGAGAGCAAGGAAGTAGAATTTGAGGCTCCTGGTATAGTCTGCGGTAACTAGGCTCATAACTAAAATAGGTGTCAAATTATAAATGAGCCACACTTTCCTCCCCTAGTTCAGAACTCAAATGTAAAGCCTATATGTGTTGGTGTTGAAGACATAACAACATCTATCATCAAATATACCTGAAGAAGAACACCAAATGTCGAAACGCATGGTTTCCATATTAAATCTACTTTGTGTAGAAGTTTTTTTTTTTTTTTAAAAATCCAATATTAGTATAATAAGATTATTTTAATATTTGATTTAATTTGATTTAATGTTTGATTTGGTCAAAAAATGATAAATGAATCATATTTATACATATATTTATTTGAATACTGCATGTATGGAGTTTATTTTTATTTATTGTAATCAATGTCTGGTATATTTTTCCTAGAATGGACAGTTGTTCTTGCTACAATTGCCTCAATCAGGTTTCGACGAGAATCGCTCCCAGAGGCAAGGAAACTTCGTGGAGGAGGAACAGACTGTGTCAAGAAATTAGAAGTAAACTTATTTTTTTTTTATAATTCATTATGATTGTCAGTTTTGGGTTTAACATTGTTTACATTACAATTTTATGTTCGTTCATTAAGATAGTTATTAGTAATTCAAATTTAATTTTTCTTGTTTAATCCTTGATATATGTCATCGTACTTGCCAGGCATATTAGATATTTAGGATATTTGAAAAGTATTGTTGTACCTTAGAGGTTGTTAGTAATAATATTTTTATGAAAATATCCTAATAATCAAGGGGCCAGGTTTGCCCAGTGGCAACATACTAGCCTCTGGACTGGTAGATCTGGGGTTCAATACCCACTCTGACCTTCGATGAATTCACGCGGGAGGTGAATAATCTGAGAATGTTGTCCCTCAGAGAGTACATTAAGCTGTCGGTCCCGAGCCTATAAGATGTCAGGTACTTGTTAATGATCCCTACTCTAAATACACTTGAGGCAAAATTTAGGATTCCCGATGTAGAAATAATGTTGATTGTGTGGTATCACAAAGAGCCAATATTAGGTCTATGTTTGTTCTCTGGTGAGACTGCCACCGCGATATAACCTAACCTAACCTAGTTTACGTTCCCCTGAGTCAAATAATGATCCCCAATTCTACTTATTTTGCTCATACTAACTATCTTTATCTCTAATTATATTATATTTAAATTATTTAAATATTAAATTATTAATTAAATATTATATTTAATTAAGTTTTCATTTTAATTCGATTTAATTTAATTTTCAGTGTTTTTGTCCTTATCCTAGTCATCTATCTCTTGCCCGTCTCTTATCTTACCCACATGTGAAGTCTGTGTAGTGTGGTTGGTCTGTTCTTGACCTTAAACCTTTTTTTATCTATTCTGCTATTGTGCAGTAAGAGGGTGAGAAGATAACGCCCTATATAAGAGGTGTGTGTTCTTGTACTAACATACTATATAATATATTATAGATGCGGAAGGTGACAAATAAATAATAATTAATTGGTTTGATGGTTTCTCTGCTTTGATCTCCACACCGATGAAGCCTGTTCTATGGTTTTATAACCTTGAAAACGACTGGTTCACGGAGCGTTTGTCTGTGTTTCAGGTATGCGACAGGACCCACCTCAAGGGATCTCCGCAATGCCACTGGACAAAGACAACTGCTACTGGCAGGCCTTGATCAGTGGTCCTGTAGGCAGCCCTTACGAGGGTGGCCTATTCTATCTCCACCTCCTCGTCCCCTACAGGTACTTCAGATAATACTTGACCTTTCCTATTGCTTCTTTCAAATGCCGACAGCTATAGCTTATCATTTTCTGTTCTATTATATGGAGAAAAGCTTGGATATGGTACTTACAGCGCCAAGTTAGCTCAGTGGTTAACTTACTCGGCTCTGGGCTGGTAGTCCGGGGTTCGATCCCCACCTGGCCCTGGATTTATTCACGTGGGAGGTGAATAAATCTGAATACGTCGTCCCTTGGAGAGGACGTTAAGCCGTCGGTCCCGAGCCTGTACAATGTCATACTCGTTAAAGATCTCTACTCGAAATGTACTTGAGTTAAGAAAAATTTAGGACTCCCAATGTAGAATCACCGATCAAACAAAAAGCCGGTAAACGGCTGACGTTATCACTTGCTAGATCGGTTTAGACAATGGTAGACAAAAGAATGGTAGTTATAGGTGAATAGGGTATGTAGTTATAGGTAGTTATAGCCCCACATTAGTGGAAAAAGACACAGGAAGGTGGAGAAAATGAGTGAGTGAGAGAGCTGAAGGGAAGACACTGCCTGGGTATTCTAAACTTTACTCAAGTCATTACAGTAGGATTGGAAGTACTTTCACATGCATTCTAAGAGCCAAAACATCTTTGCCCGTCTATAGTTGAGATGGGCATATTGAATGTGAGTACTTACTCGATACTCAGAGCCCGTATTCGATACTTCCATACTTCGAATACGACTCCTCGAATGCACTCGAATGCCGAATAGAATGCACTCATTCGGCTATCCAGTATCTTGCGTATCGAATCCTTTTTCCTCATCACTTGACACTCTCATTATTTATCCCATACATATATTAACTTACAACTTCCTATAAGATAAAATTATTGTAAGCCAGAAATTTACTTTTAACATCGTTAGTAAAAAAATAATATATTACTATTTAGGTACTGGTATACTTATATTACATAATTTAATGTTAGGGTTCATTTTTAATAGGTAAAAATGCTTCGTAAAAATATTGTAGTTGACAAGACTTCCTTAGACTTACTTAGAACGAAGAAAAAGGAACAGGAGAAAAAAGGCACTTGGTAGAGTAAATAAATTTATTTATTTAATAGAGGTACAATTTCTTAATACAACATAAGACAATCAAAAACATGAAAACGAACTTGCAGAGATGATCAGACCAGTCTGCGTTGCTGGTCGTTTGAGGCAATGGTGCAAGTGCTAAGCAATCGTTCGTTATAATTGGCGGGAAGAGACGAATGAGTAGGATTTGGTGGGTGGTGGCTGGAGAGAAGGGAAAACGGAGTACTTGATAAGAAGGAATCCGATACGACTACTTTGTGTTCATATCATAAGAGGCCAACCGAATACGCATCGAAGTATTCGTGTTGATGTCGGAACCGCGTAGTCGACTATATCGATACCTGGCTTTGTTAGAATATTTCGTATTCGATACACCCATCTCTAGTGTACAGCTAGAAACAAGATTTAACAAAATAGAGCAGAAAGGAGTGGATCAGCAGTAGATCAGTCATTGATTTGGTATGATAATCTTTAGGTTGAAATCTGGTGGATTCAAACGAAATATGTAAAAAAAGGTGAGAAAAATAGTGTGTGCTTCACATAAAAAAATGCTCACTTTTGTTCGCATGCACTTACTCTTTAAATAAAGGAAATAAGAATTCCATTCGGGTCAAAATGTTGGAATACAGTTTTTAACATAAATACATGTTTTAAAATTCCGTGAGTCGAATAAATTGGTCTGTCTGTGTATATGTGTGTGAGTGGGATATCCTAAAAATTAAGAGTTCTACTCGCTATATTTCATATTTAGGTTGAAACTGAACCTAAGACTGAACAGCAAGTTTGAGACAAACATTGATCTTTCTTAAAGGGACACTTGCCTAACAGAAATAAAATTTCTTGCAGTAATTTTATTGTTAAATCAAAAATGGATCATAAAATTTTGATTCAAATAGCTGACTTTTTGTCTTTTGGTTGATATTTCACATATTGAACACTATTCTCTTAGAATTTGTCCTTCAGGGTCAGTAGCTTAGAAAGCTTTTCTTGAATAATGATAATTAGCTTTTAAAGGGCTCTGATTAATTTGATACTGATAAAAAAGCAGAAAATGTAGATATTAAATACTACATTTGATCAGGATTGATCAAATTTATAGAACTGTAACCTTCATGCTACTTTAAGAATTAGTCTCATTAAATTATCAACTGGATTCAATCATTAAATTATCAAACACCGATAGATATTTATTTCTTTTTTTTATTAATAATTATTAATTATTTGTTTACTATTTTTCCATTTATGTTATGTATTATACATAACAAGATTTCACAATAATCGCGTGAAATCAGAGATTTGACTCTGATGAAGACCGCTAGTTAGTTGAAAGATCTTAATCTTTTTTTTTTATTTCATATTGTGGTTTGGATGTTTATACGAGTATATTATTCGTATTATTTCTTTTTCTTTTTTGGTTTGTCTTCGTTTATTTTTTTTTTAATTTTTATTCTTTTTCTCCATTAGATTTCTTTCTTCTCTTTTCGCTTAGCAGAAACACTGTCAGGCTTTCTGCCTGTCAATCTTTGTCTGACTGTAGTGTGGGTCACTTCTGCTCCTGATGACACATAGAGTCGAATTATAGAAATGAGTTGTGTTAGTCCATTTTATGTGTTCTTTTTGTGTCTTTTAACGTTTTGTCCTCGTAGGTCTTTTTTTTGTTTTTATATGCATAATACATATAGTGTTAAAGTTAGCAGCAGCTTTTGCACTGTTCACTTTTTTGCTGAGGTTTTCTAGTTTCCTGACTGATCTGCGGTGAGTCAGAGGTATTTTCCAAAGGAGTTCAGGTAAAGACATGAAGGTACAGATGATAAGGTGAAACACTAAACACAATTTAAAACACTTTTATATCAGTAAAACTAAACTTAAAAACACTAGCTTTTACTTAGTTTTACTGATATTAAATTGTTTTAAATTGTGTTTAGTGTTTCACCTTATCATCTGTACCTTCATGTCTTTACCTGAACTCCTCTGGAAAATACCTTTGACTCACTAGTCAGGAAACTAGAAAACTTCAGCAAAAAAGTGGTTAATGGAGAAGCTGCTCCTAACTTTAACAGTACATGTTTGAGAGAAAATGTTATAGTTTATAATGCCTAAAATAATGTGAATAGCTTAATATAAATCTTCATTACAGGATCCGTTGTTTAAAAACATATTGAAAGAGTGGTTTACGTTTCAGCTACCCGATGGACCCACCTCAAGTAAGGTTCATCACCAAGATCTTCCATCCAAACATCTGCCGCCACGGTGACGTCGGCATCGACTCCATCAAGCACAACTGGAGTCTCGCTCTTACCATCACCAAGGTCTTGGTGTCCATCCAAAGTCTTCTCACCGACCCTTACTGTCTGGTTCGTTTTTTCCTTCACAAAAAAAAATCATTATTCTTATACATATTAATTACTTTACTATAAGTAAAGTATAGTGATCGTGAAGAAATTCGATCTCGAGATTTTGACGGAATTACGTGTTTTGAGGTCCCAGAAGTCGTTTTATGAAGTTTTTTCGATGACGTCTGTGGGTGGGTAGGTGGGTGGGTGAGTGTGTTAGCATTGTTTGTTACCACGCTACGGTCCAGAATCTTTCATGGATCAAGTTGATATTTTACACAAAAATGGGCCTCATAGGGAGGAAGATCCCTATTGTTTGGGAATAATTATACATGATGGGAAAGTCACTTTTTTTTTGCCAAAAACCGTTTTTTTTAAAACATTTATTTCTCTTAAACTGATAACCCTAGAGTTTTGAAATTTTGACATTATCTTTGAGGTTACAAATAGAACAAACGAAAAATATATTGAGAATTTAAAACAACGGGAAATATTTTTTTTTTCAATAAAATGTAAAAATTTTGACTTATTCAATCTCAAACCTTGTGAGAGCGATACTCATATTGTTTGACGGATCAAAATGAATCTATGCCTAAAAATAGACCATTATGTGGAGAATGAGTTGAGATATTTTTTTTCAAAATTACATTCGCTAATGGGGCGATACAGTACAGTACAGTTACAGTACGATTTCTGTTTTGAAAAGTTTTTTTTAAAAAGAAAAAATTTTTTGACGCTAAACGACTCATTAAAAAATAATGAAAATTTGACCTAAAATGGAACAAAAAATTAGCAATTCACAAAAAAAAAATCATGAAGTTTCAATTACGGGAAAGAGAAATAACGCTATAAAAACTGTTTGTTTATCCTAGACTAAGAGATCACCTGCTATACTTGTCGAGTTTTTTTATATTTTTTTACATTGTTTACATTGACTTAGAATTTTTTGAGCGAATCCACTGAGATAAAATTGATATTTTTAAAAGAACAATTTAAATAATTTATTGACTGATATGAGATGTAAGAGGAATAATATTGTTACATGTAAAAAAATCACCGCCAATAAACATAAATAAATTACCTTTGTCTTCCATGGCATGATGGATTTGTCTCATAAAATGCTTTAATAAATCTATATATTGCACTCTTGAGCAAAACTTAATATCAGTTACAATTACGTTATCATTGTGAATGTAGTACCTTTCCATGATATTGAAAGGTAATGAATGGACTCTTTCCTCAAGAAAGAGGACTTATGTTTGTTGAGAAATATCCAGTTTTTTTTTACACTTCTAGTCTAATAGTTCATATTTATTATTTTCAAAAATTAGAAGCTACCAACTATAAAAGATTTAAATTATATTGAATAGCTGGCTTTGACTTCGATTTGAGTATGTAAACTGGCTGATTACTAATATATTTTTTTTAATATACCTTCATAGCAAACTTATAACAGAGTACAGGAGGCAGGAAAAGGATAACACTCACTCAAAAAAAATTCGGATATATGTTATTTGACAAAGGGGAAGGAAAATGATCGTATTAAATACTACAACGCCATAAAATTCCCAGTATAATAATTCTATAAAAGACCGAAAATGTAAAAGATAATTCAAAATTGAAATCTTTCGTTTAGAGATTAATAAATGTAATTATCGTACATCTTTAATTATAAATCATCTTAAAACAACATTTTTTCTTCGATGTTTATGATGTTTTTCAGAGAAAATAAGGAAATTTTCCTGTTTTAAATTTGAACTTTTACTTTAATATTCAATGTAGAAGGATGTCAAGTAAACGATGTAAGAAATCCACTGGCTATTTGAACAAAAGCAATGTTCTCTTGTAGGAGAATATTTCGTATCAAGAAATGTTCACTTTGGTTTTTCAAAAATGTTATTACTACTGTAGTTATACTAATGAAATTATTTGCATCAGCTGTGTGATGTACAAAAATAAAGCTTATATATTGATATGTCCTTCAATCACTATCTGTACTACCTCAGCAATGAAAGACTAATAATCATATCCCATTTAGATGTTTACATTATGCTTAAATGAGACGTTATATATTATATACTCAAGAAATTTGATATTAAGTTACTTATAGTAAAGTTGAATATAGGCCACTCCAGATTTTTTTTTCTATTTTCATAGTAATCGTGTTTGAATAGTCAAAACGACAAGACTAATGCAAAAAATTTGCTTAATTTGATAAAGTTTTCCATTTTCACGGAATTGGTTTAACAGAGGTCAAGGCACGAACAATAATATTGTAGGTGTGGAGAATTTGTATTTTTTTTTAAATTTCCATAGTGGTTATGTTAGAATAGTCAAAACGACAAGACTAATTCAGAAAATTTGCTTAATTTGATAAGTATTACATCTTCATGGAATTGGTGTAACAGAAGTCAAGACGTGAACAATAATATTGTAGGTGTAGTGAATTTGTAATTTTTTCATATTTTCATGGTAGTCATGTTTAGAATAATCAAAACGACAATTCTAATGCAGAAAATTTGCTTAATTTGATAAAGTTTTCCATTTTCATGGAATTGGTTTAACAGAAGTCAAGGCGTAACAATAATATTGTAGGAGTGGTGAATTTGGTATTTTTTTATTTTTTCATAGTAGTCGTGTTTGAATAGTCAAAACGACAAGAGTAATGCAGAAAATTAGCTTAATTTGATAAAGTTTTCCATTTTAATGGAATTGATTTAACACAGTTTAAGGTGCGAACAATAATATTGTAGATGAGGAGAATTTGTAATTTTTTTTATATTTTCATAGTGGTCATGTTAGAATAGTCAAAACGACAAGACTAATTCAGAAAATTTGCTTAATTTGATAAAGTTTTCCATTTTCATGGAATATGTGTAACACAAGTCAAGGCGTGAATAATAATATTGTTGGTGTTTTGAATTTCTTATTTTTTTATGTTTCCATAGTATTCGTGTTAGAATAGTCAATGTACAAGACTAATGTTGAAAATTTGCATAATTTGATAAAGTTTGCCTTTTTTATGGAATTGCTGTAACAGAAGTAAAGGAGTGAATAATAATATTGTTGGTATAGTGAATTTGTAATTTTTTCATATTTTCATGTTAGTGATGTTTAGAATAGTCAAAACGACAAGACTAATGCGGACAATTTGCTTAATAGGATAAAGTTTTCCATTTTCATGAAATTGGTTTAACAGAAGTCGAGGCAGGAACAGTAATATAGTAGGTGTGGTGAATTGGTTATTTTTTTATATTTTCATATTAGTCTTGTTAATATAGTCAAAATGACAAAACTAATTCAGAAAATTTTCTTAATTGGATATAGTTTCCATTTTCATGGAATATGTGTAACAGAAGTCAAGGCGTAAACAATAAAATTGTAGGTGTGGTGAATTTGTTATTTTTTTATATTTTCATTCTAGGCGTGTTGGAATAGTCAAAACGACATGACTAATGAAGACAATTTGCTTAATTTGAGAATGTTTTCCATTTTCATGAAATGGGTTTAGCTGAAGTCTAGGCGGCAACAGTAATATTGTAGGTGTGGCGAATATGTTATTTGTTTATAATTTCATAGTAGTCGTGTTAATATAGTGAAAACAACAAGACTAATTCAGAAAATTTCTTAATTTGATAAAGTTTTCCATTTTCATTGAATATGTGTAACAGAAGTCAAAGCGTGAACAATAATATTGTAGGTGTTGTGAATTTGTTATTTTTTTCTATTTTCATTGTAGTCGTGTTTGAATAGTCAAAACGACAAGACTAATGCAGAAAATTTGCTTAGTTTGATAAAGTTTTCCATTTTCACGGAATTGGTTTAACAGAAGTCAAGGCGTGAACAATAATATTGCAGGTTTGGAGAATTTCTAATTTTTTTTATATTTTCATAGTGGTCATGTTGGAATAGTCAAAACGTTAAGACTAATGCAGAAAATTTGCTTAATTTGATAATGTTTTCAATGTTCATGGAATATGTGTAACATAAGTCAAGACGTCAACAATAATATTGTTGGTGTGGTGAATTTCTTATTTTTTTATATTTTCATAGTAGTCGTGAAGAATAATATTAAAGGTGTGGTTAATTTGTTACTTTTTTATATTACCATTCTAGGTTGTTAGAATAGACAAAACGACAAGGCTAATGCAGAAAATTTGGTTAATTTGTTAAAGTTAACATTTTCATGGAATTGGCGAAACAGAAGTCAAGGCGTGTACACTAATATTGTAGGTGTGGTGAATTTGTTATTTTTTTATATTTTCATTGTAGTCGTGTTAATATAGTCAAAACGACAAGACTAATGCAGAAGATTTGCTTAATTTGATAATGTTTTCATTTTCATGGAATTGGTTTAAGAGAAGTCAAGGCGGGAACAGTAATATTGTAGGTGAGATGATTTTTTTATTTTTTTATATATTCATAGTAGTCGTGTTAATATAGTCGAAATGACAAGACTAATTCAGAAAATTTTCTTAATTTGATAAAGTTTTCTTTTTTCATGGAATATGTGTAACAGAACTCAAGGCGTAAAAAATAATATTGTTGATGTGATGAATTTGTTATTTTTTTGTCTTTTCATATTAGTCATGTATACAGACAAAACGAAAAGACTAATGCAAAAAAATTGCTTAATTTGATAAAGTTTTACATTTTCATGGAATTGATGTAACAGAAGTCAAGACGTGAACAATAATATTGTTGGTGTAGTGAATTTGTAATTTTTTCATATTTTCATGTTAGTCATGTTTAGAATAGTCACAACGACAAGACTAATGTAGACATTTTCCTTAATATGTTTAAGTTTCTATTTTTATGGAATTGGTGTAACAGAAGTCAATTCGTGAACAATAATATTGTAGGTGTGTTGAATTTGTTATTTTTTTATATTTTCATAGTAGCCGTGTTAGAATGGTCAAAACGACAATTTTAATGTGATAATTTGCTTAATTGAATAAACTTTTCCTTTTTCATGAAATTGCTGTAACAGAAGTCAATTCGTGAACAATAATATTGTAGGTGTGGTGAATTTGTTATTTTTTTTAATTTTCATTCTAGGCGTGTTAGAATAGTCAAAACGACAAGACTAATGCAGACAATGTGCTTAATTGATAATGTTTTCCATTTTCATGTAATGGGTTTAGCTGAAGTCAAGGCGGGAACAGTACTATTGTAGGTGTGGCGAATATGTTATTTTTATATAATTTCATAGTAGTCGTGTTAATATAGTGAAAACAAGACTAATTCAGAAAATGTCTTAATTTGATAAAGTTTTCCATTTTCATGGAATATGGGTAACAGAAGTAAAAGCGTGAACAATAATATTGTAGGTGTAGTGAATTTGTAATTTTTTTTATATTTTCATAGTGGTCATGTTAGAGTAGTCAAAACGACAAGGCTAATGCAGAAAATTTGGTTAATTTGTTAAAGTTAACATTTTCATGGAATTGGCGAAACAGAAGTCAAGGCGTGTACACTAATATTGTAGGTGTGGTGAATTTGTTATTTTTTTATATTTTCATTGTAGTCGTGTTAATATAGTCAAAACGACAAGACTAATGCAGAAGATTTGCTTAATTTGATAATGTTTTCATTTTCATGGAAATGGGCGAGACAGAAGTCAAGGCGTAAACAGTAATATTGTAGGTGTTGTGAATTTGTTATTTTTTTCTATTTTCATAGTAAATTCTATTTCTATTTTCGTGTTTGAATAGTCAAAAGGACAAGAGTAATGCAGAAAATTAGCTTAATTTGATAAAGTTTTCCATTTTCACGCAATTGGTTTAACAGAGTTTAAGGTGCGAACAATAATATTGTAGATGAGGAGAATTTGTAATTTTTTTTATATTTTCATAGTGGCCATGTTAGAATAGTCAAAACGACAAGTCTAATTCAGAAAATTTGCTTAATTTGATAAAATTTTCCATTTTAATGGAATATGTGTAACAGAAGTCAAGGCGTGAATAATAATATTGTTGGTGTTTTGAATTTCTTATTTTTTGATATTTTCATAGTATTCGTGTTAGAATAGTCAAAACCACAAGAATAATGCAGAAAATTTGCATAATTTGATAAAGTTTGCCTTTTTTATGGAATTGCTGTAACAGAAGTAAAGGAGTGAACAATAATATTGTAGGTGTGGAGAGTTTGTAATTTTTTTTCTATTTTCATAGTGGTCGTGTTTGAATAGTCAAAACGACTAGACTAATGGAGAAGATTTGCTTAATTTGATAATGTTTTCCATTTTCATGGAATTGGTTTACCCGAATTCAAGGCGTGAACAATAATATTGTGGTGTGGAGTATTTGTATTTTTTACGTCGACTATCACCACTTCAGTATATGGTGTAAATGTGTACAGTATATTATTCAAGTACATAGAATTGTGTTATTATATCAATGTTACCACATTAATCCATTTTTTTACTTTGTTATTAATAATGTGATTCCATTATCCTCTGATAGAGTGAGACACTAATACTGAGAGAGAGTGAGAGTGGGTATTTATAAAAAAATATATTTAGTTGTTTTTAAATTTATTATACTATAATAAATGTTTATTTATGTTTTAGTAAATACATGTTACTATATTTCTATTTTTTACGCTGCTAATTTTATACCTTATTATTTTAATTGTTTCTTCACTTTGAGTTTCATTTCTGTATTATCGTATTGAATTATTATTT
This sequence comes from Hermatobates lingyangjiaoensis, assembly GCA_026182355.1. Classification (NCBI taxonomy): domain Eukaryota; kingdom Metazoa; phylum Arthropoda; class Insecta; order Hemiptera; family Hermatobatidae; genus Hermatobates; species Hermatobates lingyangjiaoensis. The sequence continues at coordinate 91,342 of JAPFBL010000078.1, read as the reverse complement.
AAAATTAAAATTTTTATTCAGTGTTGTGGTTAGTCTATTCGTGAATCATATTATATATAATTTTGTGGTTGTTTTACATGCGTGTTTAAATGGATGCATATAATTGTAATGGAAGGTTTTTTTTTTTTGGATTACTAATAGTCGTTTTCAGGTGTGTATGGAGCCATCAGTGGGGCTACTGTACACTGACCACAGAGACGTGTTTGTGAGAATCGCCCAGGCCTGGACGTGGAGGTACGCCATGTCAGATGTCTTCACCAGCCCGACCCTCAACTCTTCCAAGGTCCAGTCCTTACCTCCACACCTTAATGGTCTGTATTAGTAATTCATTGACATTAGTTTACCCACTAGGCCAAGTATAAAACATAAAAACTAAAGGTCTTAATAATATGTATTGAAAACAATTTATGAAGGCTCTTAAACACTTTCTTGATTAAAGTCGAGAGAGATAGAAACCGCCATACAGTAATATAGGACAGATTGTGTGTGTGTGTGTGTGTGTGCGTGTGTGTGTGAGGTTTGGTTTGTTTGTGTGTGTGTGTGTGTGGTTTGGTTTGTTGTGTGTGTTAAGTTGGTTTGTTTGTGTGTGTGGTTTGGTTTGTTTGTATGAGGTTTGGTTTGTGTGTGTGAGTGGTTTGGTTTCTATGTGTGTGTAGTTTGGTTTGTTGTGTGGGTGGTTTGGTTTGTTTGTGTTTGTTGTTTGGTTTGTTTGTGATATGGTTTGGTTGCGTGTGGTTTGGTTTGTTTGTATGAGGTTTGGTTTGTGTGTGTGAGTGGTTTGGTTTGTTTGTGTTTGTTGTTTGGTTTGTTTGTTTGTGTGTGTAGTTCGGTTGGTTTATGTGGTTTGGTTTGTTTGTGTTTGTTGCTTGGTTTTCTGTGATGTGGTTTGGTTTGTCAGTGTGTGGAGTTTGGTTTGTGTGTGTGATTTGGTTGTTTATGGTTGTTTGGTGGTTAACGTACTCGCCTCTGGGCCGGTTATCCGGGGTTCGATCCCCACCTGGACATCGATTTATTCACTCGGGAGGTGAATAAATCTGAGTAAGTCATCCCTCGGAGAGGACGTCAAGCAGTCGGTCCCGAGCCTGTACATGTCAGCTACTCGTTAATAGATCCCTACTCGAAATAGACTAGAGTTAGGCACAATTTAGAACTCCCAATATAGAATCTGTAGAATCATTGATGAAATAAAAAAAAGCCGGTGAACGGCTGACGTTATCACACGTCAATTACAAATATATTTATATTATAATAAAAATATTATATTATTTATATATAAAAAATATATTTATAAAACAATTAAAAGAAAGAAATTAAAAAATCATGTTCTTGCGATGTAGCCATCTCGATCAACTGCCATTGAAAACATTTGAAAAGACTACATTGAGATGGCTCGATGGTATTGGTCAACACAACCACAAATAGCGAAACAGCCAGTGTGAGACTTGTCTGAAGAAGAATAGACAATTCTTTAAACGTAGTTTTAATAACGTCACGTATGCTTAAATAGATTATTAGTATAGTTAGTATTATACAATTAATATTTTAATTGTATAACCCATCTTTATTAGAACCATCTATCTACCGTAAAGAAATCTGCTCTTTTAGGAATTTGCATAATGTGTGAGAACAGAAATGATGTAATCTGTAATTTTGGCCTGTTTGTTCCAGGAGGGAAGGAGTGCACTGTCTGCCTGCCGGTGGTGAAGGTGAAGAGAAAGTAACAAGGTTCGTCCTTGTGACTAATCTCTTCCCAGTCTTTAACTGTAAATAATGTAACCTATATATAATAAAGAAAGTTGCTATTTTGTCAACTGCTTTCACTAAACCCTATTTCAATATTCAATTATCAATATCTATCTCATAAACATTTGAAATCCCTGAGTAAGTGGTGACCAGCCAGGTCGATGCCTTAGCAGCTTAGCTCAGCTCCCTTTGGGGTTTAGTTTCATTAATTAGTATACTTTCTGTTTTATTTTATAGTGTACTAGAAGTCCCCCCTTATCAAGAATGAAAAATAATAAAGTTCTGAGGTAAAATGGATAAACAAACAAAAGTCTCCACACAAATGAAGTTTTATTCAATTTGTTTATCCATTTTACCTCAGAATGAGTAAATACCACACAATTACGGATTGCACAACTAATGATTTGGTAATAAAGTTGTAGCGTTTATGTTTTAAAATTGTGATTTGCGTGTTTCTCAATTCTGAATTGTATGTAAGCTAAATTTCAAGTGAATCATAATTTGTTAATATCAAATTATCAAATAAAAACATATATTTCTTGTTAAACTATTAACAAAGTGGCCGTCTTTGACAGATATTTTACAAAAATTTAGAGTTGATACGTGGTATTTCAAAATATTATTAGAAAAATTATAGAGGAGGACAAAATATATTTCGTAGGAAAGTGTTAAAGTAAGTGCCTCTGTATTGACCACATTTCCTGTCTGATTTTGAAGTACATGGAAAAACAGTGAGTTGGAACTCTGACTCTTGAGCAAGCAGCATACAGTTGATCATGTGAGAAACACTTAGTCTCACTCACTACAATACCTGCTCTAGACAGAGTTTGGCCTTGCGACTTATTTAGCGTCATTGCCAAACACGCTGACGGGAAATTGCAACCGTTTGAATTGAAAGGGACAATTGCTAGGTATCAATGGTATGCGTGGTGTAAACTCAGACCCCCCCCCCCCCCCCCCCCGGCTGAATTAAGAAGAATAATAATCCATTTTTGACAACTTATATTAGTCGGACCATGTGGTTTGCCCATAACTAAAATAAGAAATCAGCCAAAATTTCCGACCTCAGAACGCGCCAAAGGTTAACTCTATAGGTACAAGGGTTGGAAGCAATTACTGTAATTAATTTACAGTTCTAAAAGTTGTGTTTTTAAACTGATATCCTGTATGTGATTTCATTTTGCCCGAGAGACCAGAGTGATAACTCTAGTACTTATTCCAACACCAGTGGAATAAGTACAAACGAATTAAACTGGATTGAAAAAAAAATCAATATAAACATTGCATGTTAGGAGCAGTTGTTTCACTGATAAGAAATGGCAAATGCCAATTCCTTCCAGTTTTTGAAACCCTTAGATCAAAGTTTTAGAAACTTTTTTCGACCTGGAACAACCCTTTTTGCTTCAGCAACTTTCCTGGGAACCCCAGATTCTAATGATTTTATACGGTCATAATGTAAATATTTGCATATGTCTTTATAAATAGTAAGTTTAAAAACAATTAAAAAGTAATACCATTGAAATGTGTATTTTTCAAAACAAAATAAAAATAAAATAAAAAATACAAAATAAAAAATTTCCATATTCCCTGCAAGTATATAACACATAAAACCGAATTTGTAGCAATTTTAAAACAAGAGTTTATTTTGTAATTATCATGTAATCATGTACTAAAAATAACATATAATTACAATAATTTGTATCGTTTAATGAGAATAATATTTTTTGTTTAATTTAATCACACAATGTTTTAATGTTTGGCTTTATAGTTGAGTGTTTGATTCTCAAATCAGCAGCAGTATTAAGTCTACTTTTGTATTAGTTTATGGCAGTATAAAAGGAAAATCCAGTTCCACAGAAGTACGTAGTGGGAAATGGCAACAATGTGTAAAGTGCTTTTTTTTGCAATAGTAGGAAATTCATGTGTCGGATAGCTCCAAAAACTGACTAGTGATTCATCCTAAATATGAATCAAATCATATTTGATATACCATACGTATGTATATAAGTAGATATACACATGATTCGGTTTCATGATTCACAAGAAACACTGAATATATTCATACCCTCTAAAAAAACATTTAAAAAAATGTTATCTCTATATGTTTTTCGTGGAACCCAAGACAGTCCGTCCGAGGAACCCACTTTGGAAAGCTCTGCCTTAAATGATGGTGGTTGCAGACAAAAATGTTTCAAATGAAAGTTGTAGATAATAACATTTGGTGACTACCCTGTGTTTTTACATTTGTTGTAAAGTTTTTTTTTAAAAAATCTTTTATATCTTGACAGATTGAGATGTGAATGGAATTGATCTGAAAAGTCATGCTCAAAAACTCTGTAACAGGTAGTTAACTATGCCACTTTGTTTTATTCTAGTGTGAACACAGGGTGCATTCCATCCCATTGAATTATTTCAAATAATTTCAAAAACTCGATTTTTCAAACATAAAAATTTTCTTTTAGTTATATATGAACTAATTTGTTGAAATTTTCATACACCAAACCTTGATAAGAAAAGTTTGCAAGAAATTGAGACCCCTCCCAATCAAATAGGATGTCGCTTTGCCATTTTTACAGTGCGGAATTTCTTTGAATTCGATTAGAGTATGCAAAACTGGCTAATTACGAATACATTTTTTCTCAATATAAATTTACAGTACCCTAATAACGGAGTGAATTGGATGTTTGAAAAAGAGGAAAGAAAAGTGATTTTTTTAAAAAAACACTAGCATCCCATAAAAATCCCTGTATAATAAATAATTTTATGAAAAACCAAAACTGTAAAAACACAATTCAAAATTGAAAACATTCTTTGAAAAATAATAAATGAAATTATCCCACATTTTAAATTAAAAATTATATTAAAACGTCATTTTTTCTTACATTTTTCATATAAAATAGCAATGAGAAACTTTGTTTGAAATTTTCAATGTAGAAGGTGGTCAAATGAACCATATAAGAGATCCACTGGTTATTGGAACAAAAGCCAATTTCTCCTGTAAGAGATTATTTCATAACACTAAATCTACACTTTCGCTTTACAAAAATGTTATTACTGTTATAGTTTTATTAATGAATTAATAAAACTTCAAATTATGAATTTGATTCAAATTAATGAATGTTATAGTAAAAATGAATGAACACAAGTATTTTATGAAGATGATGAATGAATTTTAAAGAAAGGAGTGTTTAAAGTAGGGATCTAAATGTAGCCTCACACTGTACATGCTCGGGACCGAGAGCTTTACGTCCTTTCCGACAGCATGAACAATATTTCCCATCTCCTACATGAAGAATGTAGAATCACGACCAAGAGTCAAACCTGTAATTTACAATACTAAAAGCACAGAACCTATTAAACAATTGAGGTTTACTACCTACCTCATGCAGATAGTATTTTCCTTTGAAAGGAATTTTTTTCTGAAACTAACTTATCAAGTCTCATAATTCATAATTCCTACATTGAACTTATATTATCAAAAGTCACTTTTTTCCAGTATGCTACAATAGAATAAGGGTTTTATCAAATATCAGGGAAACAAAAAAAAATTAAAACGCAGATTTATTTTATATAAAATGTACACAGAGAAGCCTTATAATGAACACAGTAGATGTTTACACGTACACTGGAATAATCAAATGATTCTCCCAACTATCGACTCATTCAGACGTAAAACATATAATGATTACTCAGTCTTATATCAATTGGTATCACCTAGAAAATGTTTATTATTCGAAACAAACATGACATCATTGATAACATTCAATCAGAGTCTTTTCTTTATTACAAAATCACTTAGTTTTAGGTGTTTATAAATTTACAATCTGAAGTTGATGATTTAGTTATGAAAAAAAAAAAAGTTGAAGTCCTTAGGACTAGAATGAAGTTTTTGGATTATAGTTAAATATACATTATGAATCAGAAATGCTATAATAAACACATTTGTATGTATAATAAAAGAAATCACCACTATATCAATACAAACATGTTCTAAGGCCTTGGACTACTCGTATAGTTCATTAACTTGGAGCTTTCGAAAGTTCATAGAACTTTTTCATATTTTCTATAGATAGTTTGATGATTTCTTTAATGTATTTATAAATATACATATATAGAAAGAGTATTACTAAGACTATGGGATATTTTTTTTTGGAAGGTGGATTGGGGGTTAAAATCGAACAATGGTTTATCGGAAACTACTGTGGTACTAGATGGTCATAATTTAGACGAACATGGCTTAGAGGAATGACCATACTGTCTGGGTAGACTAAGATATCACTGGCGACAGCCATGAATGTGGCACTAAATGGTCGCAACATGGCTTAGGAAAGGCCACAGTTTATAGATAGATGAAGGTTCCACCAGTGTGATAACCATGACTGTGGTACTGAACTGAATGGTCGCAAGAGACACATGGCTTAGACCGAGTTAGACGAAGGTACCACTCACATGACATGACGAAATCATTGAATAAAATGAGCTTTTTCACTTATACTTTACAAGATCATGTATGGAGTACCAAGGCAGCCATAAACTCTACTCCCGCAAAGCGACCTTTAAATACTTGTTAAGTACGAATGTAGTTTCGGAAGACATTGTGATTATAGGAAAATGGACTTGAAAAGGAACAATGAAGATTCCATAAAAACATCAGGAATAATGGAGTTTACATCAGACTTCCAGCGTATCGTAAGGAAAACGTGAACAGCTTACTGTTCGCAATACTTCACTGTCCTCATCTCTCAGTCACCTAAACCAACTTTCCAGCACTGCCGTCCAACCAACAAGTACCTGTGTGCTTGTACCAATGGAAGTTTTTTTTGACTAATTTTTTTACAGGAATTTATATAAATCGGGCTTTTTAAAAACCAATTATGGCAAATAAATTATCAATTTTCTGTAAAATACAATTATTTTTAAAATTTCAACAAAACTATTAAGAAACATTTCAATAATTAGCTAATTCATTAACGAATATAAATTATTGAAATAAGTAAAAATGACACCGCCAGAAGGAAAAACCCCAATTCCGAAGAATGTTCGAACAGTAGTTCATAAACAGGAAAGGAGGAATCTGGAGAAATACTTTCAAAACTGTTTTCTTTCACCTGCCTCAGAACCTATTTCTAACTTCATATTTACTTCTGATAGTAAACTTCTGTTCGAAGTATCGATGGGCTTAATAAAAACAAAAAGTTACTCAGGCCGCAGAATTGAAAGCATTTACTACGACCGACATTTCAAACAGTTCATCATCAAAGGATATCAAAATTAGATCATCCACAGCTAAGTTCTCCAAAACAGTCTTGGTTCAGCAGCCTAAGAATTATGATGACTACCTTTCTCTGATGACGAACGACTTTCGGCATATCCAAGAATTCTCTTCACTGTTATTTTCAGTTTTACATACTTCACTAATTATAAGAGTTAAAACAAATGTTAGCTAATCACTATCTAATTAACTTAATTATTTTTTACATTATACAGTGGGTTTTTAAGTAATTAAGATATACGCGGTAAATTATATTTTACAATTATTTTATAATTTATCAACCAAATTAAATTTGTTGGGCCTTCAAACAGTACACTGACCCTCCCAAGAGAACTAGGCTATCAAATTTGTTTTCATAATTGTTTTGTTTTTGCTCCACATGTTGTTCATATTTATTAATTAGTTAATTCATTCACTTTACTATTAATTAAAAACAAACTACAGAGCTAATGTTTAACATGTCAATAAAAAAAAGCTATTAATAAAAAATAAAAGGTTTTAAAAATTCAACACTGATTTTTTTACTTTCTTCAAAAAAAAAAAAAATTAAAAATAATGTTACAGTTGTCATCACGGAAGTTGTTAGTAACAATTAAAGGAAAATGTATCTATACCACGTAATTTTTTTCTCTTGTCGACTTACTTCATAAGTAGGTCTCGTTTTGTCCATTCTTTTGAGTAGACTTTCAAAATTTGGTCTAGGGGGATGGGACGACAAAAGGTCGAGTGACATGAAAAAAATGTTATATTTTTTAAAGTTCAAAGATGGGTTTCTCGAGGATTTTCGGTCTAAAGAAATAGCACTATAGGCTATTTTTTTTTTACAAAATTTTTGTAAAATATAAAAAATTTTTGTCTATAGGCTGACGTTTCGACAAAAATCGTTTAGCATTTTCAAGCCTTGTTTTTAAGGAAAAACTATTTACGTTCCATGCTTTTATCTACCATCTGAGATGATGCTGGTAGATAAAGGCATGAAAGGTAAAAGTTCTTCCTCAAAAGCAAGCCTTGAAAATGTCAAACAATTTTTGGCGAAACGTCGGCATATAAACAGGAATGAGTGCCATTTCTTTAGACCAAAAATCTCAAGAAACCCATCTTTGAACTTTAAGAATAGCGGCGAGAAGCTATATCAATATTATGTTTTTTATAAATATTACATTTATTATTTTAATGCCAACAGTTAAAGACGATTTAGCCTCTTCACAACCAGATAAATGAGTTTATATACAGTACATAATAAAATATTACCAGTACTTTTCCCGAAAACTACAATTCCACTAATTTTTATGCCACACTAATTCATTATAAAGAACAAAAAAAAATAACCAACGACAAATGTCTAATCAACACAGATTGGTCCAAAAGTATGCATACGCTAGGTTAATTTATTACGTTAACTCATAAGGAATGTAAACATTTATCATGTAGTATTTACTCATAGGAAATTAAAGTCTCCACATAAAAAAGTTCATTATTCAAACATGCGATCACTTAATTTAAAGCATTGTAGTTTTTGTTTTCTAATTCAATACATCGTTATTTTAGAATTTTTATATTAGATTAACTTCAAGATGAACACAAAGTGCTTGAAATGCGTAGTTTTTTAAATAAACTTTTTTGTGTGGAAACTTTATTTTCCCATGCTATTCCTATTATGTTTATGTGTTATATTAATTTTCATTTAATAACTTCATTTACTTAATTTGTTTTTAGTATTTAATAAATATAAAATAATAAATATATAAATGTTATCATTTGCTGATTACCTACCTATGGACCAACTTGTGAAAAAAAAAAATTAAATTTGGTTACCCTTTTTATACTTTGTATATACAAAAGATGTATGAAAGTACGAGGTTTCATCAAGTGATGAAAGTCTAACGGATGCCTAGATATTTTCATTGGTGGAACATGATGACTACAAAATAAAAATGTGCAACGCGACAACTTTGGATGATTTTAAACTAAAAACAATCCCATCTAACTGCATGGCACCTATAATAGACTAGATGAGTCGTAACTACACTACTATTTAGTCATACATGAGAAAAAAAAGTTCATTATATATATATATATATATATATATATATATATAAATTTATAAATTCAAAAGAAAATCCCTATAGTCTGGCATCAAGAAAAAAATATACTAAACCAAGATATTATAAGAGTTAAACTTAAATCCATTATTAAAGTAATACAATGAACAATATATTTGAGTCATCCTAGGGATACAAACATAAGATAATTAAAACAATTAATCGTGTGATCTGGCATATTCACTATATCCGAAATTAAAAGTAAAAAGTGAGATTACTTTCCGTTGAACTACAGTTTGCTTATCAGAAAACGTCCTTAGAATGGAAAAACTATGAGAAAAAAAAAGAATAAGTTTGTCTATATATAACCGTACGGTACAAAATAACATATACGGTGTACTGTTATAATATGTACACCAAACAAGCCATTACACTGTGAATAATTTTTATGCATTATAACAAATAATGTAATGATATTGAAGTCAATTCCTATAAAACTCTTTAATATAAACAAAAATAAATTACATAGATAGTATAAAATTTATTTTTGTTCTAAAATTGTTTGCACTGCACAGCAATAGCTTTCTGGAGCACATTGAATGTTATTTTGTGTTATCGAGTATTTATACCTTCTCTGGTCTATTATATAATATCGAATGGAAAGAAAATAACTGATCTAAATAACAAGGACTATGATAACACAAACATGCATTCAACTGAAAAAATTGATTGAAAACCGTTTGGATATATCTGGTCCAGAGTATTGTTTACTAGTCAAATTTTCTGATCGAGTTTAAAATATATTTTTCTTTTGTTTATTCTAATTTTAATTATTTAATCATTATATTAATGCTGAAAAAAATGTCAACTATTTGAATTTGCCTTGAATACTTTACCTAAAAACTAATTCAAAAAGTATCACCCAAGTTAGCTCCCAATGTTTTGAATTTCATGAATTTAAAACTCGTTGCTGATTGTTTAATGATTCTATCTAAATGTCCAGAATTATACCTCGAAAATTCCCACAAGTTGAGAAGAAAAATCAAAACAAAGTTAGCCCTTATACTTTTTCAAAACTGAATGAGTATTCTATGAGATTTGTTTAGTCCTTTGAAACCGGTCCAGTCATACACAATGTAAGATTTAACAACATTTTTCCTCTCTGTGGTACTATCAAAAACTTCACTTCATGTAATCTACATAGAATAATAATAATCTACGAATCCTCTACTAATACAATAAATGGCATTTATAACCTGTTGGATGTTTGTTTTCATACGTACATTAGCTAATACTGATAATAAAGGTGACCAACATCTTCAGTTAAGAATTTTTCATTTAGGTATCAGTTTATCGGAGATTATATAAACCTATCAGTTTTTTTTTTTTGAAGATGGACAACATCCAAACGACTCCATCCTTCCAGATAAGATGGTTCAGTTATTCTTAAATGTTAACATCTCTCTGACCGATACAACCGACCCTCTTGTCTCACTATTAATGAAAACCAGGGCAGTGGAGTCGGAGTTAAGTCTACTTTATGGACTGGGTAATTTCAAATATCCCGGAGTCGGAAACAGAGTCAGAGTCCCGACTGACCAGCCTTGGTTAAAACTTATCATTATCAGATTGTAGCAAGAAAATGACTTATAGGCTGAAATTATATTAGTTTTGTTACAGATATCAAGTCTATTTTCTTTCCTCATAATATGAAGTCTCTGAAATAAGGGACTACTAAAAAACAAAATACTTATTAAACAAAAATACTATCATTCCTGGTTTTATAATACACCTGATGATAATATTATTTTTCCTTAAAGCTAAGCAAATAAAAAAAAAGTAGCCTTTATATGATTCAGCAATACCTTTTTATTAAAGGTTCAGATTAAAAACACAATATTATTCAAGCCCTCTTATGATTTTATTATAATAAAAGTATGTTTATACTAATGTTAGTTTAAGCAGGAAGTATTAATTCTGTGGCCGGGGGACTCAGAGTTTCAAGGTCAAGTAAAAAGTTATTTCTTCATTTTTGCATTCAGTGAGTCAACACTTTCCATTATCCTAATCGAATCTAAGACGAAATAATTCCTGAGGACAAACATACCTTTAGGTAATTTTCTTTTAAAAATCAAAATACACGAGGTGTTTTAAACAGCTTCATCTGTTTGTAATTTTTTACCTCAGTTTTTTAAGTGCTCAAAACATTGTATAAATCTATATTTCTTGACTATCTTCTGAAAACATACTAAAATTTCATTTCTTGAAAGATATGAAATAAAATATTTATGCAATGCTTTCAACATTAAAGAAAAATGATATTTATATTCACGCGTTAAAATTGGTTTTCTACATTGATTTGGTACTGTACTATGTGGAATATAGTGTATTATACAGTAACTTCCTCAGAGATTAATAAAAATTGCTATAACATTCTAAAAAAGAAAATTGTACAGATAGTCGACACATATAATTATGTATCCAGACAAATATACTTAATCGTATTACGATAAAAATATTAAAAACAGGCGTTGGTAATACAAGCTATAATGTGTTACGACTAGCTGTTCTCAGTGGGAGCATTTCACTTTCCAAAATAATAAAAATGCCGTAAAAATAAATTTCGTTTTATTTAAGAACTGTACTGACTTTTATCTCTCAAGGCTAACCAAAAAATATCCTTACAATTCTACAAAACAATATTCGTATTGTTATTTTGTATTAATTTTTTTTTAAACTTTAAAAATGAGAAACAATTATTTTAACTTATATTTGAAAAGTTAAAACTGTAGACATAGTATAATACCTTGTTTCTGTTTACACGTTGATTTTTTTTCCAAGTTTAACAACACTAAAGTGACGGTCTAACATATAATATGTACTAAGATTTCACAAAACATATGTGAAACAAAAACCAACGTCCAAATCACAGTAGAGGAAATAAAGAAAAAAACCAAAACTTTTCAACCGTAACAAGTAGTTTCGTCAGTTGAGATCTGACAGACAAGTTGTTACGGTTGAAAGATCTTTGTTTTCTTTCTGATTCCTAACTGCGGTTTGGACATTGATAGTCTGCACCTCACTTTGGTAATACCGCTTCACCAGTCTTTATTAACTTCAAACCCACAGCCCTTTCCATTTTCTTGCCAATTATCAACATTCAAAAACTCAATTTATAATCAATCCCTTCGATATAGTGAAAAACAATTATTTTCTTTAAACAAAATCGTTTTAGCTATAACTTAAACCTAATTGAATTTATTTTTTTTCAGAACTATATACTTTTCTTTTTTTTTCATAGAAAACACAAAAAAGAGGATAAATTGCTGACTCTTAAGGGATTTCAATTTCTGAAATGCTGACACACCTAAAGCCTATTTTATCATACTTTTTAAATGATGAAAGGAAGATCACGTGTGAGTTGGCACATTATTTCACTTTATTTTTTTCATAAAAAAAAAATTCCAAGCAATTTCTTTCAAATAGTGCCGTCTACTTTTTATATTTTCATCATGATGACGAATGAATGCCACATATGTTTAGATGGATGAGTGTGACCCCCGTTGCATTTGAATTTCTTTATTAGAATGCTACGGACGATTTTATAAACTTTACTCTGAGGAAGTTACTACAACATGGTATATTACAGTATACAAATGAATATAGTAAAGCAATTCCAATATGTGAATATATATTATAAGATAATAAATGTATTTATGAAAATACATACGGAAACATTTTGTCCCACTAGTTACTATATCAACATTTTTAATTACGAGACATTATTTACCACGTTATAAAGTAAATAAGAGTTTCGCTTATATAATGTATTTCAATGCCTTTCGCTTGGTGGAACTATACGCACTGTTGTACATAAAAAACGTAAACGTCTTCCACTTTCTCACACAACAAAAGTGACCGTCATAATCATAAATACGTGTTTCTAATCAACTATGATTTTTATAACCGAGGTTAACCTGATTTCAAAAAATGATATCCCCTATAAGATACTATTTTCATTCAATAAAATTATGGATTTCGCAAGCCTCATTATTACCATTGTTATTTTCAAACAACAATTTCATTCCCACAATTATTTTCAATAATGAATCTCATCCACACAATTAACTTTCAAAGATAAATATAATTGACATTTGCACCATTACTTTCAAAGATGGAGTTAATCGGCTAAATTAATTTGCACTATTATTTCTATGATGAATTCTTTACTCCAATTATTTTTAACACAAGTCTTACAAAAAGAAATTCATCAGATCAATTAATTAACAATATAATTCTCAAGGATCAATTTCATTTTTTCCAGAGATGAACATTATCATTTCATTCTATAGCAATAAGAATTTATATCTTATATAGCTTTCGTTATTTAAGTTTCATGCATTTCTCAGTACAAGAATACTTGCTTAGAGTTCAAGTACTCACAGCTGAAAGATACCAATCATCTATAAAAAACGAGGAAGTTCAAATTTTTTTTGTTTTGGTTGAACAATTACAGCAACATATATGAGTAATTTAACATATTCCTTAAATGATAAGTGATTTAGCTATAACCCTTTATAAGAGGGTCATTAAAGTCAATCGTTCTATACTGGTCACTGAACTTAGCCCTTATAAGAGCGACTGATTTGATCTGGTCACTGATATTAGTCAGAATTATAAGAGTTCTCATGCAAGCAATCGCTATGAAGTGCTCATTGAACTTAACCCTTATTAAATATATCCTTTAACTTAAACCTAGTCCTTATAAGATTCCAGGTGGTTATAGATTTAGCAATAGAATGACAGTCTTGGATATTTTATAGATTTCCAGAATACGGTACACGGCTTTTAATCACAATATATATCGTGAAGACAGTGCTAGGTGAACGGCAGTGGTCCCTCCAACCCATCTTCTTCATGAATACGTCCCAACCAATCAAACTGTCGACATGTTTCTCATACCAGGATTTCTGTAATTTCTCTTCACGAACAATAGTATAACCACAGCGATTAATCTTATCAATATTATATTGTACAAGTTTAAATAAATTAAAAAATAAACGACTCGTTTTACTGAATGTTATCAATAAATCTAAAATAGCGGGATCTACAGTTCCGCAATGCCATTTTTTTTTTTAAATCACCACTACTAAACAAAAATTAAGACCCATTGACCAATAACAACAGCCATCGTCAGTTCCACATATGCAAACAGAGAGTATTAGACCGTTATAGAATGGTGGGTAAGTCTTAGTTACATCTTAGATAATTCGTATATGGTTAAAACGTCGATTTTTGTTATGTGTTTATTGTTAAATCGTTTTACTATATACATGTACATATAAACTAAAAAATAAAATAAAAATTAAATAAAAAAAACATAATTAAAGAGAAATTTTTTGAGCTAATTTCTCGTAAAGTAGCAGATTTCATATTTTACAAAATATCTATATTACACAAGGGAAAAATAATAAAACTATTTTCATATATCAACAAGAAACAAATGAGATAAACAGCTGTTATACATAGGCCGTTTCTTCTATAGGTTTGTTTTCTTTTTAAAAGTTACAATTATTAAGATTAAAATACGTTTTATCGTTCAGGATTGCCAGATATGAATAATTTCATAAATTTCTTTCATTTTTACAAAAATGAATTGTTATACTGTCCTAATCACTTAAATGAAATATTTTTTCCGAAATACAAAATACTTTTCCATAGTTTCACACTGTAGTAAGAGAGACACAAAGTATTGGGTAGAAAGAATAAATTATTTTCTGGTCATTAGTGAATCTAGTGAATTCCACTTTAGTTTATATTTCAGAATTAAAAAAAAATTAAAGGATAAAATATTTCAATAATGATGACTCAGCAGATTGCACAAAATTTGATTTTGAAATCTTCAAAGGATAGAAATGTGTAAAGCGATAATTAAAAAAAAACAACAAACTCTGTTAATACTGAGAATTATTTCAAATTAATGAGTAATTTACTTCTTTAAAATAAGTCAATTTTATACTCCTCTAATATCTCACTAATTTTAGCTAAATACTTAGAAACTTGGTTAGAATACGTTAAAACAATCTGGCAACCCTTTATATTGGTATGAGTCAAATAACTTGGTATATAAATGTAGACGGTTATACTAAAGAAGTTTGAATGTGATTCTGTATCACGAGTTGTTTCCTCGAACATGATAACATAGTCATGACGTCATGGATGACCTGCTTAAGCGAGTAGGTAAATAGTCTTAATATGGTCAGTCACGCAAATCAAGGGAGACTGTTTATAAAAACAAAGGGAAACCTGGACGACATTTATATAAAATTAAGCTTTAGAGAATGAGGAAATCAGCCTTGTAATGTATCATGTTCTTGTTCAAGCTGTTTGCCTACACTAACCTAATCTACACTACAATTGAAAGACGAGTCGTAAATTTACGGAAGATAAGAACTTCACTATAGTTCCAACAATACTACGCAGCAGCCATCAAAGCGATTTGACAGCCAACTGCAGTTTAATAGAAAGACGCATAATACGTTACAAACTCACGGAAGATAAATAATTAAAAATATATTTATCAGACTCACAAATTTAAAGGAAAAGCCAATAATGATATTTGGTCACAATAAAAAAAAAAAAGAAAAAGAAAAGAAATATTACAGTAAACAATGTCATCGCTCGGGATAAGGATCTTTTTCTTTGTTAGATATATTCTGGTTGGCTTGATCATTCTCATATTCAACGAAATCGTCAAATATGCTAGGCCAAGCTTCCGTGTCGTCATAAGTAGAAAGATCATCGCCGACGGCTTCGGAGAAGTTGAGGAACATATTCCATGTGTCCCGAGGAATGCCACGGATTTCATTTCGCGACATAACAAAGTTCAACCATCTTTCAAGGATGGGTGGTTCTCTGACAGTAAAGACTAACTTCCAGAGAATAAGAGCCATGTCTGTTGGAAGGATTCGCTGACCTGATGCTCGGTCAAGACCAAAGCGAAAAGTGAATCTGTATAAGTCTTTAAAAACATCAGGATTTGAGCCTACCTGACCGGCAATTTCAGGTAATTTAGTTTGAATTGATCGAATACTGTCCACACACATAGATCTACAGCCCGAAATAAACTCCTGTTTAGTGAATCGACACATTTGTGATGCATCTAACTTCCAGGCAAATAAAAGCACCTTAAAGTCGTCAGGAGATAAAGAAAGGTCGGCGCAAAGTTTTTCAATGCCATCGGCGTTGATGCAGTCCTCAGACGGGTCCTTGTAGAGGTCGAAGAGAGAGGCTATCTTCAGGTGGGAGACAGTAGCAACGCGCGTGTCGGCGCTTAGTTTAGTAACCGAAGGCATCCTCTGGTAGAAGGCCCGCAGACTCCGATCTCGCACCAGTGGAGATGCTCCTTCCTTCACGTTGCCGTTTAGAGGCACCAGAGCCTCGCTCCCCACTACCTCCTCTCTTCCATACTCTGAAGCAAATACATTTTTTTACATTATTCAGAAAGTCTTGAGATCGGTTTTGCAAAAGCAGGTCTGTTGAATCGAGACAACAGGACACTAATTATGAAATCATTAAAACAATTTGTTATAAGAGTTGGATGGGACTAAACATATAGCAGTAGACTGACTACCACTCAAATAAATATTAAAGCAAGTGCTACCCATTAGTAAACGAATAACCAACACTAAATGGCAAATGGTGTACATAGTTCGTAGCATAAACGCTGAAGTAACATTGGAAAGAACACTACAATGGCATGCAGTTGCGCTTTGCAGTTCTGTTTAAATCATGGGCTCCCAAACCCTTTCCAAAATATTTATCTCCTTATTATTAAAAACAACATATATTTCCACATTGATGACAACTTACATTTTTTCGACATTAGTAATTAGAAGACCTGCATAGAAATCAAATCAAAACATTTTGATTCGCACATATAATGAAATTCCTGCATGACTGTATCATGCAAATAAAATTATAGATTTATGGCAGTTTGTCTGGGATTGTTATATTATATTTGCTATAATGGCTCAAACAGACAAATATCTTCGAAAATGCAGCAAGAATGATACTGATGAAAATGTTTTACCTTTCAGTTTACTACCAGAGAATAACACAAGAATATGCTAGCATACCTCTTTTACTAAAGTAGATCACATTAATGAGACGAATGTCCTTGTGAGCAGCAATAAAGTGCTGATATTGGGTTCAAATTCAGAGAGCTTTAGCAGCAGATCACTGCTTCTTTCCAAGTTTAGTCTGTTCTTCTGTTTTGTCAGAATGAAGTATGCATGCAAAAAACCAGCTCTAACCATGCATCTCCCCTCTAGGAGGGTTGTTGTGGGATGTCAGATATGGCTAAAGGGTCTCACGTTAAATCGCATTGATCTGTTGTGCTTTGTTCATGGAATAGCCGAAAGGTTGATAGACATGATAACAAATCAAAACAGCTCCAAGCATGCACCAACTACTAATCAACACACTTTCGAATCTTGTTAGCTTTTCAACTCAATAGTGTTTTCGTTTTACGAACTTAAGTATGAAGACTTTATATTTACTGATCCCTTTTTCACCATTACGAACTTAAGTACGAACACTTTATACTTACTGACCTCTCTTTCACCACTATGAACTTAAGTATGAACACTTTATATTTACTGACCCCTCTTTCACCACTATGAACACTTTATATTACTGACCTCTCTTTCACCACTATGAACTTAAGTATGAACACTTTATATTTACTGACCCCTCTTTCACCACTATGAACTTAAGTACGAACTCTTTATATTACTGACCTCTCTTTCACCACTATGAACTTAAGTATGAACACTTTATATTTAATGACCTCTCTTTCACCACTATGAACTTATCGAACCAGTACATTCATCGACCCCTGATTTAAATAGACAATATCTGTTTTAGTTTTACCACTGAAAACTTTCTCTTTTATATTGCCTGACTCCTTTGAGTTTTAAATGCAGCTGCCTGACTATAAAGTATTACAAAAGTTATTATATTAATCAAATCGAACACCTCATTCTACGATTACCCTAGAAATAAATATACTGCTGTCTTCGAATTCCGTAGCAATAAATTAACTTATGTGTTATTGAAGATTTCACGTTTCAATAACACATACGACTCTAACTCTGTTAGTAATAAACAACTGACTCCCAATCAGAAGATCTCCCATATTCGGGCTCGGTTGAATCTCAACTTTGTGTTGCAGAATAAACAAATAGTTCCGTATTCCTTTTGTAAATTAAGAATTCTATTTTATACACAATAATTGATCTATTCATCTCGACCTTCGTATATTTAGAAGAAGCATCTGGAGAAAGCTTTTATGAAGTGGCCACTCATTAACGCCGCAACACGTCAATCTTGCTTTCATTATCTATCGACACGGGCCGCATTGCGTACCTTTTGTGATTCCTTCTATAATTAAAATCATAAGTTAGACAATACTAATTATTAAAGCTAAGGGTTCACTATGTCAACATGTTTTTAACCATCTCATTCGAATTAAATTTACAATAAAAGCCTTCATTTTTATTTGAAGTCCACTTCTACACCTTTCACGTACTATTAAGAAACAGCTGATATGTTTAATCGCCAAACAATGGATATATCTTTTTAAGTTATATCACCTTCTTTTTCCTTCAGTGATGAGGGCACAGAGGAGGAGCCCTTGGACCTGGAGAAACAACTGCCCATTGGATCAAAGCTTTATAGGAAAACATGAAGCCTTACTGGTAGAGACCTCGCAAGCAATTAACTTCTCCTGATTCCTGCCACAAAATATCTCAATCTGCAATAAATGTAGAATTAAAATAGAACTAATGACATCTAATTTAAAATGAATACGTATAAATTTTACGAGTTTGCCAAATAATTGAAAACTATTTTTGGAAAAGCAGGTGACTCAATATTAAGCATTAAAATAAACCAAACAAAAAAGATCAACAATTATGTAAAGACTGTTTATTACCAATAATTAATTATTATTTGGAGTCTAACATAAGGTAATAAAGAAAACATCTGAAAACAACCGAAAACAACTTTAAAAAAGGGCTTACATAACATATGGACATTAAAAAATATTTAAAGATAAGCAAACATAAAAAATAGATAGGATCAATTACAAAAGGTATTCTCAAATAGTAATATGCTATAAAGAAAAATAAGTAAATACATTTAATAAAAATTAAATATCAGTCAGTTACGAATATTACGAAACATTAGACTACAAATTTTATTAAACAGTATTAACAGGAAATACAACTATTTACCTGAATTTTTCTTGCTGGGCATACTGAATTCAAATATATAATGACAATAACTTGTCATGTTAAAAATATATTACAAAACTAAGTTATCTATTAGGTAAAATGAAAGGACCAAATGAGCCCATAACTTAACATTTAAGTAAACACAGTCAATATAATACAACCAACAGTAAAAAGACTCAACGAGATAAAAGAACTCCACAAGTAGTAAATTTCTGTCAGTAGCAAAGATAAACCAACAAACTTTCTATTATTTACAGCTGCTGGCAACACTGAACAAAAAATAGTTGCATGCATTTTGGTATCTGTAACTTTCATTTGTTGATACTCCTACTATATAATTTTTTAGTGAATCTGATTAAATACTGTTCACTCGTATTAGTATATTTTTATCTATACATTCAAAATTATTATTTTGTTAAGATAGACAACCTCTCTGAAACTAAATCAACAATTGTAAATTTAAAAAAATATTTTCCTTAAGCTATCATTTTATTTATTGCCGGTTATTTATACTAAAGTTTTCTATTATTCCTAAATTCTACTCTAAATCGATCATTACTAAAATAATTTTATTAACCGCGTCCGATTACAGTTTCAACTTGTGACTGAAATAAATGATACAGTGTTTTGATGTAATTTAAGTAATTGAATGTTCTTAATTTTGATTTTATTCATATATTATATATCTAGACAAAATAATTTGAAGCAAGGGTTATAATTACAACACTGTCTTCTTATCAGGAAATGTTGATAAAACATCAGTGGTGATATTTTATGAAGGATAAGGAAGAAAGCTTGCAGTAGGTTTATTTTGTGTGAACTTGTGATATGTGGCAAGAAAAACAAAGGCAGGCCCTGTTAGAGGGTAGGACAGTGCTAGAAAGGACAGGAGAAGGTCTAATGCGTTCTGAAATAGCAGCTTTGGAGTCAGAAGCAGTCGGTCACACAGTTATCGCAGATTTGGCCATCCAACGAGAAACTTTAGAACGGTCTGCCAACAGGCTGACTGAAATGGAACGCAACACTTCTCGTGCCAGAAGAATTCTATCGTCAATGGGTCGAGCTACTGTAACCAATAAAGTTATCCTTATACTTATCATTATCTCTGAAATAATAATTTTGACTGCCTTAATATATCTAAAATTTATTAGAAAATTGGAACATTAAGTTATGACAATTCATTTTTCAAGTCTATTATGACAAATAAACGAATTATTTAAATTTATACTATTACTGTTCTTGAAATTTGAACTTTTGTAGATCCCGATATTTACGTATATATACTCTTATTGCAAGAATCATGGAGATTAAAACGTTACCTACTGTAGGGTTTATCGCCGCATTTTAAATGAATTCATTTCGTTTTACAAACCCATAACTCAGAAGACGTAATTATTAAAGAGAAGTTAAATTTATTAATGAACATAAAAGAAAGTTGTTTATTTTAATTCCTTTTTATTATTTTAACAACTTTTAACTTCGTTTATGTTGGATGATGGAAGATTTGTCATTAATAGAAATAAATCCACATGGAGCCAGTTCACATCATCCTTTGCGTTCATAGTCATAGTCCATGATACTATATCTATGTCTCAAAGTTTCTCAAGCTAATATTGAGGAGGTAGAGTTTCTGAAAATATGAATAGGAATCAAAATCATTCACCAGAAATTATTTAAATTTGTAATTTTAAACCAAAAAAAAAACAAATAATTGACGGGTATTAATATCTATTGGACATAGAAATAAAAGATTTTAATTTGAAAATGCGAAGTTAAAAGAAATAAATGAAACCCTTAGGATGAATGTAATGAGACGAAAAACAGATGTATAACTCTGTTATTTGGAAAATTGATTGTCCACGATAATTTCGATTAATGGGCAAAATATATCCTCGTTTAAGGAATGATATCACTTTGAAGATTTCAGTTGGGAAGTTTAAACTCCATGATTAGAACACACCCCACTTTATATTGAAGATTATACAGTAGTATTTGTCAAAATAGTGAGAATTATTACACCTTCTTAACCCATATAGCTGATAAGTTTAATAACTTGTTATAGTATTTTCACCTTAAAGATGGAAAGATGTAAATCACATAAGTATTTTTACTATATGGGCTTAGGATTTGAGTGTTTGGCAAATAAAGAGGTCTTTGATTAAAGGAGACATATTTTGTCAACAAAACATTGTTTGTTATATAAAGGAGGTCTACATTTCAAGAACAGGAATTAGTGAATTTAACATATTAACTTCTCTGTTGTCGCCTGCCTACTGTAAGGACAAATATTTAAAACAATCAAAACCAGTTAATCATTTTTTTTTTATTTAATTCCCTTTAATAACAACTATAAATATTGTTAAAGTTTTACATAATCGAGAATTGTTTTATATATATGTTTGTAATAAGGATTAGTGGCAAATAGTGTAAATACTTCTATTTTTATATTACTTTGTTATAAGTTTACAAGTCATTTTCACAAGAGACTGCAATCAATACAACTAAAGTTGGTGAAATTAATTAATTTAAATTAATTACGTTGCAGATTTGGATTAGGAATCATGCAAATTCTTTCAGTGTGATTCTGTTATAATAGAACTTGCTTCATGTTTTGTCAATACTTCCTAATGAATCCTTGTTGAAAACATTCATTATTTTTATTTTATAATGCATGTAAAAGTTATCAGTTCTTACAACAGTGGTGTATAATTTATAAACTTTTAAAATTTAATTGATAACAGAACCACTATTTTTGTAAATAATAGTTTGTTTATATTATATATAAATGTTCCTAGTCTGTTTTGTCCCGGAAATGATAAATATATACGATTTTTATTATATTTTGTTTTATTTTCTTTTTTTTTTTTACAAATTTTATTATCTTTGATTTGTTATGAGTTAACGGTAGATTCTAAATAATATTAACTAAACATTAGATTTAGTTAACGGCCCATGATTTTTAATTATTCTTTTATATTTATTATTAATTTTTTTTAGGATCAGTTTCTTACGATTTTCTTCTAAATAGATAGACATCGAGATATATTTTTATTGATATGTAATTCAAACAGTCTTCAAACCAGTAATAAAACTTATGAACTAAAAGGATATTTATAGTTATCTATATTTATTGGAGCAGCTGTTCGTCTTCAAGAGAAGATCAAATGAGAGAGATATTCTCCATAAAGGAAATCAAACCCTACTGTTTTTTTTTTATATATCTAATCATTGTTGATTGTCAACCATAAATATTTAAAGAGAGATAAGTCATTCTTGTCCACAGAAAATGAGTAATTATGAACATTATCAGGACTTAAACACAATCGGTATGCATTGAAAAATATCTTATTCAACAACCTAAAATGATATTAAACTGTAAATGAATACAATACCTTTATCCGAGTAACCATAAAGGTCAATTAAACTTTAATGAATTGAAGATAAACCATAAAATGTCAAATTTGCTCTAAAGAATAACAAAAATATCACAGACAACAGTACTTTTCATGTATGTGTCTATTGTTTGATCATATGTTGTAGGAATTTGAAAGGAATTTTCTGTTTTTCAATCTCTTGTTGATGATATAAGTCGAAACTTTTAACAGAATTTTGTTGTTTCTTGGGATGTAATTTCCGTTACTCAAAATATTTCCAGACTTTTATTTCTTTGATTCATAAAAAGGTTGACCAAAACAAAACTCTAAGTAAATAGCTAAGCCGATCTAAAGTAATATATAATTCAACAATAGTTTCACCATGCTTATTGTTATATGTTATGAAAATTCAGTTAGAATATTTCATTATCTACCATAGTACAAGAAATGATGTACAATTTTCTAAGGAAGACAGCACTGGTCCCAATTTCTGAAAGTTACATTTCTTTCTATGTGTCACAGTTTATTTTATATACATATAAACTAAAATTTTAAAAAGAATCATAGAAATGAAATCACTAAAACTCACTACTATATTTCGATGTCCTCGTCGTCAGGAATAGAAGTGAATCGCTCCAAAGCCTGATAACGACTGGATTGCGTTCAAAAAGAAGCACTCAAACAGTGTAGCCAACTTTCGGAGGATAAAGAAATAAAAGTCAAATAATGATTAAATGAAAGAAAACATTTAACTAAAAATAAAAACTATTAAGAACTTGTAAAAAACACACTAAAAACAAAAATAGAAATAAAAAATGAAACTAAGTAGTATACGAGTAGTAACTCGTATATATAGATGTGTTCTCTAATCGGGGTTCGGTCAATTTTCCAGGATAAAAAATCAAACTCTCAGTTTTATTTAAAACCTTTTTCATAGATTTTAAATAAAACCGAAACGTTGGCAACGAGCGTTTGATTTTTTATCCTGGAAAATTGACCGAACCCCGATTAGAGAACACACCTATTCTATCTAACGGTCGATATATTATTGAATCTGTTATATATATATATATATATATATATATATATATGATCAAACCATAATATAAAATAGGAAAACAAGACTAAGTTCTTTCAACCGTAACAAGCGGTCTTCGTCAGAGTCAAAAACCCAATTGACTCTTTTTTCCCTATTTCATATTGTGGTTTGATAATTGATTGTTATTTCACGTGTTTATGTGAAATCTTTATATATATATATTTATAATCTGCATAAGTTTTCTGGATCTGATATCTAATTGATTATTTGATGACCAAATGAAGTGGTTTTATAGTATGAAGAGAAATAGTCGAAGTTAGATGGAGTAGGAAGAGTATTTCATGCATCTCGTCTGTATAGTAATTTCTATCACCATGACAAATATTCGATTTCCTGAGGGACTGTGAGTCCTCCAAATGTTTGCCATGTTGGTAGAGATGATTCTATGGACGAGATGTGGCCTTTTTCAGAACCTGAAAGAAGTGAACTTCAAGGACCTCCTACTCCATCTAACTATATGAGTCCAGACAATAAAATCATTTCATTTGGTCATGAACTAGTCAATTACATACTATATATGAGTTGGCTTTCGCTTTCTCCACGCTCCACTTCCTTTCCTGAGAATAATCATTCAACGGGTCGACGTATTGAATGTGAATTTTAGTATCCTGGTATTCATTCGTGTTTCTTTCTGTTTTCAAAGTATAGATAAACGTCTAAACAACACTGAGTAAGTAAGAGACCTTTCAACCAAAACAACTGGTCTTCGTCAGAGTGTCACTGATACTGAAACAAGTGATATATGTTAGGACATCTGGTGAGGTCCTATATCACTTGTTATTACTATATCAGCAATTTACTTTTTCCAATATATTTTATTTTAGACCGAGTTCCTACCCTGAATTCCTTAATGATGAAATTGATAACATTACTTCTATTGCTCACTCTTTAACATACCTCATCTCCTATATTGACACAAAGCTTTTAAGGATTCTAAAAAAAAATAGTTCTCCAATGCTGTAGCAAAAACACGTATAACGTCAAATGTCATGGTTTGACTACATCATGAGTCATTGCACTCCTTAGACTTGCTCCAAATCATCACCATGGTATAATTTTTCTAATGGTAATAATGTTAGTAATTTGTTAATTAGAATCTCTTTTTAATTAAAATCAATCTAGGGAACTGGAGTATAGTAGTGATATTTATAAAATTCAGGGTAAAATGCATAAAATACACATATGTAAGACTGGTTAAACTCGCCTCTGAACTGGTACGTTCGGGGTTCGATACCCACCTGGTCCTCGAGTTCCGAGCCTGTACGATGTCAGGTACTCGTTAAAGATCCCTACTCTAAATATACTTGAGTCAGGCACAATTTGAGAACTACCAATGTAAAATCACCGATCAAACAAAAAGACCGTAAAGAGCTGATGTTTTTAACCCGCTAGGGGGATCGGTTTAAACAATAAAAAGAAAAAAATACGTTTCAAATACCAATACAACATAATTACAGATGTAATTTATATCTGCAATTTCCGGTATTTATATCTTTCGACATTAAATCATGATTGTTATTATTTATATGCAAAAGTAAGGCTCCTTATTTAAAATAGTAAGTATAATAAAATAATCATAGCATGATATAAAATCGGAGAGGCTAAAATTACGAGTATCACGTTTGAAAGATCGATGCTGTTAAATCTTAACGAGTCCTCTTCAACAGATCCAATGCCATGAACATTAGTAATGGTTTATTCAATTCAGACTCAGTGCTAACGAGATCATTGACTATGAGGGTTGACAGCTGGCAGATACCTTTTACTTATTTCTTTCTAAGAATCTTTCTTTAGCGCAGATTTAGTTACCTTCTTTTGTTCTTTATGCTACTTAGAATACCTCTTTCATCGACCATTCATTCTTAGTACCACACCAGATGTTTTGCACCACTTGTTTCAGTAATAGTAACACTTTGATGACAACCATTTGTTTTGATCAGACCAATAGTTTCAGGTCTTAATATACAATGTGAAAAATGTACTACAATGTCCTGAACTGCAGTTTTTTCCTTAAAACTCTCATTAACACTTACTTTAAACGGACTTCTAACTACAGTCGGAGACTATATATATTGTTGACATGCGCCAAACGTATAATGATAATATCAGTTGGTGATCATATGTTCATATCAGTGAGAGAATCATTATTAAAAACAAAAAAAACTACTATTTAATAATATAGACCTCACGTCTCTTTAACAAGTATGTCCTTAAACAATAAAAGAAAAAAAAAGTACCTAATGGCATTTCAGAACAGCATACATTGTGACAGTTTGTAATATAGGTGATCTCAATTTATACTCCATCAAAGTATATTCTAAACATTGTACATTAGAAAAAAAATAACTTTCTTTTCAATTCTGAAAGTCAAAACAATTGGTTTTTTATCTCCCAGCCTTATACGGTTTAACACTTTTTGGCTGTATACAGGGCGAAAGTGTTGCTGATTTGAATTCGGCACCCGCTTAAACCATGGGCCAGTCATTTACAATACCTGTATTAGAAATATTAGTTTTCTCAGGGGTTGTCCTTCAATGTCCTCATTCTATTCGCTGCTTTATTACTAGTTCTATTACACTATAACAAAATACACTGGAAAATATTATTTTATTTAATAAAATAAATTAATTTAACAATAACTTTTTTTTAATAATCGTAAAAAAAATGTTTATCTCTTTCTCTCTAAAATTAGGTAAAGGAGGTTACCGTGCCGTCGTAATTTTCTGTCAGTGGATACAATCATTGATGAAGGATTGGTAAAGTTGCGATTTGAATGGCAGATAACAGCTTGTTAGGAGGGATTGGTAAGGAAGAGGTTGGGGTAGAACTTGAGGCCTTCGACGGAGTGGTCCCGACAGGCGGTGCCGGCACGCTCTGCCGATACGAGGCGCTCCCTGGCCAAGGTGACGGAGACGCCGAGCAGCTGGCTCAGGGACTCTGCAGTCAGCCAGCCTTTCTCCTCCAGCTAAACATAACCATCAGGTCAAAAATAAACCATTCAATTACTGATAAACATGAAGGGCCAGGTTAGCTCATTGGTTAACGTACTCGCCTCTGACCTGATAGGATCGGGGTTCGATCCCCACCTGGCCCTCGATTTATTCATGCGGGAGGTGAATAAATCTGAGCACGTCGTTGAATCGTCGATCACGAGCCTGTACGATGTCAGGTACTCGTTAAAGATCCTTACTCTAAATACACTTGAGTTAGGCAAAATTTAGGACTCTCACTGTAGAATCAATGTTCATTGTGTTGCATCACAAAGGACCAATGCTTGGCCTACGTGTGTTCTCTTGTGGGACTACCACTGCAACCTAACCTACTGGTAAACATTACTATCATTTACATTAGAGCCAATACACAAAAAAATAACAGCATCACTGATTTAACCACTGGATATTTTCAGGATACTCTTGTATATTGCACCATCAAAATACTGGCACAAGGGAATATCCATAATAGGTGTATCAAGGGAATACTGTTACAATTAGAGTTGGGAGAATACTGACATACTTTGATTTATGGCATACATTATATTTATGTATTGCAAACATATATCGCAACAAAGGAATTTGGTCTTATAGCGAATGAAGGGAATACTGAGACATACATACAGTGTATCAAATAAAGACTACCATGATGTCAATGTTAGGGGAATACTGACACACTTTGATCTGAGGACTCTGCCATCTATTATACCTATATATTACTAATGTACACTGTAATTACCGACAAGCATAGTATCATGAGAATTATGAACTTAATAATACGAAGGAAAAAACAGCATGCATAGTATAAAGAGAATTACAGCAAAAGTAGAATCAAGGAATTACCGACATACTTAGTATAAAAATAAAAATATACTTATGTCAACATTCAATATAAATTCTAGGTTATACATATTAACAACATGCATTGTACCTACATAAGATAAACACAAATCATTAAGGGAACACCAACTTGGAGTGAATCAAGGAAATACCAGTGATGGGATTCGATGGGTTAAGCCGGTTCGCACGAACCGGTGCTTAAAATATTATGAGTTCGGCGAACCGGTTGTTAAAATTACATCAACCCCTATTCAGACCCTGTATTAATTAGCCCACTATCAAACTCTACGTGTGTCGCGTGACTCACGTAACTTGTGCATGTATGACAACGTAATTTGCGCATGTATATAGCCTATATATAACTAAACAATTTAGTTTCGTTTGAGTAACTGTTTTTCTGAAGGACTTAGCTTTAATGATTGATATTTTGAATGAAATGTCATTGCTCAGTAATGCTCTGCTAGCAAGAGGCACAACTTTGTTCAGAGGAGAAAACCTCATAAAGAGGTCTATTAAAGAATTTGAATTGCTTAAGGACAAAAGAAATTGATGAGAGGGTTGCTTCGGACGCATTCAAAGAGATCCAGTTTACTGAAAACCACAGATTTGTTAGCCTACTTCGTCAAAAGCTACATAATAATAATAGAAAATATGAAAAAAAAACTGATCGCTGGTGATCATGTTAAAGCAACAAGCAATGAGCAGGAAAACTTCCTTAAGCAATTTAACTCGCCGAACTCATAATATTTTAAGCACAGGTTATTTTCGCATGAACTGGTGCGAACACACGATCTGTTTTCTTAGAACCTGTTCTTAAAAAATTTGAATCCCACCACTGGGAAATACCAATATACAATGTAACAAGATTTCACATAAACACGTTAAATAACAATCAATGATCAAACCACATTACCAAATGGAAGAAATTCCCATTTCATATTGTGATTTGATCATACATTATAAGTAAAGAACAAAGTCATACTTTGTTATCTTGAGAATTCAGAATTTCAATATATCTGTGTCGACATTCAGTATAAAGTTGAGGCATTATCTAATACCAACTAACGACCAATGATCAACGATTCTTTCCGCACACTGTAATGTCACGGACCTACTACTGCTGTGTTTGTGGAGTCAGTAAGTAAGTGTCTGTAATCTTTTATTCGGTATTCGGTATACATTATTTCGTGGTCGTTCTAATACCTATTACGATGTCTACTAGACCTAGAGAATGTCTACTCATACATTCTATGAAAGGAATACCAACATACAATACACATATAGGTATGAGAATTTTTTTTTTGTATCTGCAGACATTGATTTATCTTTTTACCACACTATGAGGTATGGAAACACTACATCAGTGGATCCAAGTTGAATTCCTTTCACAACAAACAAAGAGATCAGAGTAAACTTGTAGAGTGAAGGGCTTTCTAAAAAAAAACATTATTTCCAAGATCTGTTAATATTTAAATGTGCCTTCATTAGTTTCTATTAGACTGATATAAGTAAACTCAACAGTAAATATCAAATACATTAATTAATCATTCTAACTAAAGAATGCGACTCAATCGAAATCTATATTCAACTAAACTATATTCAGCCAAGCGTATGAGGAATGTAAACTGATAATATCTGTTAAAAACGTCTTGTAGAACATTTACAATCAATCATTTCCGAATTTATCCATTCTCCAGATGAAGTCTACCTGCAAGAATGTATAAGTTCTGGAACCAGGAGAAACACTGTAATGCTTTACTATATAAAAGGAGATCAAACAAAACGAACATTGTTATATGTTGATCAAAAATAAAATGCATTTTTAAATAAATATCAGAAAAAAAACGTTTTTTTAACAAAGTTAGATTAAAATTAATAACAAAAAACCTGAATATAATTAAAAAAAAATTTTCCTAAAACAAAATGTTCAACACATATTTATAGTTTTTTTTATTTAATCAAAATAATAGATAAATATTATAAAAATCTACTTTTAACAAATTTATCATTTTTTTAAAAAAATCATGATTATAATAGAGGAAAGAAACATAAGTCTCTTTATAAAAAACTTTATCTAACGTCAACGCATTCCAAACACCTAGTATTCATCCTCCTTCCAGTCTACAGGTAACATCTCAGTGAGGATTACCATTTCTTTAACACCTGACTCTTGAACTACAATAGTTCGTGTTACATTTCAAATGTTGATACTGTTGTATCTTTCAAGTTGGTGTAGTCTCGTTGGGCCCTCTTCCAAAACTTTTCAACTTTCAAAAGAACTAAGTTCGTTTGATTTTTGGCAACCTAACATCTTGGTAATTGGTGTCTAAATTTCGTCATTTAATTCATAATACAATATGTACTTCTAATAATAATAATCAGAGTATTTTTATATTTATAAATATCGAAATTCTTTTTTTTTAAACGATAAAATAATTCTTTAAATTTTTTTAATTCAACTGATAAGATGTAACAGGCTTAAAATTGAAAAATAGTAAAATAAAAAAAAATAAAATATTAATAGAGAAATAATGACATTTAATAACCAGCAGCTGGGAGGTTATATAAAAAAGGAAATCAATCTATTTGGACCTGTTGCTTTAGAAACTGGTCCAACGAAACCACCACCAGAATATAAAAAAAGACGATTCAACATGCTTTGTGTATGTTGAATATCATATAAAGTGCATTAATCCTCCTATTGCGCGGTGCCTTCATAACGCTTTTCATAAAAAAACGCGATTTCATTTCCCTCGTACAACGACATTTCCTATTATGCGGAATCTATCGTGTTATAGGGGGATTGCTGTATATGGTAATAATACCATAGTTTTATGGTGTATGTACCTTAGGATATGGTGTATGGTAAAATAATACATAAATATAAGTGTACCATAGACAATGTTGAAATAGGAAATGATAGCCACCGTAAGTCCATATGACAAGTTATGCATAAGGCGATTTGCACTGGGGCTTTGTGTTAGTGGACGGAAATATGGAGCAGGCATTCTAGTGATACCAAGGATAATAATGATGCCACGGCCAATTCACCCGATGCATGACTTGTCATATGGACTTACGGTGGCTATCATTTCCTATTTCAACATTGTCTATGGTACACTTATATTTATGTAATATTTTACCATACACCATATCCTAAGGTACATACACCATAAAACTATGGTATTATTACCATATACAGCAATCCCCCTATAACACGATAGATTCCTCATAATAGGAAATGTCGTTGTACGAGGGAAATGAAATCGCGTTATATGAAAAGCGTTATGAAGGCACCGTGAGATAGGAGGATTAATGCACTTTACATTGATATTCAACATACACAGAGGTCTATGCATGTTGAATCGTCTTTTTTTATATTCTCTTAAAATCGTCCAGTATGGGGGAGGGACTGAGAAGAACCAGAAGAGAAGAAGAAGGTATAAAGGGTTGAGAAAAATAAGATGGATTACTTACCAGGCCATGCGTCTCCTTGAGGGTAGCCTGATCAGAGTGAGAAGCCAACTGGAGCACCATGACGCCACTGTCGAACTGGCGTAGGACAAGCGGCAGTCCGAGGCGCTCAGTGAGCCGACATGCCTGAAGCAGGTCTTCAGGGGAGACCAGTTCAAGTCCACGCGCCCTGTTCACGCGACAGTACACGTCTGAAAGGCACATCATGCCGCCTTGGTCCTGAAACATCCGTCTCATCATTACTTCAAACCAATCAACTCAAACACCAACCATTTCTTAGACACAGGAAATTAATCCTAATTGAATCAGGTATATATATATATATAATTGTTGAATATATATGTATTTAGAGCAGAGCAGATTGTGCATTCACGACTATTTTAAGTAGCTGGAGCGATTGGAGCAGCATACACAAAGACCTTGACAGAACCACCCAGGTGCTGGTCAATAATGGCTACTACAATAAAGATGTGGACAAAGAAATCGCTAAACACATGGCCAAGTGGTATTCCCGAGGTGAGATAGTCGAACAGGTCAAGTCAGCTACATAAAAAAGTCGTGAATGCAGAATCTGCTCTGCTCTTCAACATTGTATGCTTGGATGAAGATCAGCTGCCAACTTATATATATATATATATATATGGGTTTTTCTGAATTAGTAAAGCCCACAATAAATGGGAGATATATCGATGACATTTTTGTCTTCGCCAGAGACGTAAATGTGATCGAACATTGAAGGAACACTTGTTGAAAATAGTGTTGATGGTCAGCTGCCATTTCTTGATGTTTTGGTCAGACAGCGATCTAGGAAGTTCAGCACAAGTGTCTATTGCAAACCAACTAACCCAGGTCTGTGTTTGAATGGGATTAGCGAATGCCCGGATAGGTACAAACATGCAACTATTGCGGCTTATGTAAGAAGGGCTCTAACTCACTGCAGTGAATGGTCGGATGTCCACTCGGAGTTGGAAAGAGCAACCCAGGTCCTGGTCAACAATGGTTATTCCAATAATGATGTGAGAAAAACTATCAGTCAATGCCTTGAGAAGTGGTATGGCACGACGAGATTGAAGATGACTCAGAGGAGAGATATGTACGCTTGTATTACAGGGCATATATGAGCAGCCAGAACAAGCAAGATGAACAAGCGTTGCGAAATATCGTCTTTAAGCACGTTTCAACGACGACGGAGGAGGATAAGCTTAAATTAACAATATTCTATAAGAACAATAAGACCAGTAATGTTGTTCTTAAGAACAGCCCCCAGTGTGTCACCCCAGAGCTCCAGAAAAGTCATCTCGTGTATGAATATGTTTGTAATTCAGGGGACTGTGCAGCCCTGGAAAAAGAAAAGAAATAAATACTCTTAGGCCTTTCACTTTATGTCATCAGAGCATTTTTTTATTAATCTTTTCCTTGGAGTTTGGACCTCATTGATTTCATCACGTGTTGAAATCGAGTGTATTTCAAGATATTATTGACACCATTTTAGTGTCTTTTCATTTAACTAAAGTAAGCAGGTTTGTTAAAAAGAGTTAAAGCGCAAGATTTATCCAATAAGAAGTGTGTATTGAAGCAGACTCGGTGAAAATACTAAGGAAGTTTAACATGATTTTATTTTTATACATTTATAAAGCAACTATTATTCTTAAATACCATAGATATCATATAACATAGTGCAACAATATTATACACATGTAGTATAAAAAATGGAGCAATAGTGAAAATATTGCAACAAACTCCCTCCAAGTAGGGGTACTACCATACTTTGGACAAAAAAAGTAACTATTGACTTTTATCTCTGTCAGAAAACTTTGAAGATCCTCCCATAAAAGAAATATCCATGTGAAAGTCATTGCTATTTCCATTAACTTTAAGAAATAATGATTTAAAAAAAAAATCGAATTTTACACTAATATATCCAACAGTTCGTTTTATAAAATGAAATCAAATGTTAATATTTCAAGTAGTTTTTAATTTGAAAATTTAAAACGCTGAGAAAACAAGGAAACAATAACCCCAATAAAAGCATTGTTATTTAATTCACTGAGAACCATGAAATAGGAAATAGTGGTTGACTGTAGGAGATAATAAAACTAATGCTTACATATTGACACAATGATGGTGAGTGGTTTTAAACAATTTGACTACTCTAAAGTTGTAGTTTAATATATTAAAAATAATTGGAAAATGAATCTACTGGTCTATTAAGGATTAATAGGTTGTAGAAAAGCTATGAATAATAAGTTACCCTACAATCACATAAAAATCACAAGAATATTTATTTTTTAAAAAAATGGGTATCAATATTTATGGTTATTAAATTCATCAAACATCAGAGATATTGCCATATCCGATCCACTATCCTATGAGTCGAGGCCTTGACGTTCTAGTCATAAGTGTCCTAGTCATCAGGAGAACACCGGCAAAAGTGTACCTTGCCAGCATTCACAGAGTATATGGATGAGATAATCCTGCACAATCGAGAACTAAAAAAGTCTATCCCAACCTTGGAAAAACATTTTCCCTGTTAACTCCAAAAATAATCAACAATTCCCTATCACTTAATTGTGTTCACAAGTCAAGTACAACTTGGCCCGTTTTTATATACATGGCAGGTGACTTATTTAATGAAAGGACCAGTAAGCATATTAAAGAAAATAATAATAAATAAAATCTCCTAGTTATTTTAACTATATTTTTGAATCTCTATTTGCTAAACATATAGTCAGAAATAATCATCCACTTAATCGAAAAGTATTTAGATCATTTATTACCCAAAATATTCGACAAGAGGTTTAAGTAAATATAATATGATAAACAAATCTTGGCATCAAAATTCTCCTTTTTGCATTAATTTCTTCTTATATAAAGTACATACTTTATAATTATTCATTGAGGGTTATTACAGCTCTGCGTCCTAAGAACTATTGTACACCCACTTCTGTACTATAGTACCCCAGTTAGCTTCAGCGCCTCCAAGAAGCTCAGCACTTTTACTGGGTCCAACTGTAAAAGTTCTTCTATAGTTTTGTTGAGTATCCCGAAGCACCTGCCTCCGTGTAGCACAGTAGCTTAACAGTCAGCTAGCAAGTGCAACGGTGTCTTTTCCTTTTCCTTGCAGAATCTGCACAAACCATCATTGATAATGCCCATTCTTCGCAGATGGCTATTAAGTTTGCAGTGATCCGTTAGAAATACGGTTAAAATCCTTAGATTATTCCTGCTCCTTTCCATACAATACAAGATTTGTCTATTCTCAAACTAATTGAGAAGTATCATTGATTGTCTGTGTCCTTGAAGAGAATCCCAGTATTGCTTCCTGTTTTCTCTATCCTCTTTCCTAAGGAGTTGTTGTACAGTGTGTTGTCCTATACCACAATAAGGTTCTGGACCAATATGCGGTTTCCTGGCGCATTCCTTTTCAAGTTCGTCTGCTTGTTCATTTCCCTCTAATCCTGACACCTAGTAGAGAGAGATCTTGTTCCTCATACCCAGATGATTGAGTTTACTTTTGCAGCTCAGGACAATCTTTGAGCTGATAAGATTTGAGCTCAAAGCTTTGATTGCTGCTTGACTACCAGACATCATTGCTGGTTTTTATTGTCTCTTCTGTCTGTTCATATTGTCTTAACAAGTTTAACTTTTTATAGGAGTAAGTAATAAAAACATATCATAAAAGAAATAACATAATGTTTAAGATAACAGGGAGTACAACCCGTTTAAGAACTCAAACGAGATTTTTTTACATCAAAACCTTTTTAAATTATATACAAACTAATTTTTTTGAACTTTTTTTGTACCAAAATGTGAGGAAAATATGTAATAAAAACAGATTCCCTGCACTTCAAATTGAATGCCATTCGGTCATTTCTGTAGCTAGCGGTGATTTTTATGTTTAAATTAGGGTTTACTAAATAGAAACTATGTTGGAGTGATAAGAAAAGGATCTCACTGTGGCCGGCTCCAGAATGATGTCGACTATTTGTCGAGCCAAGTTTTCGAGGTACTGAGTCTCACTTGAAGAAGAGCCTCTGGTGACGGGATCAGCAATACCAAGACTCAAAAGGTAAGCCTTAAACTGGACTGTCTCATCTTCAGTTATGTTTCCTTGTTTCTCCTTTAAACAAAAACATCATCAAGTATACATTACTAGCAAGAGATTCAGCAAAGTCTAGAACATCACTTTACAGGAGAATCTATTATCTACTTAGTTTACTTCTTCGATCCGCCCAAAATATTCTATGTCCATAAACAAACTTTGGAAATTTTTTATGAATAAAATACTAATATTTTTTGCCATAAAAAAAGAGTTAAAATGTTAATAGTAATTGTTTTAATAAATAACTCAATATATCAAATGCTACGAGTAACACGACTAAAAAGAAACCAACTTTTTACACGACAAAGTAAAAAAAAAAATAAATAAAAACACAAGTAACACTATATAAGTTCACAGAAGGGGTTCTTGAGGATTTGGTCGTAAAAAAATCCAACTCTTGATTATATGCCGACGTTTTGCTAAAAGTTGTTTGGCATTTTCAAGGCTTGTTTTTGAGGGAACACTATTTAACTGTCCATGCTTTTATCTAGCAGCATCATAACAGATACGCAGCATTAGAACATAACTGTATCTGTTATCATGCTGCTAGATAAAACATGGACGGTTAAATAGTGTTTCTTCAAAAACAAACCTTGAAAATGCCAAACAACTTTTGGTGAAACGACGGCATATAATCAGGAGTTGAATTTTTTTTATGACCAAAATCCTTAAGAACCCCTTCTGTGAACTTGAAAAATCAGTGGTCGAGAAGCTATATCAATATAATACGATATACATTTTAGAAATCATTTATAAATGTTTGTTAGACAATAGTCCAATATTTGTTAGATTCTGTGAACATTTGTTGAGCTATTGCCCAATGGTATAGACCAGGGCTTCTTAAACTGTGGGTCGCGACCCCCAGGGGGGTCGCGAGATTACTGAAAGGGGGTCGCAAAGATCTGATACTTTTCAATCATTATAAATAAAATTTTAAAATTAGTATACACACTACGTACAAATATAAATACAAATAAAAATCATACAAAATACTATTGTAATTTTATTATAACTATTTTTTGAAAAAAGTGGCAATGCAAAACTGTTATGCAGGGCCTATAAATGAAAATATGGAAGTAGCATTTAAAATAATAAATACAACGCGCTCCTCGATTTTCAACTGAATGTTCGACTTTGATGTCTGGCCGCCGCCGTCAGTGTTTGCAAGATAACTTTATATGAAGGAGGGGGTCGTTTAAAATTTCCTAAGCTTGAAGGGGTCGCTATATAAAAAAGTTTAAGAAGCCCTGGTATAGACCATTCTATATTTGTTGCTCTCACAGATTCGTCTGTAACCCTGTAACAAACAATTGTCTACGTTGGCCGCACGTTAGTACCGTTATTCTAACACAGCGGTTCTCAACCTCTCTTGGCCTATTCACCCCTCTCGCCATTTCCACAATGTCATTCCCCCCACCCCTTCTTCTTTCCAAGGTAATATATACACTTTTACAACTTTACATTGATTATGTTTATAAAAGAATTTTTATAAATTAAATGCTAATTACAATCATTGATGGATATATAAAATATTAATTCAATCAAAATAGTATTTTTTTAATCAATAATTAAGAGGTCAAAACGTATAATAGCTTATCTCACTCTGTAAAATCACTGCGGTCACAATTCACTCCCTGGAAACCCAACCTTCCCCTCCATTCTAACTTAACCTGCTTTTCCTAGCTGATCCATTTTTCGTTACCCAACCTCACATTGAAGAAGTTCAAAAAATACTTTGTGTCAAAGTCTTGATCATATTTTCGTTATATGATATTTAATGAATTCAATGGAAATGGCTTGCCCACTGCCCCCACAAAGTAAGCAAAGCTCTTGTCAGCAAGGTGTATTTACCTCCTTATCTAGGTAACCGATTAGAATGCATTCATAAATAAATTCGTCACCAGATCCACTATTACGGTTTAGCAGGACTACTCTGTGAATCAAGCTCTTCCTTGTGCTCTAAGTATGCTTTACTTCGGAGAAGACCCTCTAAAACATGAATATCCGTATTCTACTGGAGTCCTCACTAGAACTGACCCTTGACAGCCCACTAGAGACCGTGCTCCAACACTTCTTCAAATCCAAGTAGCTTTCTTAAAGATTTCGAGGTATCAGAAAAAGTCACAAGAATAATATTTCAAAAAAAAAAGTTTGCAAAAATTAAAATTCTAATCTATTTATTTTTCAAATTTTCTAAAAAGTCAGTCTTTGGTAAAATAATTTGAACTGTATGTTTATATCATTTGATTGATACAACTTCAAAGACCATCAAAGATGGGTTTCTTGCGGATTATTGCTTTAAAGAAATAACACTCCTATTTATACGTCAACGTTTCGTCAAAATTTTTTTGGCATTTTCAAGGTTTGGTTTTGCGGAAAAAATATTAACGTTCCTGCCTTTATCTACCAGCATCATACCATATATATTAAATGAGGTTTTCGTATCTTATATGATGCTGGCAGATACAGGCATGGAA
Organism: Hermatobates lingyangjiaoensis; assembly: GCA_026182355.1. NCBI lineage: Eukaryota > Metazoa > Arthropoda > Insecta > Hemiptera > Hermatobatidae > Hermatobates > Hermatobates lingyangjiaoensis. The sequence goes on along the minus strand of JAPFBL010000078.1, from coordinate 53,631 downwards.
CGTAAATACTCGTAGTTTATCCTCAAAAACAAGCCTTGAAAATGTCAAACAATTTTTGGCAAAACGTTGGTGTATAAACAGGAGTGTTATTTCTTTAGACCAAAAATCCTCAAGAAACTCATTTTTTAAACTTTCTATCCTTTTATTTCATATTTAATTAAGAACAACGCCTTATCATTAAGCAACTTCCTTCTTCGAGCTTCTTTCATATCCACGACACATCTTCCTAACATTCAAATCTATTTCGGTGTAACACTTCACCTAAATTGTTGTTGCGAATAGTTTCGTCTGCATAGTAGACTTTTTTTTTTGGTGTGATTGAAAATGTCTGATATGCAAACGAAGCTAGTCGCAGAAAACAATTTAAGTCAAGTGTTCAAGATTTGAATGTTATGAAGAAATATCGTGGATATGAAAGAAATTATAACGAGATAAGGCGTTTTTAATGAAGTATATATTAAAGAAGAACTGTTCCTAAAATTCACAAATATCATTTTATTTCTGTATCTTTAATTGCTAATAACTCTTACAAACTTACACGGAGACATTTGTAAACTCCTAATGATTTAGGATCCATATTATTTGAAAACTCATTCATATAAAAAGATTAATAAATCTGCTCATGGATACCATGTCTATCACCATGGTACCAATCATGTCATTGCGTGTATTTGAATGATGACTAAACCCTAAACCATTAGACACTAAAGTAGAAAGGCTGACCAAAGGCATAAACATTTATAAACATTTTCCATTTATGGACACAGAATATTTTGTGTCGACATTTGGGAAATTTTGACATGTTTACTCTAGTTTTATGCCTATAAATATCAGTATTTTTATTAATAGAAATATTGAAAAGGCGGAAAGGCTACACCTATTGAACAATGATTTAGCCAGCCTTCTAGGGTCATCAGTACAAAGACTCACTCCTGCTATCCAGAGGCAACAAAGCTTTAAATCACTTGGGTATAAAAGAGCTGCACCCTTAACTGAAATAGGTTATAAAGAGACAAAGAGTCGTCTTTTCTTAATCCAAAATAGCATAGAAAGCAAGATGAAACTGTAGAGAGTTTAATAAAAAAAATCTAAATAAGAAATAGATAGCCAGTGATAAGATATTTTAGCCAAATGGATCGTATAAAAAGAATAAAACAAGGCAACACTGATTCACTGAAAACTCAATTTACTTACTCTGATTTTGCTAGAAATTGTCTTGGCTAGTTCCACCATTTCTTTTGCCATTGTCATTAACTTGCTGAGGTCTTTAAAAGCGCTCGAAATACTGCTTTCTGTAGCCTTTTGCTTTTCCTCCAATCCTCTCTCGATTCCAATAATACCCGCTCTAGTTTTTACTGATTTCACCTATATTACAATCAAAATCAGCAAACATTTCATCAACAGTTTAAAGTACCAACAGTCAAACCATGAAACACATATAAGCTTGAAACACTATCACGAAATACATCTTAAGGTAACTTTAAAAATGGAACATTGAATGACATAGAACATTACATAAATAAACTTAACATTACTATTTATTATTAACTCTTAACAAAGACGATAAACTTCTAGATATATATCAATAATTAAACATTATAGTTGATTCATTACAAAAAGATAAGTAATATTGATTGTTTAACTACCCAAGAAACATACAAAATTCCGTTAGTGGAAAAGTTTTCGTTCCAATTTTCCTGCTGATAATGGTTGAACAAAAAATTAGAAACTGTAAATGTGTTTACTTATTGTTTGGTGTCTTAAGTTTATTTTGAGCTTATATATATATATCAAAGTGTAATCCACAATAATAAATTCAGAAATGGGACCAAGACCTTTCAACCAAATAACTGGTTTTGTCAGTCACTCACTGAATTATTGGTCATCGTCATTCATTGTGCAACTCTGACGAAAGGCTTACATCATTTCTAAACATATTACTGTAGTTTAAATGTTAATTGGTTTTTATTTTATGTATGTATAGTGAAATCTTGTTTTATAGAACAAGGAACATTAATGGAATAAGACCTAAATTATTCTTTAAATAATTAAAATTAATATGTTTGTTAACAAGTTAAATTTTCAACAAAATCCTTCAATGAGTTTTCCAAAAAATGATAAATCACTCCAAAATATGAAACGTTTGCAAACTTTTGGATTAAAAGAATGAATCTATATCTCTAAGTATAGGAACGGTCTATTGACTGCTCTGATAATCGAATTTAAAACATGTCATTAATTACTTACGAGTTCTGATGTTCATTTTACTGTTGTCTACATTTCTACTGGTACATAACTCACTCATAAGAACACTTTTGCTCTTCACTTACTGATAAAGTCAGCCTGGGCACTGCACCAGAAGGACCACTCTCCCACTTTTTCAACCGAAGCACTTCTTTCAAAGTATATATAAAACCAGTTTCTAAACCATTCTTGAAAGATATCTTGATGTAATTATTGACACTGAACTGAAGCGGTCTCTGCGTTGATTCATCTTTAAGAATAAGATTCACTTAGTCGAGTCATGATTTATATGATTACATACACATACCATTAGATTATATTTAATGACTAAATACTAAGTTTACCTTCATCTGGAGGGGTTAAATGTACGACAAGCTTGGAGGACCCCTTAAAAGAAAATGTGGAATGTGTTTCTTCTTCGATAAATACAACATAACGCAAAGGTAGTGAAAGACATTCACAATTAGTAATGGCATTGGCTAGATTTTGCCAGTAAATTCTATATGATGTAACACCAGTCTCTCCTCCTTTGAATGAAGTCTGCAAATACAACCATAATATTAACACAAACATCAAATACAAAATAAATATTGGATAAAAACAATAATAATTACTTTAGTGTCACCATCATAAAGCCTAGTATTATGCGATCTTACTAATGGTTCTTCTTCCTTAATTAAAGATGCAGAACAACATTCAAATCTATTCATAACTTTTCTAAAGTCAACTTAAAATTAAATAATACAATAACCTGAAGTTACATAGTTAGGAACCTATCACAAAAAGATAACAATGATGTAGGTTAATTAAAGGTTTCTAAATCAATGTTGCCAGTAGCTTACCCATTAAAAACATTCACATTTCTATTAATTGCTGAATACCCTTGATATTTGGAAACAAAATTATATGTCTATTGTTTTCTTTTCGTTTAGGTGATAAAATCATCATATTATAAAAGTCTTTTGTATCATATCATAATCTTTTAATAGTTACATTTGTTTTCTATCTGCATTTTTTTTAAATTAGAAATGATCTTTCACTTTAATACGATGCTTTCGTTTTAGATTGAAGAACACATGACGAGACACCATTAACGACTATATACACCCAAAATTATATATTTTTTTATAAATAAATTAAAATGTCACACATTAAAGATGCCATTAATGAAGTTATGTGAATGGCAAAATAAACTTCAGAGTTCAATCGAATGACAGAAAAAAGAATTTGGTATTTATTTACAACTAAATTCATTCTTTTAATTAACTAGTTGTGTTCTGTTAATCTAACTTTAGATATTGTTTATATATTTCTGGCAAAGTTAATTTGGGAATTATCCCAAACCGAAAGGAAAATAAGCAGAAAGTTAGAGACCGTCAGAAAAAAGTCGTTAATGCATATTTCAATTCGTGTTGAGAAGCAAACTGCTCCTGGCCTCCAGAGCAACTCGTGGAATTACCTCAATGCTGCCCGCAAAATAGAAATCCCTCCAATATAAATATAAATAAAAAATGATTTTGTGTGTACATTGCTTAGAACTGACTCATTTCAAGTTTTCTTTACGTTTCCTACATTGGAGAAACCGAATCCACCCTAAAAAAAATTTCTGTCGGTTTGTCAGTTTGTCGGTTTTTCGGTTTCTCCGCAAAATTTTGTCATAAGTAAACTCAGCCACCATATGATATATCAAGCTGAAACTTTGACAGTAGATTTGTGTATGTCTAGCTTAAAATATAGGCTGTGAATTGATTGAAAATTCAACGTAGAAGTGAAGTTATAGACGTTTAAAGTAAAAACGTTTGTCACAAGTAAACTCAGCCACCATGAGACATAGCGAGCTGAAACTTTGACACTAGATTTGTATAGGCTTAAAGTATAGGCTCTAAATAAATTGATAATTCAGTACAGAAGCGAAGTTATGGGGCTTTAAGCTGTATTTTGCTAACTTCACATGCAAAATTGTTTTGAAAATACACAGGAGTAGCAAGTAGGTATTTCATGTTAGGAAACGTGAGTGCCCCTAAACTGTGCAACGGGACACGACCCTGAGTTCGTGCTCTGCACAGATATGCCATAGAGGCGGACATCTTGACTGGGTGTGGGATGGGGAGTCTGTGTGTATACCACCCATACCATTGATTCCGAGCCACTATCTGTTTCCGTCGAAACGATTGGAAAGTCCTAACTGCTTGATCTTCCATGAACCTAAAGGACAGACAGCTAATGTGGTGTATACAGATGCATTTGTTTAACACTGTACTAATAATTATTTTTTCTACTAATTTATAATTTCTAATTATAATATTATAATTGGTATGGTATGCCATGGTATTTTGGAATACCAAGTATAATAGAATTTTTGATTCCGTTAAAAACGGGTACGTTTGCTAGTTTATTTATAAAACAAGATAAAAAATATACAATATGAAATAATAATGAAGACAACAATAAGTATACAACTAAAATTAAAAAAGGAAAAGTATAAACAATGAGGGGAAAAATAATTAATTAACGGTAGAGGTTAAGACCAGGAGGAGAGTGAGTCCCAAGGAAGGATATGAATGGCTCTTCAGAAGCTCTAAGGGTGACATGGGAATTAGACTCGGGGATTTGTTTGAGGATTTGTACCTTGAAATAATCATTGAAACGAAGTTCATGGGAATTAGCATGGATAGCTATGGGTAAGTCACTGCGCTGACCAACGGACGCCCTGTGATTGTTCATACGCAGGCTCAGCTTGGTTGAAGCCAAATCAACGTAAAAAGTATTACATCGAGTACACTCCAAGCGGTAAACGCAGTTACAGGAAAGTGCATGTATCAGAATGAACAGAATAGGAGTTGTTACTGAGAGGGGAAGTAAAGTAAGGACTGGAGTTAATTAGGGGACAGGTTTGGCAGTTACGGCGTTCACATCGCTTCATCCCTCTGCTAGCACAGGGGCTGTTGGAAATATGGGTAAAAATGGATTTAAGGTTGGAAGGTCTACGGTAGGAAAAAGTAGGGGGCTGATTGAAAATGGGAGAAGCAGACGAAGAAGAAGAAAGTATAGTAAAGAACTCCCTAATAACAGCGCCGAGCTTGTGGGAGCCTGGGAAAGAAGTAGATATGAAGGGAGTAGTAATTCTACGATCCCTTCTAGCTGTAGGGCGGTGAATACTCTCAGCAGGAACGACGGAACTGTTGATTATATTACGAGGGTATCCTCAGTCAGTAAATTTTTCTTATAACAGATTAATTTGTTTATTTCTACTATTAAAGGAATTACAAATTTGAAGGATTCTTATTGGTTAATTTATTTCAATACCTATTATTATAATTTCTGAGTGACACAAAGGGTCACGGGTAGTCTAGTATTGTTTTATATTTTTCCAACATCATATTGTATTCATACCTAAACCAACTCTCTATGTATTTGTAATTGTTATACAAGCCATGGTATTTCTACGGAAACTAGTTTTCATTTAATATTACAGTGTGGTACATGAATTAAACTCTCAGTATTAACTCTCAGTAGACATGAATACTTTCGTGCCTAACTATACAAGATAGGAAAGCACCATACATCCGAGTGCCTGTATTGCTCAGCAGTAGACCAGTGGTTTCCAAACTTGATGTTACTAAGCCTCCCTTAAAAATATTTAATCATTTGCCCCCCCCCCCCCCCCCCCCCCCGAAGATTTCATAAAAACACGAACATTTTTACTGTTATAAAATTTATTCATACAAACTAATGGAAAACGATATTTTATTATTGTTTCTAATGAGATGGATGTGCTTGTCTATTAGCACAAAGTTTATCAAATTTTCGTGTTTGTGACGATATAGCTATTCGTAGCCATTTTTCTACAACTAAACGAGCTCGATATCTGGATTTCATTGCTGCCAAGGCAGAAAATCATTTTTTACATAGAAAACTTTAGCAGTAATTTCGAAAATTGTTCATTGTGACTAATTTTTGCGGTTCCCTTTAGACTTGTCTGCACCTACCAGTTTGGAAAACGCTGATCTAGATGGTTTAGTTAGAGATATATTACTTTCGTAGTCAGAGACAAGGCTATGAAGGAAATATGATAAACCATCATAAATATGGGTACTAACCTGTGATTCAGAACTTTATAGGGCTCATTCTATAGTTACCCAGCATGTAATCAATAAAAAAAGAAAAAAAAACCGAAACGAATGCCGATTACAAATAATTCAAACAAAAGTTTTCCTGATAATTATACCTTGAACAATAAAACAAAAAATATTGCAATAACTTAATATTATAAAGAATGAGTTTTGTAGAAATAGTCATGCAAGCAGAAGCTGGACTGGCCTTCGGGAAGACATGCAACAAATGTAAGAATTAATAACTAGTCCATAGATTGCCGCATGGTTGAGAATGTGGACATAGTGGCAGATGAAGAAGTTGATTTAGGTTGAGAAACTTTTCAACATAATGAAGAAGTTGATTTAGGTTGAGAAACTTTTCAACATAATGAAGAAGCTGATTTAGGTTGAGAAACTTTTCAACCTAATGAAGCGCTGATTTAGGTTGAGAAAGTTTTAAAGTTAGTAAAGAAGCTGAATTAGGTTGAGAAACTTTTCAACCTAATGGAGAAGCCGAATTAGGTTTAGAACCTTTTCAATCTAATGAAGAAGCTGATTTAGGTTGAGAAAGTTTTCAATCTAATGAAGCTGAATTAGGTTGAGAAACTTTTCAACCTAATGAAAAGCTGATTTAGGTTGAGAAAGTTTTAAAGTTAGTAAAGAATCTGAATTAGGTTGAGAAACTTTTCAACCTAATGGAGAAGCTGAATTAGGTTTAGAACCTTTTCAATCTAATGAAGAAGCTGAATTAGGTTTAGAAACTTTTCAATCTAATGAAGCTGAATTAGGTTGAGAACTTTCCAACCTAATGAAGAAGCTGATTTAGGTTGAGAAAGTTTTAAAGTTAGTAAAGAAGCTGAATTAGGTTGAGAAACTTTTCAACCTAATGGAGAAGCTGAATTAGGTTTAGAACCTTTTCAATCTAATGAAGAAGCTGAATTAGGTTTAGAAACTTTTCAATCTAATGAAGCTGAATTAGGTTGAGAACTTTCCAACCTAATGAAGAAGCTGATTTAGGTTGAGAAAGTTTTAAAGTTAGTAAAGAAGCTGAATTAGGTTGAGAAACTTTTCAACCTAATGGAGAAGCTGAATTAGGTTTAGAACCTTTTGAATCTAATGAAGAAGCTGAATTAGGTTGAGAAACTTTTCAACCTAATAAAGAAGCTGATATAGGTTGAGAAAGTTTTCAACCTTATGAAGAAGCTGATTTAGGTTGAGAAAGTTTTCAACCTTATGAAGAAGCTGAATTAGGTTGAGAAAATTTTCAACCTTATGAAGAAGCTGAATTAGGTTGAGAAAGTTTTCAACCTTATGAAGAAGCTGAATTAGTTTGAGAAACTTTTCACTTTGATAGCCTTAACTTGTATACAGTTGCAACAAAATATTGTCTCCATTGACAGGTATGAAACGAAATTCGATATCCACGTGAGTATAAGACGTATTCCACTTACTCTAATGCCCCAAAGAGTAGGCTGAATCGGAAGGATTGGGGAAACTGATTATACTTTCATATGTATATAAATATTGATAGAAGTATCGACCGTGGAATAGAAACAAAACTAAAGTTTATCGGGACTCGGTCAGTTCTTCAGGTTCAAATTAAACTCTCATTGCCAACTTTTCGTTTTTGTATATATATATTGGGTTTTTGACGAAATGTAACTGCAGTAATCAATAAAAGGTAAGGTTAGATAAAAAGATGTAAAAGGGAAACTAGTTAAGAATGAGTGTCTTAAAAAATAAAAAAAATATAATATAAAATGTATAGAACAAACTGGAAGTAAGGAATTAAAATGAAATAAATAAATACGTACGGAAAAATAAGAAACAAGGAGAGAGGAAATAAATACCAGAAAAAATATAAAAGATATATATATATATATAAAAAGATTTTACATAAACACGTGAAACAACAATCAATGATCAAACCACAATAAGAAATGGGAAAACAAGACTAAGATCTTTCAACCGTAACAAGCGGTCTTCGTCAGAGTCAAAAACCCAACTGAAAAGTGTTGGGTTTTTGACTCTGACGAAGACCGCTTGTTACGGTTGAAAGATCTTAGTCTTGTTTTCCCATTTCTTATTGTGGTTTGACCCAACTGAAAAGTGTTGGGTTTTTGACTCTGACGAAGACCGCTTGTTACGGTTGAAAGATCTTAGTCTTGTTTTCCCATTTCTTATTGTGGTTTGATCATTGATATATATATATATATATATATATATATATACAGGTTTGATTAAATAATACGCCATATTTACGGTTGATTAGTTTCCTTGTGTATTTCTCAAGGGATCTGAATAATCTTCTTGTACAAACATCTAAATTGAATAGAACATTTCCAATGGTTCCATTGGAAATGTTCTATTCAATTTAGATGTTTGTACAAGAAGATTATTCAGATCCCTTGAGAAATACACAAGGAAACTAATCAACCGTAAATATGGCGTATTATTTAATCAAACCTGTATAAATGAAGGACTGCTTCCTAAATATACTAATATATATATATATATATATATATATATATATATATATATATATATATATATGAAAAATTATCTTTTAAGGTTTAGTCCAGGTTTAGTAACCAGATGTGTGTCTGTTCAGAGGCTCTAAAGGTCACGGTATTGTCATCAGGGGTGATCTGTCGCACAATCTTCACACTGTAGTAATCATTGAAAGGTAGACCGTGGGAGTTGGCGAGGATGGCAACAGGTAAATCGGAATGGTTGTTAACGGATGCTCTATTCATAGAGCAACCATTCCGATTTACCTGTTGCCATCCTCGCCAACTCCCACGGTCTACCTTTCAATGATTACTACAGTGTGAAGATTGTGCGACAGATCACCCCTGATGACAATACCGTGACCTTTAGAGCCTCTGAACAGACACACATCTGGTTACTTGGGCCGAGCAGTGCACCTGGACTAAACCTTAAAAGATAGTTTTTTTTTTTAATATATAGCAATATTATTCAACCATATATAATCATTCAACCGTAACAAGCGGTCTTTGTCAGAGTCAAAAAACCAACTCTGACGAAGACCGCTTGTTATGGTTGAAAGATCTTAGTCTTGTTTTCCCATTTCATATTGTGGTTTGATTATTGATTGTTATTTCACGTGTTTAAGTTAAATTTATACTATATATATATATATATATATATATATATATATATATATATATATTTGGGGAGCAGGCCTTCATTTATACACGTTTTATTAAAAGTAATGCCCAATTTAACTTTTACACTTTTTCTTATCCGTTTTTCAAGTGTTCTCATACTGACTTCCATGGTTCTGGAACTAAGTTTTAGTTCCAGAACCATGAAGTCAAGTATGAGAACACTTGAAAAACGGATAAGAAAAAGTGTAAAAGTTAAATTGGGCATTACTTTTAATAAAACATATATAATATATATATATATATATATATATATATATATATATATGTATGTATATAATTAAAGTTACAACTAAAGAACACAAAAAAGAGGACTAACTCTCTCGATTTTCGTTTGGCTGTCTTGCCGTCTTTAGGAAAGGAAAAAAAAGAAAAAGGAGAAGGAACGAAGGAGCGAAGACGTTAATGCGTCGCGTCCACCGACGGCTACAAACACCTATACAGTTGTTACGGTTAAAACCCAGTTTGGGTTTTGACTCTGACGAATACCGCTTGTTACGATTGCAAGATCATAGCCTTTTTTCTCATTTTTTATTGTAGTTTGAACATTGATTGTTATTTCACGTGTTTATTTTGAAATCTTGTTATATGCATATAGGAATCGATAGAACAGGTAAGCCAGAGAGTCGTGGTGAAATAGAGAGACATAATGATATGAGATTATGTTTCGAGCCAGCAACATTGTTTAGTGTGATCAAAATGGCGTATTACTCAATCGGAGTTCAGGTGGTAAGATTCGACGACCATGATTGAGATCATGAATATTTATCAATCCCTGAGGGAGGTCCTGTTTTAAATGTGTCCTATGCAGTATTAATAGCGCCCTAGAAGCATTACACCAGATCATGAATCGAAGACCAGACTGGCTATCAAAACTCAGGATCGACCAGTCTTGAGTCAAGCAGAACTATCCTGCTCCTTGGTATGGTGAGCTTCCAAAATGGCATCTTCATTCAGGCAAAACATATGAGAGAAATGAGACAACTTTTTTTTATTGTTTAAACCTAAGTTTTTCAAACTTTTTTCGACGCAGAACCCTTTTTGGTTCCAGTAACTTTCCCAAGAACCTTAGATTCTAATGATTTCATACAATCATAATATAAATATTGTCATATGCCTTTTTAAATAATACGTAAAGTTTAAAAACAATTAAAAAAGTAATATTACTGCAATGTGTATTTTTCGAATAATAATTCTAAACTAAAAGATTTTTATCATTTTGGCTTTATAATTGAGAGTTTGTTTCTCAAGTCAGCCCCAGCATTAAGTCTACTTCGGTATTTGGTTTCTATGGCAGTTTAAATAAATCTGAGTACGTCGTCCCTCGGAGAGAACTTTCAGCAGTCGGTCTCGAGCCTGTACGATATCAGCTACTCGTTATAGATCTCTACTTGAATTAGGAAAAATGTAGGAAACTCAATGTAAAATGTTATGAGGTATCACAAAGGGTCAATGTTCCGCGTATGTGTTCTTTTGTGGGACTGCCACTAAAACCTAACCTATATATTGTAGGTAGCATTCTATCTCATCTATTGCTATCAATTATAATTAAATATACAAAAAACTTATCTTACTTTGTGAAAGAACTCATTTATTCTTTTTGTCAAAGAATGTCGTAAGTGTTTGTTAACTGTGATTGAGTGTTGTGTTATCTGAGGTACGGAAGAGCCGTGATAAATACGTATATGCGGAACAAATCATACTGGGCTCCCAGTCAGCCGTCAACTGCCATTCATATATCAATTTCACTTACCATGTCCTTTTCTATTTCTATTGCTCTGCTTGATTGAACGAAAAAACTATTTACTCCAGCTTCATTAATTTATATCAGTCATTATTCATATCCTGTCACTCTGACATGTTCATCCATATAATGGAATAAAATTAAATATATTGGTATATAAACCTAAAAAATGTTTGAAACGCAATACAACTTTATTTTACTAAATCTAAACGGTAGCAGATCTGTTAGTGTGCTTGTTGTATCACGATAGTTCAGTTTATTCATTTAGTACTTAGTGTTTTCTAAACTGGTTTCCTTTTCTGATGCATTCTCACTCTCTCTCTCACTCTCTCCCCCTCCCTCTCTCTCTCCCTCTCTCCCTCCCTCTCTCCCTCCCTCCCACTCTCTCTCGCTCTCTGTATCTTCCTTTCTCTCTCTCTCTCTCTCTCTCTCTCTCTCTCTCTCTCTCTTTCTCTCTCTCTCTCTCTCTCTACACTTCTTACTTTTAATTTCCTACGAAAGTCATACTATCATTTCTCTATAATTCATTAAGAAAATAAATTAAAGGAAAATAAATTAAAGCAATAAATCCAGAATTAATCCATTTCTCCATTAATTTGATTAATTAATAATATATGAATATGTCCCATTCAATATCTTTCAATACTTTATATTATAATAGTTTAATATATAATATTATATTCTATTTACAATTCATATATTATGTTATACAACTCGCTCCATAGCACAATGAAAAAACTAAATACTTCATAGAAACTTCAAATATTCTTAATTACTGACATCTTTTGAATATTTTATAAAAAAATAAAATTTTTATTTAAAAGAAAATAGATTTTTTAATTTCGTTTGCAGTTTACTATCACTGTTGAATTAAATGTTATACTTCAATTTATATTTATATTTCATATAGAAAATAAATCTTATAGATCCCAACTCTAAATATATTTGTGTGTACTCTCTTTCTCTTGTTCCGGAGTTCATATATGTTACTAATATAGTAACAGCTTGTAAATTCATGATATATCTTTGAACATTATATATTATAATAGTAAAGTATATAATATTGTATTTTATATATCTCTATAAGACCAAATTATGTAACCAATTACTTTAAATAAGATACAAGAACTTTAAATATTTTGAATAGTTTTGAATTATTTATAAAAAAAGAAATATAGTTTTTTAAAAAAAAAAAGAAAAAAGGAATAACTGGTGAATTAAATATGTATCGCACTCTATACCTTTGAATATTATGTATTATCATTGTAAAGTATATAATATTTTATTCCAAAGCTCTCTCTATGAACTAATTAAGTAACAAAATACTTCCCAGGAACTTTAAATATTCTGAATTGCTATCAATATTTTATAAATATATATATATATTTTTTAAAAGAAAATAATATATATTTTTTTTGATTTGGAGGATAGTCTACTATGACTGTATTCAATAATTATCTGTTAGGAGTAAAAGGGTATAACACAGCTTGCATGATTGTATTATCATACTGCATGTAAAGCCTTATAGGGGTAGGCTGAACATATCTACAGTACTAATAATCAAATCTGACAGTCAAGTATGCAAAGATCTATTTCAAACTGGTTCTGGCCTGAATAAGATTGCAAGGTTGGCTAACCTGCTTGCTCTAGGCAGCTCCTTCCTCAGTCCAGTCAGTTATGTGGAAACTCTCTCTTGGTGTACTTGTAAACGGGTGTCCCTCTCTAGTCAATGCCAAGTCGGCGATCTTATCGTACGGAAGAACTTTTCTTTTCAAGCCTGAAAGCAAAACATTTGGGGAATAATGCTCGCTTCTCTTCACACTAAAGGATAATATGAACGAGGCTTAGCATCATGTTTACCTGAATGAACGGCCAAGTAAGCAAATTCACATATTAATCTATTACTGTAATATAATAATAATATGTTTATATATATGTAAAGATTTCAAATATACACATGAAATAACAATCAATGATCAAACCACAGTATGAAATGGGAAAACAAGACCAAGTTCTTTCAACCATAATAAGTGGTTTTCGTCAGAGTCAAAAACCCAACTGTTGGGTTTTTGACTCTGACGAAGACTGCCTGTTACGGTTGAAAGATTTTAGTCTTGTTTTCCCATTTCATATTGTGGTTTGATCATATATAAATATATATATACATTTATATTATATCTATTCATATATATTTTCAAACTTCTATTCTATTCATATACTATCTATTCATATATCAATCAATGTTCAAACCACAATAACAAATGGGGAAAAAAAGACTAAACTAAAAAATAAAACTAGACTGTGGTTTCAACATTGATTATTGTTTTACGTGTTTATTGTGAAATCTTGTTTTATATATATATATATATATATGATCAAACCACAATAAGAAATGGGAAAACAAGACTAAGATCTTTCAACCGTAACAAGCGGTCTTCGTCAGAGTCAAAAACCCAACTGAACACTAGATGCAGAAAACATCTGGTGAGGAGTTGAGAAGAGTGGGAGGGAAGAGTGGTATTTTAAAAGGGGTGAAAGCACAGGAAAGGACTAATGTCCAGAAAGGGATGTTTGGGGAAACAAAGGAGTACAGTAAGAAAAAGTAAAAAACTATCCGCTAGCTGTCAACCCTCTTTGAAGAGGCTATTGCCCTCGTGACGAAAGTATCAAGTTTGAAAAGACCGTTACTAATGTTTATAATATTGGATCTATTAAATTTAATTAGAGACGATTCAATAATATTTCTTAACAACATTGATTTTTCATAGGTAATAAATTTAGCTCCTGTCCAATCAATATGATGATTTTCATTTTTTATATGCAAGAATAAGGCATTACTGTTTTCCTGTCTACTTACGTTATATTGGTGTTGTTTTACACGTGTCTTTAATGATTTACCAGTTTGACCAATATAAATTTTATGGCAATTTTTGCACGGAATTTTATAAATACCAGCGGTCTCCAATTCGCTGGGAGAGTTTTTTATTAACATATTACCCACGTTACTACGATTAGAAAACACTATATTAAAATCAAGTTGTTTGGCTAATCTTGGAAGGGGGTCCAATGATTCGTGGTATGGCAAAACTATAGAATTTGATAATAAATGGGGCTCTGTTGAAGGTCCTCTGACGAAGACCGCTTGTTACGGTTGAAAGATCTTAGTCTTGTTTTCCCATTTCTTATTGTCGTTTGATCATTGATTGTTGTTTCACGTGTTTATGTGAAATCTTTTTATATATATATATATGTTGTTGAAGGCCACAGCGGCTTCAGTATTTACGATCTTTCTCAGTAATTGTTCCTTTTTTCTGAACACTTTCCGGTGTTGAACATTTAATTGGTGGAGTAACTCTCCTAGGTACATTTTAACTACACTGTTTTTGAATACCTTTACTTATCTATATTATATCAAGCTTTCGGCTCACATTAGCCATCATCAGGTAGAAAACAGAACAGAATATATGGTTTTACTTTGTACAGTACCTTCTGTTCTGTTTTCTACCTGATGATGGCTAATGTGAGCCGAAAGCTTGATATAATATAGATAAGTAAAGGTATTCAAAAACAGTGTAGTTAAAATGTACCTAGGAGAGTTACTCCACCAATTAAATGTTCAACACCGGAAAGTGTTCAGAAAAAAGGAACAATTACTGAGAAAGATCGTAAATACTGAAGCCGCTGTGGCCTTCAACAACATTTGTTTAGAAGAAGATTTGCTGCCCATTTATACGAATATATATATATATATATTATATATATATATATATATATATATTGTGTCAACTACACCACACAACCAAATCCATCATATCTAAAACAAAGCAACTAATTCATTTGGTCATCAAATAGCCAATCAGATGCAGACAGATTAAATAGATTTAATACACATATATCTGACTTTTGCCAACCACCATTAAGAGAGTCAAAATGCAGGGTGAATTGTTTTGTACGTGCTTGTGTTTGTATTACTTTTCTGTCATCTCTTACACGTATACTCACACACGTTCACACACACGCACACACACACACACACACACACACACACACACACACACACACACACACAAAACCCTATATTTATATATAGGATTTTGTTCGTTTTGTAAGTGCGCTTGGTGTCCTATTTCTTTTCTCCTCAGGACGGTTAAATATATGCAGAAAAATCACAAATAATCACGCGATGCAATCAATGAAGTTTAAACCACAATGGAAAAAGGAAACAATAGAATAAATCTCTAAGGCCTTTGAATGTATATCATCAGAGAGCAAGCAAAGTAAAAACTGAAGTTTTTACAAAAACAAAAAGAGTTTTTACTTTGTTTGCTCTCTGATGACATACATTGAAAGGAATCAGAGCATGTTTTTCTATTGTTTTCCTTTTTCTATTGTGGCAACTTCATATATATACATATATATCTTATCAATCACTTGTTTTCTGTCGAAATATTTTCTTTTGAAATATTTCTGTAGTTTTTCCAACCATCATCGGACAGGTATGAAATATTAATAGAGCAATAAAACAAAATCAAATATATCGAGATTTGAACCTGGAACACTGATAAATTCCTAATATATTTTATTTCTACATATTTAAAGAAAAACTGACTCCGAGTCCCACAGTTCTACTGTTATTCTGAAAAAGATCAATTGTTTTGATTGAAATATTTTACTCTCTTTTCTAAATGTTTCATTACATTTTAGACATTTTTATATATACAGCAAGATAGCCGAAATGATCGATAACCGTGAGCGTTAGTCTCTTTTTTGTGTTTTCTAATTATAACTTAATTATTTATAAATATAAAACAAGGTTCACAGTAAACATGTGAAATAAAAATCAACGTCTAAACCACAGTATGAAATCAGAGAAATGACTAAGGTATTTAAACAGAAACAAGCTGTCTTCGTCATAGCATAGTTCATTATAGTTGGCCTCAGACGATGACTACTTTTTTTAATTGAAAGATCTCAGGACTTTTCTGATTTTCTTACTATCGTTTAGACGTTGATTATATATTTGGTATTTTATACGCTAAATCTTATTTATATTTATATATCTCAGATTTATTTTACTTTAAAATTGGAAAGTCGTTCCAAACTCGACACAAACAAGTTCAAAAACGAAGAATAACACATAAGCGAAAGAGACACACTTGCTAACTCAAATTTAGATTTATTTTATTTTATAAATGTTTTATTTTTATATCTATTGTCTAAGCATTTTTCAAACAAATACCTGTACCTACTACCTCTGCGGTATGTACATATATAGTAAACATCGTATTATTATATAAATCTCTCCAGTTTCGTGAATCGTTACGCAGTCCTAATCGCTCGTCCTACTTGAGGATGCACTTTGTACAAAACCTCTCGGACGACTACAACAATAATTGACGAGGTGTAAAGGATTTTATATAAAGATATAGTAAAACACTTTGATATAAAATAAAGACAACTGTCATTAAACTTAGGTCTAGCCTTGGCATATCTATCATTATCTCGATAAAAACTAATGACTTTATGACTGAAAACTTATAAAATAATCCTAATATATAGATTATTTTTCTTTTTCTTTTATTGTTTTAACCGATCCCCTAGCGAGTGATAACGTCAACCGTTTACCGGCTTATTGTTTGATCGGTGATTCTACTGATTCTACATTGGGGGTCCTAAATTTTGCCTAACTCAAGCGCATTTTAGAGTAAGGATCTTTAACGTGTATCTGACCACACACAGGCTTGGGACTGACGGCTTAACATCTTCTCTGAAGGACGACGTACTCAGATTTATTCATCTCCTGCGTGAATAAATCGAGGACCAGGTGGGTACAAACCTCGGGCTACCAACCAAATATATAGATATAACCAGATTTCACAAAAACAAGTGAAATAAGAATCAATGATCAAACAACCATATGAAGTGGGGAAAAAGACCAAGACTTTCAACCATAACAAGCGGTCTTCGTCAGAGTCAAAAACCCAACTGAAAACTACATGCAGAGAACATCTGGTGAGGGGTTGAGAAGAGTGGGAGGGAAGAGTGGTATTTTAAATGGGTGAAAGTGCAGGAAAGGACTAATGTCCAGAAAGGCATGTTTGGGGAAACAAAGGAGTACAGTAAGAAAGAGTAAAGTAAGTAAAAAGAGTATCTTTTTATATAGATATATGTATGTAATTATTATGCATTGATATACGTGTATATGCAGTTGGGTTTTTGACTTTGACGAAGACCGCTTGTTACGGCTGAAAGATCTTAATCTTTTTTCCCATTCAGTATAGTGATTTGATCATATATAGATATATGTATATAAATGATATGTTAATAAAACGTATAAATATTTATAATATTGTTTTGGTTTATAAAAATTATAAAATAAAATATTATTATTTTATTTTTATACTAACAGAATAATAATAAATAAACTTTATATGTATAAATAATATATGTATTTACATTTTTATTTAAAAATATTTTATTTACAAATAAATATTTTATTGTTTTTACCATTATTATTATATTTCTTATATATAATATTTCGTTATTATTATTATTATTATTATTATTATTATATTTATTATATAATATTTAATACATATTTATTAAATTTTGTATATAAATATATAATCATATGCAAATAAGCAATTAAAAAAATTGGATTGGTATACACTCACTTTATACAATAAGATAATAAATTTATATAATAATATGATATCTCTACTGTAAATACTTAAGTCTACCATTCTTCTTTGATATTGTATGTAAAGTTCGTTATTTCCGTGGTTGGTCCAAGACGGAATGTTAATGTTACAATTCTTGAAAATACTCTTTTTATTATTCTCTTGTTACAATTGATTATATTTTAATATTTTCCATTAATTTTTAGTTTTTATTTAATATTTTTTAATAGATTTTTATTAGCCTTTAGTTTAATACTGTAGAATATATTTTGACCCAGCAAGTCACTGGTGTTTGACATCTTTCTCGATCGTACAAGAAGAATCCTGTATATTTTCTTCTCTAATACTAACTACTGTACTTTTTCATTACGAGTTGTGTTTTTTTTTATTTTTCACTGTAATTACAGTTGAATATTTCTTTATATTTTTTTAATTTTTGATTGAACATTTCAAGACTCCGCGAAAACTGAACGGCGAACTAGCGAGGGATTACTGCACTTTAGTTGTTCTTTGTTGTTTCGTCGTTGAATGATCGTGACATTGGTTGACCTTCCTGTCATATTGTAACAGCCTGTTTGCCCAGCCAACATTTATTTTTATTTCATTCAAGATGGCAAAGTTCCAAAGTTCTATAGAACTGTTTCATTTTTGTTTTCTATTACTTCCGCTGATGACTTTCAAACGGCGAAATATAAAAGTGATTCTATGTCATCCCTATTAAATCATATAATATAATATAAGATATATATATATATATATATATAAAACTAAAGTTTATCGGGACTCGGTCAGTTCTTCAGGTTTAAATTAAACTCTGAAGGCCAGTTTCAGATTTTATTTAAAACCTTTTTCATAAGCAGAAGTATAAATTTTGAAACATAAAAACTAAGTATTACATTAAAATTATTTCACAAAGAAAAATAATCTATGAATTTCAACAACAACTGTCTAGTTTGAATGAACACGTGACACTGTGACAGATTATCAATATTTCATGAATGTAAATTTTTTATCAGTATATATATAAAACAAGATTTCACATAAACAAGTGAAATAACAATCAATGACCAAACCACAATATGAAATAGGAAAAAAAGATCTTTCAACTACAATAAGCGCTCAATATCAGAAACAATAGGTTTCTTCCTCAGAGTCAGAAACCCAACTGACAGTTTGGGTCAAAACCCAATAATTTATGTTTATATATATATATATATATATATATATATATATATATATATATATATATATATATAAAAGAGATCACAAAAACATAGTACTATAGTTATTTGGAATGCTTCGTCATGAGGTAGAAAGATGTGAGTCACTATAAAGACATCAGAAAACAAAACATTTCTTACATCCAATGATGCAAGAAACCTTTACAAAACATTAAAATACTAAAAGAGGACTACATTTCGACTACAATCGTCACAATGAGAAGAAGGGCTAATCATAGATAAATTGAAGACATTTGAAAACAATTAGTTTATTTATTTATGTAAACATTATTGACACACTATTAAATAAGTAGTGGGAAAAATGAAATATTAAGGAAAAATAGAAACGAAATCATGGCTAAATAAGAAGGATGAAGATTAAGAAAAGCGCGGTTAAATTAAATTACGAAAAAATAAAAAAAATTTACGATAGAGATTGAAAGCAGATAAGGAGTTGCTGATAAGAGATAAGCTCTTTTGAAGTTTTGATAATTTTTTTTAAGGTTTACTGTTTGACGTTAGAGGACTGAGGCACACCCTGGATTACTGCATAATATATACTGATATACACTGATAATATAAAACAATGGATAGGCTTGTAGAAGCCTTCACAATACCAACCTTGATTCAAAACATTTTTTCTTTTTTTTTTTTGCTAAAAATAGCAGAAATCCTAGTGGAACTAAAGATAGGTTTTGAGCTGATTGCGTTGCGAGAGGGGCAGCTGCAAGGTTTCGATGCCCAGTGTGACGGCGGGGATTTGAAGGCCTTAACCCACATTGTTCTCTGTCTCCACATTGCTTACAGCTTGCCGTGTTACAATTGAAATTTCAACAAACTTGTATAGTTAACAAACAAGGAATTAACATGCAGCAGCAAACAACTTATCGAGTTTTAATTAATCCTCAGTTCAAACTTACTACAAACTTGATTTTGTAATCCTCAGGTGGAGAGCCAGGTTAGTTCAAAGGTTAACTCACCTGGACCTCGATTTATTCACACGGGAGGTTATTAATCTGAGTACGTTGCACCTCGGAGATTATGTTAAGCCGTCGGTCCCAACATAGAATCACCGATCAAACAAAAAGACCGCCGAGAGCTGACGTTTCACCCTTTTTAATAAAAAAAAAAAAAGAAATCCCAGTGACGCAGGAGACATTTTTCTGAGCATTTTTAATTTTGAAGAATAGGTTAAGATAATTTATATTATTAATATGGCAAACCGTCATATGGTAATATGACTTTATATGGTAATATTATTACTTTGATTTTGTTTAGTTATTTTTCAGTTTTAGTTTTTACCTATTATCTAGTTTAATTTTTTTTATATTTTTTAACTTTGTCATACTGTCTGTCCAGTTGTCTCACAGTAATAATATCAGGATAGCAGTGGACTTGACAAAAAAACCAACCCCTTTTAAAACAGCTCAGTAGGTTAGTTAGTTAGTTGCGATTGAAGATGGACAACGTCCGAAAGCGCTCCAACGACTCCAACATCATAGTACGAGGTATGACGGTTTGCCATATTAATAATATAAATCAGTGGTAATAATAATATGCATGTAGATTAAGACAACGTCCAATAGTTAGCATGATCATCTTCAGTACAACAGATTGGAGAATCGAGTCATCGGAATAGATATTTCTATTTAGGAGACTGAATATTCTACCATCGCCGTCTTTTGGGAGAAGATTTAAATCTACCGGTTCAACTCAGATATAAATCAGACAAGTAAAACGTTAAAATTATAAACCTGCTTGAGCCAAAAATGTATTATATTATATTTATTATATGTAAAAAACTAAAATAAGGGCTAATTAACAAATGATAATTCATAAACTGTTTACAACAAGTCATGAATAAAAGTGATTTATTTTAATTTGGCAACGATATTTTGCCAATAATAGTGATAATTTATTTGGAGAATTTATTTGAAACGAAGTTTCAAATCGGTTTGTAACTGAACGAAGACCGCTTGTTAGGGTTAAAAGATCTTAGTCTTTTTTTTTTTTCATTTTATATCGTGGTTTGACCATTGCTTGTCCTTTTACGTGTTTATGTGAAATATTGTCATATATATAATATAAATGACCTATACTGTCTATTGTGATTCTTCAGCATACTGCACAGAATTAGTAATTATAGTGACAAGTTGTATTCTATAGTATATTCTATGGATTATATACTATACCACATTATCTAAAACTAGTAATATACAATGAGGTGAATAATTATATCATCAATAAATCTAATTTAAATATCAGTATCATTTCTTGAAACTATCTTTACCAATTTCCCAACGCAAATAAAATAAAGTGGAAGAATAATGCATATAACATATTAAAATTACCAGTGTATGTATCCTTATGAAAGCTTCATGGAATGAGATGCTAAAATTATTCGATTTAAATTATGCGATAAATTGCAATAAAAAATAAAAAAACTTGATTTAAATTGTAGCTTTAAAACTTGATAGTCTTCTTCTTAAATTTAATATATAAAATGAATTCTTTATTATTCAGAGAATAGTTGTGTTATGCGAAAAGCCAGATATGGTTGTGGAATGGACCAGTTGTTGAAAGCATGTTTGATAGCGGAGGCAAAGCACACTTGCTTGGGCTACTTCTCTAAGGTCTTGTCAATTGCCTCTGCTGATGGGGTTTTCAAGGATACATCAATTTCAAAGTCTGCTGCAAACAGCATTCAACAAAAGCCTCTAAACCATCATACATTCTAAAATTATCCTAGTCGTTTAACATTTTATCACTTTTGATATAAATATTTGTTTTTTAGTTGAAATTTAGTTGGAATAGTAGTAATATTGTATTAGAAGGATTAATGAATCAGATTTTAAATAATCAACAAAACTAATATAATAGATAATATATTTCATTAATTCATTGTGATATTCCTACAACAGGTATGCAATATCTAATAAAGAATTAACTTATTCAAAATACATACTGACTGAATATATGAAAACACACACACACGTACTCACGACTGGTTCAGAATAGTCGTAAACAATAGGCCGTAAATTCAATCTCACACATATATATATATATATATATATATATATAGTCTCACAGCTCTGCCTTCCTCCGGGACTCTTCGCCTCCTGATGACGACGATGATCGAAATATAGAAGTGAGTTATTCCTGTGTCTATCCGTGTGCTATGTTCTTTTTAATTGGTTTATATATATGATATATATATATATATATATATATATATATATATAATAAATTCAAAACGAAGGAAACACACAGAAAGACACAGACATAACTCACATCGATATTTCGACCATCGTCGTCATCAGGAGGTGCGAAGAGCGAAGAGTCCCGCAGAAAGACAGGAGACTCTTCGCTCTTCGCACCTCCTGATGACGACGATGGTCGAAATATCGATGTGAGTTATGTCTGTGTCTTTCTGTGTGTTTCCTTCGTTTTGAATTTATTTTATTTTAAAAAAGTCCGCTGGACCGTTTCTTTTAATTGTTATATATATATCAATGTGCTCTTATCAGAGCACAATAAGAAACTGGGAAAACAAGACTAAGATCTTTCAACCGTAACAAGCGGTCTTCGTCAAAGTCAAAAACCCAACTGTTGGGTTTTTGACTCTGACGAAGACCGCTTGTTACGGTTGAAAGGTCTTAGTCTTGTTTCCCATTTTTTTATTGTGGTTTGATCATTGTTTGTTATTTCACGTGTTTATGTGAAATCTTTTTATATATATATATTGATAAAAGTATCAACCGTGGAATAGAAACAAAACTAAAGTTTATCAGGACTCGGTCAGTTCTTCAGGTTCAAATTAAACTCTCATTGCCAACGTTTTGGTTTTTATTTAAAACCTTTTTCATAGGCAGAAGTATAAATTTTGAAACAGAAAATCTAACTATTACATTACAAATTATTTTACAGAGAAAAATAGTCTGTGGATTTCAACAACTGTAGTTTGAATGAACACGTGTCACTGAACTGTTGAGTGAACAGTGTATATATATATATGTGTACATATATATTATATAAGGAAAACACTGCTTTGAATTAATATATAATATATATTATATATCACATCTTATGATATAGCACAACAATTTGAAGAACATATGAATTAGTTTTATCAGGATGGATGCAAAGAATTACTGTTTCTATTCCTAGAAATATATCTTTTTTCTATTAAAGGTAGTTTTATCTTTATAATAAGGTAGTACAGATGGAGATGAAAGTGAAATATTTATTCTTATTAACCCCATGAGATTATTTTTTTAAAATAATCTTATAATGTGTAGTTCGTAATATTATACTTACGAAGTATGTAATTTTAATTTTCATTTTTATTTTATTTTACAAGTAAGTAAGGTTATTATGTTTTACGAAGTAACATCATAATAGTAATAATATAGTTTTTGAACTGGTTTCACAATAATGGACAGAGCTGGCTTTAACTCTTGAAAGACTGTAATTGCTCTTTGTCCTTGCCTGGTGTAGTTTCATTAACTTCAATTTTATTTTATTTTTTGTTTTTTATTTCACACGATTCGTTTGAGCAAACCTGCAAGCAGGCTTGGCTCAAGGTCACCCAGCGCATTGTCAAACCTGCCCACTCACGTGCTCCCCATCTCTACTTGATGATCATCAAGTTACTCTTTTAAAGGGCACCAACGTATCCTTGTTTCGTCTTTTAATAAATTTAGTATACAAAAAAAATATTTTGTTTGATGCTATCTAATAATTATTATAATATCGCTTAATTAAATTTATGAACGTTGATAGTTATTTCACGTGTTTATTTTGATATATTGTTTTATATATATGCTCAATCGTCTTGAAAGCTTAGTAGTTGTCATCCCAATATAATAATTTGAGGGCAGGGTTGCGCAGTCCCCTGTATTGCATGTATATTTATATATTAAGTGACACTTCTGCAAGTCTGGTACAGCTTTTTCATGACGGTTTCTTAATATGAGGTCTTGAGTTTTTCTATTTTTGTAATATATTCTTAATTTTATTTTGTCATTAGGATCTGTGGTTTTGACATTGTTCTTAATGATCTTCTTAAGTGCTGGTATTGATTCTTAATCTTGTTGGTATTGATTATTCATATAACCTTGATTACACTTAAAATAACTTGAAATATTGAAAAGAGAATCTTTGTTATGTTTCTTGATATGTGTCACAGTTTATTTTAAATGTTATATATATATATATATATATTTACTAACCATCTACTGCGTTTACTGACCATCGGAGATTTCTTACCTGTCCTATTGTTGATTCTGGGTTTTCATTTACGTCTCAATTTAATCTTAATTAAAGATTAAACCACCTGGGTGGGTGGGCGAGTGTGTCAGCATTGCTTGTTACCACGCTAACCGTAGCGTGGTAACGCTACTTGATCTTTGATGGATCAAGTTGATATTTTACACAAAAATGGGCCCCATAGTGTAGATGATCCGTATTATTTGGGAAGAATTATGCATGACGGGAAGTCACTTTTTTTTTGTCAAAAACCGGTTTTTAGAAAACATTTTTTTCTCCTAAACTGCTAACTCTAAGGTTTTCAAATATTGGTTTTATTTTCAAGGTTACAAAAGCAATAAACGAAAAATATATTCAGAATTTTAAAGCAGCGGGAAATATTTTTTTTTCAATAAAATGTACAAATTTCGACTTATAATTCAATCCCAAAGCTTGTGATAGCAATACAAGCCATACCGTTTGACGGATCAAAATGTTTAGAAATAGAACATTATGTGGAGAATGAGTTGAAATAATTTTTTTAAAATTACTTTCTTCTAAAGGGGCGTTACAGTACTTTTTCTGTTTTCAGAAAATGTTTTTTGACGCTCAACTGCTCATTAAAAAATTATGAAAATTTTAACAGAAAAGGAACAAAAAATTAGCTATTTATAAAAAAAAATTCATGAAATTTTAATCAGAGCAAACAGCAATAAAGCTATAAAAACTGTTTGTTTATCCTGGACTAAGGGATCACCTGCTATACTTGTCAAATTTTTGATATTTCTTTACATTGTTTACATTGACTTAGGAATTTTTTGAACAAATCTACAGAGATAATTGATGTTAATAATGGAAAAATGTAAATAATTGATTGACTTATATGAGGTATAAGAGGAATAATATTTTCGTTTGTCTTCCATGGTATGCTTGATTTATCTCATAAAATGCTTTAATAAACGTATATATTGCACTCTTGAGCAAAACGTAATAACAGTTATAATTACTTCATCTTTGTGAATTGTAGTATCTTAACATGATCTTGAAACGTGATGAATGGACTCTTTCCTCAAGAAAGAGGAGTTATATTTGTTGACAAATATCCAGTTTTTTCACAATTCTAGTCTAATAATCCATATCTATATTTTCAAAAATTAGACGCTCCTAACTATGAAAGTTTTAAATTATACTGAATAGTTGGCTTTGACTTTGATTTGAGTATGTAAACTAACTTATACATTAATATTCGAAATTTTCTAATAGATTACCTACAAATTTTATCCAACAGACTCCAGCTCAAACAAACCCACTTGATCAAAGACTGTTGTCATATTTACATAACCTTCTCAAAGTTCTGAAGACGGTTAAAAGGAATATAGCTATATATTTGACACTAAATTGATACATCACAGCAGAATCACTCTTTGGATGCCACCTATAATTGTCACCTATGGATGACAACTATGGATGCCACCTATAAATGACACCTATTGCCAGCACCTGTGGATGCCACCTATGGATGTCACCTGTGGATGACACCTATGGATGCTACCTTTGGATGATGGATGTCACCTGTGGATGACACCTATGGATGCCACCTGTG
This sequence comes from Hermatobates lingyangjiaoensis, assembly GCA_026182355.1. Classification (NCBI taxonomy): domain Eukaryota; kingdom Metazoa; phylum Arthropoda; class Insecta; order Hemiptera; family Hermatobatidae; genus Hermatobates; species Hermatobates lingyangjiaoensis. The sequence continues at coordinate 27,611 of JAPFBL010000078.1, read as the reverse complement.
GATGACACCTATGGATGTCACCTATGGATCACACCTATGGATGTCCACTCGATTCCTGTTAATCCAATAGTTAAATCACGAGGCCAGAGTCATAAATACTTCTGCATCCACATAGTGGTGAGTTGAAAGACAGATGTCTATTTCTAAATAGAAACCCTTGCAAATATATTGAAAGTTTACTATGGACTAATACTAGATATGGACTAATAATGGATAATCTATTTATCCACTATTAGTTGTCATGGTAACTGCAAAATTAAACATTACTCCTATTATAATTACTAAAAAAATAATTATAACATAAAACGAATTTATTCTAATATATTCAATAACTTAATTATTCAGTAAACTGGCTAAACTCAATATACAGATAGCAATAGATAAGCTAACATAAGATAGAGATAGCTTACAATAGAGTAAGCTAGCCAAATACAGCTTGAAATATCATAACTTCGCTTCTACTTTACCTTAGCAATGTACAAACAAAACCTTTCTATTATATATATATATATATATATATATATATATATATATTATATATGAAAATAAAGAACTGTTACAAATTGTTGTTAAATTGAAAATCAGATGAACAGTTCTATTGGTTTATCTGTTTTATTGTTCATATGGTTATAGAAAGAATTGTTTAAGCATTGAAGTACTTTAATTTCTGGTATTCGCGAGAATACATATTAAAAAAATGCTTTATGGTATTATGCATGAACGAGAAAAGAAAAATTAATTGTGGTATACTTGTGTTTTAATAAAAGATGATTTTAAGAAAACAACAGCTTGATAAGAAATGAATTATAGTAAACCGAAAATGAGAGATTATTTCAAGTATATATCATATTCACAACGCAATATTTCTGATATATCTGATCATGATAAGAAAGAAGTTATGATATAGTTAATCACGATAAGAAGTGATGTTTCGCATCCCCCTCAGAATGATCAAGATGATTTTTCAGTTTTGCTACCCTTGATAAGAAACTGATATATCTAATCTTGATAAGAAATGTTTTTTGGTACAGTAAATATAACAAAAAATTGTTATATTTTTGTGCCCATACGTCGCTTTCGTGTTTTTATTTATAAGTAATTACAGATCCATAGGTTTTGATGAAGTATAACCAATTTTGGAGTATGACTCAGACACTGTCCCAATGTCCAATGAACTCTTATTTTTATCAACTATTTCACAATTAGTAATAGCTGAAGCAAGTCGTTATTTCGTTTTGTGAGGTATTTTAATTCTTTCCGGTATATAAACACTCGAATGGTTTTATCGTGTTGACAAAACCATTGAGATTGGCGCTTCGATAAGATCAAGTTTTTTGCCAGTTGTCAGTGTTGATTCTACTTGTTCAACGTCATGTAACCTCATCAATATGTCACCACAAAGAGTAAGTGACTTTGCTTTTGTTATTTTGTCTTTGTGTTCCAACTCCTAAAGTTATAGAGGCTTTCTACCTATACTATGGTTCTCATAAGTGGTAAATTGTGACTTATTTGTTATTTTGAAATCAATTTAGTCGTATGTGAGCAAAAAACTTACATAATGTTTAAGGAGAAAATAACAATTCTTTTCTGCGGCATAGCCTTGAGGGACACGGGTAAAATCGTTAATATAAATCTTTTGTACTTTTGAATTTCTTTAATATTAACTATCACAGACATTTAGTGGTCATGTTAAATTTGACCAGGGAAGCAATTCTCAATCATTCTATTCCAAGTCACCCTCCTCGCCTATTTTCTTTGAAAATAGGTATCTAAGTTAAAAGATCAATTAGATAGCTAAATGTGTGAACAACTGAAAAAAAATTAGAATGAAATTGATATTAGTTATATAGGATTAGATTTCTAATCGATCAATCAGTTTAGGTGATATCTTAGGAATCTACGGTGTCGGATTGTACTCGTACTCCGATCCCTCAGGAAAGGGTATATCTTGTTACGCGGTGATTTAGGCTTCATTTAAAAAAGAGTAGGAATATTCTAGCTCAGTCATTGTATGTTTTATTCCTGATTGGTAGAGGCTGTAGTTTTCTTAGAACAAGTGTTGCCTTCGTGCTAACACGTTTTTCCAAGATAATCCTTTTGACTGCCCAGGGAAAAGCTGAGAACAACTGTAATGTCTGCCTCGTCTGGTGTTTCACAACCTACTGAAAGGCATAACTTTACAGGCTCAGGTACTGAAACGTCTGGCGTCATGACTGGGTGATTCACCAAACTAACAGAGGATTCTACAGCTTCTCCATTCGACTAGCAGCTTACAACACAATTAACATTAGCTTTATCTGAAAAAACTCTGTACAAGGCCTAGTCCCATTGTCCAACATCAAAGTGAACAACAAACAAGCACTTTGGAATCAAATGGTCTACTCCATATAGGCTAGATTCAAGTAACAGCCCTGAACTAAAGTAAGAGTTAACCCTGAACTAAAGCCCTGAATTAAAGTAACACACACACAGGCTGAACATTGACCCTTTCTGATACCACCAAATCAATATTCTACATTGGGTGTACTAAATTTTGCCTAACTCAAGTGTATTTAGAATAGGGATGTTTATCGAATACCTGAACGAATCGTACAGGATTGGTACCGACATGCTCAGATTCATTCATCTCCTGAGTGAATACATCGAGGACCAGAGTGGGTAAAGAACCTCATATCTACCAGTCAAGAGACAAGCACATTATCTCTGTACTAAACTGTCCCCCAATACTTCATATAAGTAAAAAAAAAACACTGATTTAGGCTTCATTTAAAAAATAGTATGAATATTCTAGCTCAGTCATTGTATGATCTATTCCTAATTGGTAGAGGCTGTAGTTTTCTTAGAACAAGTGCCGCCTTCGTGCTAACAGGTTTAGTCGATGAGAGATAAAGTTTTGAAATGTGCCTAGTCATTTACAAAAGTCATTCGATCGTTTAGAACAGGCATTCTCAACCTTTGCTTGTGGACCCCCCCACAAGCAAGATTTCACCATCTCTGCACATATTTATATATCTAATGAATATACTAATTTATTTCTTGAAAATTAGGTCCAAATTAATAACTTCTAATTAATTACATGTTAATAGAAATTAGAAGTTATTAATTTGGATTTCATCCTCAAGAACTAATTTGGTATTAATTTGAAAACTAATATTAAAAAATAACTAGAAATTAATAAATTAGTATTCTCAACAGTGGTCGAGAACTATACAATTATAATGAATATATTTATATTAATTATATATTATATTAAGACATTATAAAAATCTGGAGTGGTCTACATTCAACACTAGTACTAGTAAAGGCATTGTCAAATCATTGATAATCAATTAAAATAAGTTGATTTATTTATTTTAAAGTACCTAACTCAAATTGGCCAATTATAATCAACACGTACTAGGTATTATAATCAATTATACAATTATAATCGTTATTAAGTAGTAGACAAATTCAGGCAAGTAATTATGAATAATTAGGATTAAAAGTACTCATTAAATAACCTTACTAATCAAATCAATTAACGGTGTCATTAGTAATAAGTGACGTAACCCGATACGGACTGCCTAAACTAGTAGTTGATTGCTTTCTACCAACATAATCTAAATTATCCTAACTTCAGAATTTCTTCGTAATTATTACGCAGTGTGTATAAACACAGTTAAAAATAATATATTATTTTTCTAAAATTTTTTAGTTCAGTATATATTTTGAAAACAATTTAAAATCTAGTATATTATATTTTCAATTATTTTATTAGTAAAGAATGAAATGTTTATACTTAGATCTCTTCAAATATGAATTATTTCAAGTCATTACGGATAATTAAACAATTTTTTTTTTACAAAAAAATATAATTCTACAAACTACTTGTTTGAAAGACCAGAGATTTTTAAATGAAGTTAAGGAAATCTGACAAGTGACTATAAACCAAACATTGTAGGAATCATCAAACATAAACAATCAAAAAATAAAAACATAAACATAAACAATCAAAACATAAAAACATAAACATAAACAATCAAAACATAAAAACATAAACATAAACAATCAAAATATTGAATAACTGTATTATGCTACTTTTTACCAACAAATGGGTATTATTAGCAAAAACAATATGTTGAACTGATTAAAATAATGTAATTAAAAGCTGTGCAGTGGCAACACTGCTGTGTTTGATATCTCTCTCGTTGATATATAATATATATATATATATATATATATATATATATATATATATATATATATATATATATTGATAAAAGTATCGACCGTGGAATAGAAATGAAAATAAAGTTTATGGGGACTCGGTCAGTTCTTCAGGTTTAAATTAAACTCTCATTGCCAACGTTTCTGTCTTTATTTAAAACCTTTTTCATTGGCAGAAGTATAAATTTTAAAACAGAAAAACTGTAGTCTGAATTCAGACTACAGTTGTTGTTAAAATCCACATACATACTATTTTTTTTTGTAAAATAATTTGGAATGTAATACTGTAATAATTTGGAATGTAATAATAGTTTTTCTGTTTCAAAATGTATACTCCTGCCTATAAAAAAGGTTCTAAATAAAGACCGAAACGTTTGCAATGATAATTTAATTTGAACCTGAAGAACTGACCGAGTCCCGATAAACTTTATCGATATATATATATATATATATATATATTGATATATATATATATTACTTCACTATAAGTAAAGTAGAATGATAATTAAAATATTCGATAACGTGATTTTGACAGATTTACATGTTTTGAGGTCTCTACAGTCGTTTTAAGACTGTTTTTCGATGATACATGTATCTGTATGTATGTGTGTATAAAAAAGATTTCACATAAACACGTGAAATAATAATGAATGATCAAACCATAATATGAAAATTGAGTTAGGTTTTTGACTCTGACGGAGACCGCTTGTTACGGTTGAAAGTCCTAGTCTTGTTTTCGCCTTTCATGTTGTGGTTTGATTATTGTATGTGCGTATGTCTAGGAATGACAATCCCACAATTCTATCAAATCTTCACAGGTTTTTTTTTATGATTGTTAGGTCGTAATGTTATTAGATGAGAAGTTGGAAAAGTTGAAGAATAATAGTGTGGTATATTTAAGGCTGGAAACTGTACTTGAAAGTAATTTATAAGGAAATAGAAACTATATTTTTTTTACTTTTATTTTATAGCTAATTGCAAATAGTAAAAATGTCGTTTTCAATATTCTTCTAAATAAGAATTTTCTTAAACATTTTTTCAATGTTAATATTCAGAAGAAGGCAGAGAATAAAAAAAATTTCAGTTTCTATTTTTTATGCCTTCTCACCTTGTTGATTACAGATGAACACCTGAGGTGACATTTTTGGTGAAATTAAAAATCTCTAACCCGGACTTTAAAGCTAATGTCAAATTCTGTCTATATCAGAGAAAAATATATTTATTTCCTAAATGGTCATGAATGATCCCATTTACGATCAAAAGAACGATAAAGGATAAACTTTAGGTATACAGTTTTCTGTTGAAGGGTTTTCATTAGTATACCCGATATTTGGCTCCGGTGCCCGGGAATCATCGCACTCTGTCAAGAGTCTTTGGAGGAATGCGTACTAGAGTTCATTATAGATCTATTGTACTCAGGCATATAACATGCATTAAAACTCAATTGTCTCAACTGTCACGTTCTTGCAGTGATGTCATTCTTAGTAAAAACATACCATTGTTATTCACTCGTTTTTTTTTACCTTTCATAGTAATCCCTTTAAAATCCCCTACACTTCTTGCCATATACTTTCTTGTAGACTTATGTTCGTGATATGGCTGAATAAGCTGGGCACGTGCTGTAATACTTAAACAGGCTATACGAATGCAATTGGAAGTCTGGTTCTTCCCTTTTGTTTCTTAGAAATCCCATATTGCTTGGATTATCATAGCACCACATTACAGCCCTGTGTCATCAGTGGTATGCTGTTTAGAACAGTATTTCACTGATAGGTTCGTTTGCAGTTTGTTTCCAAGTTTAATGAAAGACAAAGAACAGTGGATTTAATAAAACTTTAAAGTTCCCTCAGAAAAAACCCTTACTTATTTCCTCTTTTACTACTGTCATGTCTCCAACATAGTTGATTGTGAAAACAATTCTGTTATATTGCTGTTGAAATAAACAAACAAAAAAAATTGAAAAGCATTTAGGTTGTAATCTGCATGAAAATGGACAAAACAGACCATCTGAATAAATACCCGTCAACTACATGTGTATTGCCTCCAGGGCTGCCAGTCTCGGTTCTTGTTTAGGATAATGTGTTCACACTGGGAGAGAAGCTATGCAAGGTGTGTCAACAAATACTCCTCAGATGTATATATCAGATTCTCTGTAAGTAACCTTAACTTAATCTATGTAAAATAGATCTTTGGATATTCACATATATAGAAGAGAGACTATACTATATGATAGTATAGATATTCTATATGATAGTAGAGACAACCTATATAACAGTATAGACATACTATATGATATTACAGAAATTATATCATAGTATAGATATACCATATTATGGTATAGATATACCATATTATGGTATAGATATACTATATGATAGTATGTATATACTATAGAAGGTATAGACAAACTATATAATAGTATAAACGTACTATATGATATTACAGACATTATCAAACCACAATAAGAAATGGGAAAACGACTGAGATCTTTCAACCGTAACAAGCGGTCTTCGTCAGAGTCAAAAACGAAATTATTTAACTATATGATGGTATAGACATGTTATCAGATAATATAGATATACTATAGATAGTATAAACATACTATATGATGGTATAGACATGTTATCTGATAATATTAATATACTATATTATAGTATAAACATACTATATGATAGCACATATTGGACAAGAGAAGTAGGGACATGAGAGATCTCATGTGCAGTTATTGTGCAATCTCAATTGCAGTTATGCAATTGAATAAATCTTTGCAATAATTATTTGAAAATATAGACAATAAAAATAATATATAATACCTATATAACAAAAAACGAGACCAGCAGTTTGAGTTGGCTTTCGTCAAAGCGTACCGAGCGTAACGATGTCAGGTAATCGTTAAAGATCCCTACTCGAAATACACTTGAGTTAAGCAAAATTTAGTACTCCCAATGTAGAATGTTCATCGTGTGGAAACACAAAGGACCAACCTTTGGCTTATTTATGTTCTCTCGTGGGACTGCACGGCAACCTAACCTAACGCCGACTCTAAGAAGGTTTCAGGGAGTTCAAATATATTGTAGGTCAAAAGGTTAACATCACAGCCATGGATTGATAAAAGTTTTATGACAAAGTTAATTATCAAGCAATTTCATTTACATAAAACATATTTGTATGACCAATACACACACATAACACATATGTTATGCGTTATGTAATATAAATATGTGTTATGTGCTAATACATAAATAACACATATTTATCTTCTAAATCACCAATTTTAGTGTCACGAAGTTATGATGATACCTCTCTCTCTCTCTCTCTCTCTCTCTCTCTCTCTCTCTCTCTCTCTCTCTCTCTCTCTCTCTCTCTCTCTCTCTCTCTCTCGTCGTCCACAAAAAAAAGAATGCATTTCAAAGACTGTATTTTGTTAAGAAAATATACATTTGAAATGAAAGTAAAAAAAATGATACAAAGAAATAATAGCTTGAGGATATCAAGTAAGAGAGCTTCAGAAACGCTTTATTTTAGAGCTTTCTGATGAAAAGATAAGTGCTACAAAGTAACAATCAGTAGTCATTAATTATACATCTAAGAGTGAAACACTTCAAGCCGATTATTAAAATATACAATGTGCAAGACGTGAGTAATTTATCAAGGGTTTGAAAGCGATCTAACTGAGCCCGCCCGATACATCAATATAGCGAACAATAAAATACAAAAATAAACTGGAAAAACTTTTTGATTAGAAAAAAAATAATAATTGTTGTTTGTTTGTTTGTTTGTTCACCCTAGATTTTTAGAGGTATGCACAATCTGAAAGTATCGGAATGAGGCTACTTTGATATCTACGAGGTGTAATCAAAAAGTGACTTCTTATTTTCGTAATTTTCATCTAAAATTATGTTATCCTCTTCAAAATAATTCCCCTCTGACACAATGCAGTTGTGCTAGTGCTTTTCCATTCGTCCGAACATTTCTGAAATGCACTTTTCGGTATTGCCTTCAGCTCCTTCACCACTGTAGCGTTACTTAATCTTCTCAATTAACTTTAAATTATGTGTTACTATGGGTTAACTTCAAAAATTATATGTGACTATGTGTTAACATTAAAATTATGTGTTACTATGTGTTAACTTCAAAATTACGTGTTGCTATGGTACAACTTTAAAATTATGTGCTACTCTGTGGTGACTTAAAATTATGTGTTACTATGTGTTGACTTTAAAATTACGTGTTACTATGTGTTGACGTCAATTCTCAGGGAGTATAAATCTATGTTATTGCATCTGCAAGGTTCCATATCACATCGACCTTGGTCCATTATCAGTGCAGGCCACAGATGTGATCATTAAAGTGGCCAAGCAGTTTCCCGCACTGATAACATCTTATCAATTCCTTTTTTTCATGGTCCTCATTTCGCTGCTTTTAAATAGTTCTTAACAATTAATCTTAATATTTTGAAATTTGTTTACTTTTAGTGACTGGGTTATTAAAATCAATTAAAAGTTATTACAGTTAGCAATATAATGATGATCCTCTTAAGTATAGTGTAAAATTATACTTTCTTAGATTTTAAAATCATTTTAGATGTAACTACGCTTTATAGCACAGACGTTCTGATGAGACAAATAACAGCTTACATTCATCAAAGCCAACTAAAGTACGAGTAACATTCTCATCTTCAATAGTGGTGTAAAGCAGAATCGGCAATTTCTAGGAATCTTTTGAAAGAAACACCTAAAAAAGTTCTTTTAAAGTTATCAGAATGAATCCAATCGTTCAAATATATATATATATATATAAATCAAATTATTAAAAAGGTCCAAACCGGACAGATATATAAATGAAAAAAGACAACATATAGAAGAAGCGAGAAAACTTACTCGATCGATATTTCGAACTGAAGTTCGTCGTCAAGGAGAGAGTAGAAGGGAAGAAGAAGAAATACGTGCTTTCACTTGTTCGCCTGGAACCCTTAGTCGCTCTCTGCCGGTACAAGTGAACGCACGTACCTCTTCTTCTTCCCTTCTACTCTCTCTTTGACGACAAACTTCAGTTCGAAATATCGATCCAGTAAGTTTTCTCGCTTCTTTTATATGTTGTCTTTTTTCATTCAATATATATTATAGTTCACACAGGAAAGAGAAAAACAAATAAAGACACACACAAAAGACTCACAACGATATTTCGACAGTCGTCGTCATCGGGCAGAAGTAGTCCCTTTGAGTAGCAGAAGCTAACTGCTATATATATATATATATATATATATATATATATATATATATATATATATATATAAATGATCAATCCACATTAACAAATGGGAAAACAAGACTAAGATGTTTCAACCATTACAAGCGGTCTTCGTCAGAGTCAAAAACCCTACTGAAACACTAGATGCAGAAAACATCTGGTGAGGGGTTGAGAAGAGTGGGAGGGAAGAGTGGTATTTTAAAAGAGTGAAAGCGCAGTAAAGGACTAATGTCCAGAAAGGGATGTTTGGTGAAACAAAGGAGTACAGTAAGAAAGGGTAAAAAACTATCCACTAGCTGTCAACCCTCTTAGAAGAGGCTATTGCCCTCGTAACGAAAGTATCAAGTTTAAAGAGACCGTTATTAATGTTTATAATATTTGATCTATTAAATTTAATTAGAGACGATTCAATAATATTTCTTAACAACATCGATTTTTCATAGGTAATAAATTTACCTATTATTTGCCTATAAATTTACCTACCCAAGACTAGCCAAACAACTTAATTTTAATATAGTGTTTTCTAATCGTATTACGTGGACAATATGTTAATAAAAAAACTCTCCCAGGGAATTGGAGTTAGGTGGTATTTATAAAATTCCGTGCAAAAATTGCCATAAAATTTATATTGGTCAAACTGTTTAATTTGTACAATTCAACGTTTTATAAACATAATCAATGCTAAGTGTAAAAGTGTATATACACTGCCTTGGAAGGAAGAGGGGGGGGGATGGCATTGTGGGAGGGGTGAATAGGCCAAGGAAGGCTGAGAACCCTTTGGTTAGATTGATGGCGAACCTATGACACGCGTGTCAATGTTGACACACAACCTCATTTATTGTGACACGCATCTTCAAAAATAAAAAATATCATAATATAAATATTTGTCTCTCATAACATTAATTATGTTATTAATAATAATACAATTAATTCTGCAAATAATAATTAATAATAGATTTCTGAACCCAGACATGTATGTACAAGTACAACAATATTGCGTAACCAATACACATATTAAAATACATATTAAAACATTTAAGCATATTGTTTTAATATTGATATATTAATATAAAAATTTTATTCTTTTCTTTTGCGATGTGTAACACGCCACGATTTTTCAAAATTTTGACATGCCGGAACTCAAAAGGTTTGCTATCACTGGGTTTAGAATGTGGTCCCTAAAGTTATTTAAAGTTATTTGGGGACTATATTCTAACTAGTATGAAGTTAACCTTTATTTGGAGACCATATACTAACTAGTATGATGTTAACCTTTATTTAGAGACCATATTCTAACTAGTATGATGTTAACCTTTATTTAGAGACCATATTCTAACTAGTATGATGTTAACCTTTATTTAGAGACCATATTCTAACTAGTATGACGTTAACCTTTATTTAGAGACCATATTCTAACTAGTATGATGTTAACCTTTATTTAGAGACCATATTCTAACTAGTACGATGTTAACCTTTATTTAGAGACCATATTCTAACTAGTATGATGTTAACCTTTATTTAGAGACCATATTCTAACTAGTATGATGTTAACCTTTATTTAGAGACCATATTCTAACTAGTATGATGTTAACCTTTATTTAGAGACCATATTCTAACTAGTATGATGTTGACCTTTATTTGGAGACCATATTCTAACTAGTACGATGTTAACCTTTATTTAGAGAACATATTCTAACTAGTATGATGTTAACCTTTATTTAGAGACCATATTCTAGTTTTCCCCACTCATTTTTCTTTGAAGCCTAACAGAGGAAATGAGGAATCGCTTACTTCTCTCTGTTTGAAAGTAGATCCTCTCATGTTTGAAGGGTGTGCTCACTCTCTCACCGTCCGTTGAATTAGATCCCCCCACCATACTCCTCTCACTCCCACCAAGACATTCTTTCACAATATGACACCCACAGTCATCAGATCTGGCAAGTTGCCAACACCTCAGCATCATCTTCTATATAATCTCTCCAACACTATTTGTCTTTGTTGAACAAAAGCCAATGTTTGGTTGACAAGTTTGGCCAGGCATATTAACGAAGGAAATATCTGGAATAGATAAAAAAAGTAACGTGTGTTTTTAGTTTTCTGTTTCATTAATAACAATCAGCAGGAGTAGACCACCTACACAATTATTTATCACTATTTCACCTCATACCTTATACGATGTGCTCCCACCTACTTAGAGAGAGATGAAGGTCACTCCTCAGTTCTGTTAAAGTTCGTATAACTTTACATTAGATAGACTCCTCTATCAGAATATATATGTATATATTAATTTTTCAAACCACAGTATGAAATGGGAGAAAAAAAACTAAGATCTTTCAACCATAATAAATGGGCTTCATCAACCATAATAAAGACCAAACTGTTGGGTTTTTGACTGTGACGAAGACCGCTTGTTACGGTTGAAAGATCATAGTCTTGTCTTCCCGCTTTCATATTGTGGTTTGATCATTGATTTTTATGTGAAATCTTGTGTTATGTGTTTATGTGACCGGTTGTTACGGTTGAAAGATCTTAGTCTTGTTTTCCCATTTTCATATTGTGGTTTGATAATTGCTTGTTACTTCACGTGTTTATGTGAAATCCTTTATATATATATATATATATAACAAATTAAATTAAACGATTCTATGTACGAAATAAACTATTTTCACAAAAAGAGCACACAGAAAAGAAACTCTGTACGAAACACACAGAAAATGATCAAACTCTGTGGTTAATGTATTATCAAAGTCATTGACAGTCAATATCATTATTGATTTATTTTAATATGATTATAATAATCCTGTTAATTATAACATAAAGGTAGCTATTATTACAGCACCATTATAAATGTCATTACACTACACTACAGTTGGAACTTAATAGTATATACTAAATTTTTGCAAATGACAAATGAAAAATTTTAGTATTATAATTTAGCAAGAAACAGGTTTTTTTTTTAATTTTACAAGATATACTATGATGCCCTTCATCTTTAAAAGATATTCGTCGACAAACTGCATGGCTCGTTCTCTTGTAAGGACTTTCATTGTAGTGTTCAGTTTCATATAAGGCTCGTTTTAGCCACCTATCTCGAAAATTTTGAATTAGAAATTATATAAATCTTCGCTTTACGTTTGAAATCAGGAAATAATCATACATAGAGACATATAAATGCTTTTTTTACTCCTTCTATCATCAAATAGTTCTATATAGGTTCATCATGAATCAAATCATCAGAAAATTTAAATACACGACGAATGTTAAAACCGAATCGATAAGAGCAATAATAGCATTAAAGCAGCGACAATATAATAAATAAAGACGGAAAGCTACATTAGAGGGGAGTTTATCAGATGTTTTTAAATCGAAGTTAGTGAGTGGCGAAGGTCAGGTGGAGGATGATCCCTGACGATGGCCTAATATCAATATCTGCTGACTGATAAGCTGTATCATAAGCTTTTGATAAGGCGCCCAACCCATTCACTCACCGAAAAGCTCTTACATCAACACTTTATATGAATTCAAGTCGCTAAGACAGCAAAGGAGATAGTAACAGTCTAAAGCCCTCATGATCACATGTAAAGGACAACCACCATTCTGTTATAGTTATCTTTGAGTTTATTTGATTACAACTACTCTGACACAACATTTCTTTCATCTACTTTTTTTTTTAATTGTTTAAACTGATCCTCTAGCGGGTGATAATGTCAGCTGTTTACCGGCTTTTTGTTTCATTGGGTGATGCTACAGATTCTACATTGGGAGTCATAAATTTTGCCTAACTCAGGTGCGTTTCGAGTAGGGATCTTTAACGAGTACCTGACATCGTACAAGTTCGAGGCCGACGGCTAACGTCCGAATATATTGAGGACCATGTGGGGATTGAAGCTCAGACTACCAGTCCAGAGGGGAGTACGTTAACCACTGATCTAACCTGTCCCTAACCTCACACTAAGAGTATAATTCGTTTCCAGATCGGATTCGTATTGCCATTTACTCGTATTATTCGTACCATTGGGATATGCTACAGATTCTACATTGGGAGTCCTACATTTTGCCTAACTCAAGTGCATTTTGAATAGGGATCTTTAACAAATACCTGACATCGTACAGGCTCGTGACCGACGGCTTAACATCCTCTCCGAGGAACAAAGCAGAATTATTCACCTTCCGCGTGAATAAATCGAAGGCCATAATAATGGATCGAACCCTGGCCCAGAGAAGTGTACGTTAACCACTCTTCTACCTTATCATTGAGTAACTTATCACGGATCAAACATTAGTTATAGTTTTAAAAGTATTTAAATATTTCTGTGTATAACTATTAAAAAAATAAGAAACCTTATATATATTTTTAAATTAGAAACTAATAACATTTTTTTTCATGAAATCAATTCTATATTTTAGATTACGCGCACCAAGCCTTCGAACAACAGTGAACCATCATCAGGGCTTTCATATATACTAGTTATAAAAATTAAACAAAAATAAAATAAATTAAACTAGCTTATATTTTGATCATATTTTAACATCGTCTCGATCATAGACCAGTTGAAACCTTAATCACCAACAATAAAGTTGCTGAGTTTGTTTGATTGTCTGTACACCCATTTTACGTGGAGATAGAGACCTGAAATTATAATATATATTATTTATTACCTGAATAATGTTAAATAAAAGTAAATTATCACTATATTCCCAAAATTGGAGCCAGAGTAGCAATTGAATTGAGTGCTTGCCGATGACAGTAGTGTAAATGTATAATATGTCAAAGTAAAAAAAAAAAATTTTTTTAAATTAATATTTGGGTAATAAAGTAAAGGGTGGAGCCAGGGTATTCCAGAGGCTTGCGTTCACCGATGACAGTAGTGAATATATATATATATATATATATATATATATATACATATACATAAAAAGCTTTCACATAAAGCTTACTCACATAAACATAAACATAAACAAAACATAAACTCACATAAAGCTTCGTACTCTGACGAAGACCGCTTGTTACGGTTGAAAGATCTTAGTCTTGTTTTCCCATTTCTTATTGTGGTTTGATCATATATATACATAAATGTAACAAAAAAATATTTTTAATTTAAAATTTGTGGAATATAACACTGGTAATAAAGTAAAGGCATGGAGCCATGGTAGACCAGAGGCATGCGTGCTAGCCGACGACAATAGTACAAATGTATTATAAATCCATGTAACAAATATATAATAAACTATTACATTAGAGGTTAAAAATTAATAATTTTAGAAACAAACTTGAACACAACTGTCAGATAAAATACGAATGTTCTAAGATAATATTATAAAGACACATTCCTTTCATTAATGTTATTTTAGGTTGGGTAAATAAATTGAATATTTCAATTTACAAGTATTGTTTGTTTTAAATATATTTGATTTTGTATATAACTTCAATTGATGTTTTATTTACTTATGTTATAAAGTAAATTACTTTATTTTTTACTTTTAAATGATTTTTATTTTACTAAATATACTTTGTGTATATATCTTGAACCATGTTAAGAATACTATATCAAACGCTTGGGCCATATATGAGTCTGTTTCTGTGCTTTAATAACAAGAAAAAACAATTACAATTGTCCCTGTCAATCATGTTCAGTGAATTTATTTCAATAACTATTGTTATAATTTCTGAGTAACAAAAAGGGTCATGGGTACATTAGTATTTTATAAAATCCCTCTAATTTCAGATAGAGTTATTGCAATATTAGTAATTTTAAAAGTAGTTAATGTTCCCGTGGAGTCCTTAGTTAAAATTAAAGAAACATGAAGAATGTTTTTTCGTAAATGTCCCCTTTTCATTTGATGATTACGGGATTTATGTTTTAAACTATGTTTATATTCTCTCTCTCTCTCTCTCTCTCTCTCTCTCTCTCTATATATATATATATACAAGATCTTAGTCTTGTTTTCCCATTTCTTATTGTGGTTTGATCATTGATTGTTTTTTCACGTGTTTATGTGAAAGCTTTATATATATATATATATATAAATGATCACACCACAATAAAATGGGAAAAAAGTTATAATAAACAATTATATTTGAACAAATTCAAATACAGTTAGTTTAGTTTATATTTACAAAAAGCCTGATGATGGCCAACTCTTGGTCGAAAGCATGATGAACAGACTCTAAAATAAAGGTCTGATTAAAGAATGAGATAAAATGGTTGAGTCAAAACAAATGACCTTCATTGACTTCATGCGTATATGTCCTTGACGAAGATTACTTGTTATGGTTGAAAGATCTCAATACTATTTCTAAATTCCATTCTATGATTTAAACGTTAATTGTTATTTACATATTTACTGTATCATCCGGTGTTATATATATATAATATATATTATATTATATATATTATGACGGTGAAGGTGAGTCACCACCCTGCCTTCCTGCAGGACTCTTAGCTCTTCACACCTCCTGATGACGACGATGGTCGAAATATCGATGTGAGTTATTTCTGTGTCTTTCTGTGTGTTTCCTTCATTTTGAATTTGGACCGTTTCTTTTAATTGTATATTGTATATATATATATATATATATATATATAATATGTATAATTGAAAATATGGAACAGTCCGTTATAACAACATATCAAACGATTTACAAGAAAAGAACACGTAGAAACAATACACAACTCTACTTAGAAGATGAGTGAGTTGTGAATTGTTTTATTCGTGTTCTTTTATTCCAATCATTTGATATATATATATATATCAATGATCAAACCACAATAAGAAATGGGAAAACAAGACTAAGATCTTTCAACCGTAACATGCGGTCTTCGTCAGAGTCAAAAACCCAACTGAACACTAGATGCAGAAAACATCTGGTGAGGAGTTGAGAAGAGTGGGAGGGAAGAGTGGTATTTTAAAAGGGTGAAAGCACAGGAAAGGACTAATGTCCAGAAAGGGATGTTTGGGGAAACAAAGGGGTACAGTAAGAAAAAGTAAAAAACTATCCGCTAGCTGTCAACCCTCTTTGAAGAGGCTATTGCCCTCGTGACGAAAGTATCAAGTTTGAAGAGACCGTTACTAATGTTTATAATATTAGATCTATTAAATTTAATTAGAGACGATTCAATAATATTTCTTGAATTATTATTATTATTATTGGTTTGATCATTGATTGTTATTTCACGTGTTTATGTGAAAGCTTTTTATATATATATATATATATATATATATATACAAGATTTCACAATAAACACGTGTAATAACAATCAATGATCAAACCACAGTATGAAATGAGAAAACAAGACTAAGGTCTTTCAATATCGTGAAGTTGTTTAACTTTTAATCGTTCACTCTTTCATTATTATGTCTTTATTATTTATTTATAAAAGGTAAAGCAATACACTTATAAGTGGTTTTGCATTTTTTATCATACAAAAACATCAAATTTCCCTTAAAACTGAATCCAAAAAATATAAAATAATTGCTAAAAAAAGAAGGAGATATTAAAGGAAATATAAGAAGGAGTACGGCAGTAAGAGATAGGAATGTAAGAGAGTCTTAATTAGTTGTGAATAACAAGTTTATTTTGGTCTCATTTCAAACCTTAATGCCTGTCAGGTATACTTGTTGCCGGGATGCCAAAGTCAACACGAACATTCATAAACATTATGCAACTCTCAGTGTCATTGTAAACAAACCCACTCTGTTACCAGTAAAGTAAACGTTTGTCTTTTCCTTTAAATATTTATTTTTGATAACCAACAATATACTGTTCAGTTAATTTAACACGTTATTTTTTTAATTTCGACTGTTTATTTAAGAGTGTAATGATAAGAAATACTGATAAGATATTTCATTACAATTATTAATTTGTATAATTTTTTTTTATTCTTTAAACCGATCCCCTAGCGGGTGATAACGTCAGCCGTTTACCGGCTTATTGTTTGATCGGTGATTCTACTGGTATCATCACCAGGCTAATCTTACGACTAAAGCATAGGGTGTATTACAATGTAATGTCTCATCGTGTGAGAGTCAATGCACAAAACTGAACTATTCCTAGTTGGGGTTGAGACATCTGTTGGGTGGTTTCAGGTATGTAGTGGGTCATGCCCTGCAGTGCCTCGCACTAAGTATTGGCGTTGGCGATTAACCTAAGAACTCTACTACAATTCGTACTTTGATTATTTATATCTGGGGCTTTCTTTAGGATATACAATGCTTCTATTATTAGTAATCTTCTTTCATCGTTTTCTCTTGCTATTATTTTTGTGTTTTGAACAAGGGTTTCAACCGTAACAAGTGGTCTTCGTCAGGGAAGGCTGCAAGACACCGGGAATAGCGCCACCTGACCTGTGATGACTGGCAGTGCGGCTATCAGGCGTTCTTACTTTAGTTCAATACTACATAGGACAGTCGTTTTTTCTTTTGTTTTTTGTAAGTGATGTAGCGTCGTGGAAGCTCGCCTCCGCGTGGTCTATCTCAGGCGTATCTCGGAAGCTGACATTGTCTCTATCCTCGGCTATGGCTTGTTGCCCCCCCGAGATGCAGCGAAAGAGCTTTCACTTTAAAAGGCATCAATCTGTTATATTATTATTCGTGATATTGCTGAAGAAGCAGAGTACGCGCAATAATACCAAAACAGGCTTATCATCCTTTCCGAGGGACGACGTACTCAAATTTATTCACCTTCCGCGAGGCCAGGTGGGGATCGAACCACGGACTCCCAGCCCAGAAGGGGAATCGTTAACCACTGAGCTAACCTGGCCCCTAAACCTTGCATGATGTTAAATATTCTATAAACAATCCATGTAGTGATTATTGCAGCAGATTTTTTTTCTGATGATAAATGATGAAGTAGTGAAATGAGTTTTCATGATATTTTTTTTACTTTATTTATCTTGCTGGTTGACTAGTACAGCGTTGGTATTCATATAAAGATATATTATAAGTTTAGTTTGGACTGCAGACTAAAGTGTTGTTGTGTTTCAGAAGAAGACGATGGAGAAAGGAGAAGCTCCTGACGGAGGATATGGCTGGATCATCGTCTTGGCTTTTGCAGGGAGCAATGTGAGTTTAACAAAACCTCATGACTTTGAAACCACCTTCGCTTTGCTGCCTTTCACTTTGATTTGTTATTAAACAAAGAATCACAACAGCCTATAAATACAGACATCCAGACAACGGCTCATTTGAAAAGGGGGGGGAAGCGGCTTTTGAGGGACTTAAAACCAAAAAAATAGAAAAAATATTAAAATAATAAAAAGCTAACAATAGGTCTGAAATTGTATACCAAAATGACTTTTTAAGGTTGTAATTGTTTTTATGTGAATAATACTGTTTTTAAACGGATTATTCAACTGTAATATTTACAAATTAAAATAAATTTAACTTAAATTTTTCAAAACTGGTATTTTAAAGGGGTTGAAAATTGTATTTATTTGCGTAAAAAACGTGTTAATTGAATTTAACAAGTTTTTTTTATTGTTAGAATTTTACGTTTTGTCTTAAAAAACCTTTAGTTTTCTTTGATAATGATTGATACGAATACTGTAATAACATGTAAGTCTGGGACTAATGACTGTAGTCTTAAATAAGATATCAATATTTATAGGACGTTTTGAAGTTTAGAATGTTAACGGATCATCAACGTTTTGTGGGGGGGAGAGGGAGAGGGAGAGGGAGAGGAGGAATTGAGGGAGGGAGGGAGGGAGGGAGGGAGAGAGAGTGAGTGAGTGAGTGAGAACGCAAAATAGTTGCTACGCAACTGCATACTCTTTTAATAGGGTAGTAACTACGTCTGTCACGCCCGAGTGTGACCGATGTTACCCGAGTAAAGCCGATGGCAAGACGAGAGTGATCGAAGTTTAACCGTGTGAAGCCGAAGTACCCATCAATTACCAATAGTGGAATAAAATTGTTATTTATAAATTTATTAAAAAAATTTGAAATTCATACATTTCGTCATTACCACAGAGGTTAGTATTATTAGTATTAAACACATAATATACCTTCTTACCTCGTACACTGCTACAGTAGCTCTCGGACCGGTTTCGGGTGTCACCGATCTTCAGTTCTTGTTGAAGATGGGTGACACCCGAAACCGGTCCGAGAGCTACTGCAGCAGTGTACGAGGTAAGACGGTATGTTATATGTTTAATACTAATAAAATTTGAAATGTTCTAATGAGTTAATATAATATGTTACGGAAATAAAATTGTTAAATCTAAAAATTTAACCCCAAACATATGTTTTCTTATGGATGGTAATGAAACAAAGTGTTTGACTAATCAAACAAAACATCAATTGATTGTTAACGAGTTTGATATGATGGTTAATTATAATAAAATTGAGTGTAGGCCACACGAGATTTTTTATTTGAGTTTTCAATCCCTTTCGAATTGAATATACGAGTATAATAGGTAAAGCAGTACAGCATCTGTCGGGATAGCCATTATATTAATAATTAAATACCAAATTAAGTTTAGCTAAAGGTAAAACGACATTCATTGATGGTACGAAGTTTGCCGGGTTAGCTGGTTTCATATAAATAAAATAATACATAGCATATCAAACAGCAGTGTGAAATGTTAAAGTGGGACTAAGATTTTGACAGGCAAGTGTCGTTGTTTGATTGTCCGAAAGTTGGGATAATGATCTTAGTCTCCTTTGAGAATGCAATGCTTTCTTTTGTACAGTAAATATTAATTTTAGCTCCTAACCTCGAAATCTACTGATTTAGAAACACCTCCTATATTTCAGCTTGCTTTAACAGACTTATAGCTTTCAATGCATCTTATTTTAAAAGGTAGGGATCAGAGTAGCCCAGTGGCAGCATGCTCGTCTCTGGACTGGTAGATCTGGGTTCAATAAATCTGAGCACGTCGTTCCTCGGAAAAAAAATGTACTGTAACACCCTTTTGGTGAATATAGTTTTAAAAAACATTATCTCAACTCATTCTGCGCAGAATGTTCTATTTTTAGGTATAGTTTCATTTTGATCCGTTAAACGGTATGACTTGTATCGCTCTCACAATTCTTCAGATTGAATCATAAGTCAAAATTTGTATATTTTATTGGAAAAAATATTTGTAGTTGTTTTAAAAAGTTGGGGTTATTTTTCTTGTACTCCATTTTTAACCTCAAAGATAATGCAAAAATTTCAAATCTATATAATTAGTAGTTTAGGAGAAAAAAAAATATAGCCTAAAAACAGGTTTTTGAAAAAAAAGTAACTTTCCCATCATCAATAATTGCCCCCAAACAATAGGGACCATCTACACTATGAGGAACATTTTTGTGTAAAATATCAACTTGATCCATCAAAGATTCTGGACCGTAGATTTGGATACATACTCACCTACCCACCCACCCACACATTCACAAAAACATGATCGAAAAAACTTCATAAAAAGACTTCTGGGACCTCAAAACATGTAATTCAGTCAAAATCTCGAGATCAAATTTTTTCATGATCACTATACTTTACTTATAGTAAAGTAATATAATAATCTTACAACTCCTTTAAAAAATAAACTTTAAAAATTAAATTTATTTTTTTTAAATTACAAATATATTACAGTTGAAAAATCCATTTAAAAACAGTATTACACACATAAAAACAATTACGATTTTGAAAAACTCATTTTTTTATAATTTTTGTTGCAGATTTTTATTGTTTTCTTTTATTTTTACTCTCTCTTAATGCCTCCCCCTGACCCCCTCCCCCTTGCTACGACATTGAGCCGTTTTAATACTAAGAAAATTGACAGCCTCTTGAAAACGTCTCTGTTTCCCATTACTATAATTCCCGAGACCACTCCCCTCCTCTGCCATTTAGGCCAATTGGAATGGTTTAAAACACACACTACTTGGCAGTGGTGCTGCGCGGGCTGATGTCACAGAGCAGTTCAAAGTAGATTCGTTTTCGTTGAGTCAATTGCTTGGCGGCCCATCCCCCAATGAGCTCAATTCTAAGGACATCCATTTATTTATTAGTGCCCACTGCTATTTCAGCCACTTAACCGAAGGCTTTTGTTGTACAACGTTTCTACTCTTTTTTGTCAACTACAATATCTTTCAATTTAAGAGCATCTTTATTTAATATGAATAATTTCAGACATTGTTATAACTATTACTATTAAGTGACTTGTTTGATTGACAATCAAATAAAAATATTAAATTGAAAATCAAATAAATTAATTAAATACATTTTGGAGGTATAATGCTTCATTAATCAAAAAAAAAAAAAAAAAATCTGGAGTGGCATACACTCAACTTTACTATAAGTAACTTAATATCAAATTTCTTGAGTATATAACACATAACGTCTCATTGGGATATGATTATTAGTCTTTCATTCCTGAGGTAGTACTGATAGTGATTGAAGGATATATCAATATATAACCTTATTTTTGTACATCACACAGCTGATGCAAATAATTTCATTAGTATAACTACAGCAGTAATAACATTTTGGAAAAACCAAAGTGAACATTTCTTGATACGAAATATTCTCCTACAAGAGAACATGGCCTCTGTTCAAATATCCAGTTGATTTCTTACATCGTTTACTTCACATCCTTCTACATTGAATATTAAAGGAAAATTTTCAAATTTAAAGCAGGAAAATACCCTTATTTTCTCTGAAAAACATCATAAACATCGAAGAAAAAATGTTGTTTTAAGATGATTTATAATTAAAGATGTACGATAATTCATTTATTAATCTCTAAACAAAAGATTTCAATTTTGAATTATCTTTTAAAATTTTGGTTTTTTACGGAATTATTATACTGGGAATTTTATGGCTTCTTAGTATTTAATAAGATCATTTTCCTTCCCCTTTGTCAAATAACATATATACGAATTTTTTCTGAGTGAGTGTTATTATTTTCCTGCACAATATTATTCCTCTTACATCTCATATAAGTCAATAAACAATTCAAATTATTCCTTTATAAATATCAATTTTATCTCAGTGGATTTGCTAAAAAAATTTCTAAGTCAATGTAAACAATGTAAAAAAATATAAAAAATTCGACAAGTATAGCAGGTGATCTCTTAGTCTAGGATAAACAAACAGTTTTTATAGCTTTATTGCTCTTTTCCGTAATTGAAACTTCATGATTTTTTTTATGAATTTCTAATTTTTTGTTCCATTTTTGGTCAAATTTTCATTATTTTTTAATGAGCCGTTTCGCGTCAAAAAATCATTTTCTGAAAACAGAAATCGTACTGTAACGCCCCTTTAGCGAATGTAATTTTGAAAAAAAATATCTCAACTCATTTTTCACATAATGTTCTATTTTTAGGCATAGTTTCATTGTGATCCGTCTAACAGTATGGTTTGTATCGCTCTCACAAGGTTTGAGATTGAATTATAAGTCAAAATTTTTACATTTTATTGAAAAAAAATATTTCCTGTTGTTTTAAAATTCTGAATATATTTTTCGTTTGTTGCATTTGAAACCTCAAAGATAATGTAAAAATTTCAAAACTCTAGGGTTATCAGTTTAGGAGAAATAAATGTTTTCTAAAAAACGGTTTTGCCAAAAAAAGTGACTTTCCATCATGCATAATTCTTCCCAAACAATAGGGATCTTCCTCCCAATGGGGCCCATTTTTGTGTAAAATATCAACTTGATCCATCAAAGATTCTGGACCGTAGCATGGTAACAAACAATGCTAACACACTCACCCATCCACCCACACACACACACACACACACACACAGACATCATCGAAAAAACTTGATAAAACGACTTCTGGGACCTCAAAACATTTAATTCCGTCAAAATCTCGAGATCGAATTTTTTCACGATCACTATACTTTACTTATACTAAAGTAAAAACGAAAAGACAATATCGTCTAGATAAATAGTCAATGGTGTAGATGTAATGGTCTTATTCTTTTTATTTTTAGGACTTCAACTGCACATGTAGGTTCTTGTTGTCATATTTCAGGGAGGACCGTTATCCGTACTATTCTGTCTTCATGTGAAGACGTGAATATTTACTAAAATGAATGTATAGATGTATTTTGAGTCACCATAACCACATTATGACATTCAAATTCCCGAGGCGTAGCCGATGGATTAAAATTATTTATTAATAAATGCAGTGCGTCATATTTATTTTGGTAACCCCTTCAAATTTCATTGCGTGTGGTCCACGAAAAGGAAAATGTTTCGTTATAGTCATCATTGTAGTGTCTCATGATGTTTCTTTGAATTTGTCAGAAACTCTTTTTCGTTGAATAACTTTTTTTTGTTGTTGAATATAATACGCGGCATTTGAGATAAGCATGCACGATACTCATTGATCAAGGCTGCTTGTTTCCATTGAAGGCTATTCCGGTCATTCCAAGATATGAACCAATCAGTGATGACTTTCTGTTCCGCAGTCCAGCTTGTAGATTTCTTCCATTGATAAGATAATTCCACTTTGCTTTAAAGACACTTTAATACCTGTATTTATAAACATAACAAGTAGACATATTTCTCCATACATTGGATGAGCGCAAGTGACATCCAATTTAAAGTGAACAGGTCTCAATTTTTAGTACATATAAACATTTCACTTTTAATGTATAAAAATATCAAAAAATCAGTTCATATATAATATGAAAAGTGCTAATCTATAAAAAGTAGTTTTTTGTTACATTTACTGCATGACTGCCATGACTGCATTGCTCATACAGTGAGAGCGTCCATGACTTGCACTACTCACACAGTGAGAGCAGAGCGTCCATGAGTACACTGCTCGTACAGCGAGCTCATCCATGACTGCTTTACTATCCAACCTTGTTTAAAAAACTATAGCCGTATGATCACAACACTGAGCGAAAAAAACACGTACAATATTATTTTGCATTCACTATTTATATCCACAGTTACACCTTGTAGATGTTTAGTGCTTCATGGAGCACTAAAGGTGTGAGTCATTTATTATTCGGGACGCATCCATTTGCAACCATGGGTGAGGCAAACATTTCATAGCGTGTCAACGTATTGAGTAGCCATCCATGAGTATGGCCGTTGACATACGCGCTCTCATGCATGGGGTCATGTTTGTCTTCGTGATACACGATTAATTTAAAATTCCAGTCAATCGCGCACCCACTTTCAACCATGGGTCAGGCAACAATTACAGAGGGTGTCAACGTATTAAGTAGCCATCCATGAATATGGCCGTTGATATACGCGTTCTCATGCATGGGGGCATGTTTGTCTTCGTGATAAACGGTTAATTTAAAATATTAAACACACCATTACGGGGGTGCCTGGTGTTCAGAGGTGGCCATCCATCCGAAGACCATTACTGCTTAATGTAATATTATCCATCGTCTTCATCACGCTTATGATAATTGGCACTCTTAGACTGGTGTATGTGAGCATTTTGATCTCTTTGTACCAATCATAATATAAGATTTGGATATTACAAATAATCAAAGTCCTATAAATCTGTCTTTGGGGAGGCCAAATGCATAGCACTTTTATTTTACTGGATTAAAAAAACGAGTTTATGTTCTACCAACTTGTGTATTAAGAGCTGAAAACCTGTTGAAATGAATAACATCCTAATCCTTACGTCTTAAACAGTAGTACTGAGTAACCTATACTTGAGGGCCAGGTTAGCTCAGTGGTTAACGTACTAGCCTCTGGGCTGTAGTCCGGGGTTCCATCCTCACCTGACCCTCGATTGAGAACCGTCCCAAGGTTGGATGTATGAAAAGAAATACCTTTTCACAAACAAATTACGTTCCGAAAAACATTTGTTGTAATATTAACAACTATAAATTTCATTAATCTGTTGTTGAAATCTAAGGATGGTAACATCTAGTTCGTGTTAGAGAAATATTGTTAATAAATATTAACAGATTGTATTGAAAACATTAATGCGGGAGGTGAATAAATCTAAGTACATTGTCCCTCGGAGAGTTAAGCCGTCAGTCCCAAGCCTTTACGATGTCAGGTACTCGTTAGAGATATCTACTCGAAATGCACTTGAGTTAGGCTTTTATTCACGCAGGAGGTGAATAAATCTGAGTACATCGTCTCTCGGAGAGGAAGTTAAGCCGTCGGTCCCGAGCCTTTACGATGTCAGGTACTCGTTAAGGATTCCTACTTGAAATACACTTGAGTTTACCTACATTTAGGACTCCCAATATAGAATCTTTAGAATCACTGATCAAACAAAAAGACGTTATCACTCGCTAGGGGATCAGAATAAACAAAAAACAAAAAAAAAACAAAAGCAAACAATAAAACCTATACTTGTCGTGTACTACACACATCACAAGAGCATCTCACAAATATCACACCTATTTGGTTTTGGTACGGATTGATGCTTTTGTAAATACTCACCCTAAACGATTTAAACGTTTTTCTGTTTCAGTTCCTAATCATTCCCATCCTTCAGATCTTCGGCCTCCTTTATAGAAGTACTTTTCAAGAACTCAACTTTTCTGCCACTGATATTAGTACAATTATCAATTTCAACTCAGCTTTTGGCATGCTCATGGGTAGGTATCATCTTTTTTTTTAACAGAAATACAATCCTAAAGATGGAATATAAAGTATAAAGTTGTCTTTTTTTCTGACAAGCTAGTCAAGGTAATATGTCTAAATGATCATATAGACAGTCTACAAGTAGGATGTAGACATGACACAGACTTTGGGTTCTTGTTGCTTGACACTGATATCGAAGTTACCACCTTCTACGAATTTCCTTTTCACTCGGACACTACACTGACAACATACCATACACTGACATACCATAGAAGACAGAAAAATATTGTTTACTCAATTCGTAGTAAGATACGTTAGCATAGTAAGTACGATATCCTTTTCATGTGCGATATCATTTACTAGTTGATGATAGCAACTCTAAATAAACTCAGTACACAATATTAGGAGTACAGGGGCGTAGCAACAGGGGCGGGGTGGGGGCTCATGCCAGGGGATGCATTTTGAGGGTGTAAACATAGAAAATAGGAAAAAAATAAAAAAAAAAAAGCTAACAAAACATCTAATATTTTGTACCAAAATGAGTTTGTAAGGTTGTAACTGTTTTTATGTGTATAATACTGTTTTTAAACGGATTACTCAACTGTAATATTTTCAAATTAAAATAAATTTAATTTAAATTGTTCAATACTAGTATTTTAAAGGGATTGAAAGTTTATTATATTTGTTTGCGTAGCCAGTTAATATTTTTAACAATTGTTTTTGTGATTTGAATTAAACGTTTTTGTTTGTAAAATCTTTGGTTTCTTTGATGACGACTGTATATGTTATGCTAGTACTGTAATAAGATGAAAGTCTGGGTCTAATAACAACAGTCTAAAATTAGATCCTTGATTGCAAATGCAAGAAAATAAATATTTGAGAAGTTTTTGGAATTTTGAAGGTTAACGGATTATCATCGCCAAGTAGTGGGGGGGAGTAAATGTTACGACCGCTCTGTAATTGTAAATGTTTTTATGGTATAAAAGTGGTTATACAATAGACTATTCTACTGCTATACTACTACTTCTACTACTATGCTACTACTTATATTACTGTACCACTATACTAATACTTATACTACTATGCTACTACTACTAGTACACTACTACTTCTACTACTATACCTCTACTTCTACTACCATACGACTACTACTACTACTATACTACTACTCCTAGTACTGCTATTATACAACTACATCTACTATTATACTACTACTTCTACTACTATACTACTACTTTACTACTACTACTCCATAACTTTACCATTACTTCGAAATGAGGTAATGGCAGGAATCCCCACTACTACTACATGTTTGGACACCTTGAATATTGTATACGCCAGGCCCATTCTTACATTGGTTCAATTCAATACATACTCGTATGTGATTGAAATTAAATCAATTTAAAATCATTTTACTTTTGTTATTTATTACCTGTTTTTCATCTGTTTTGGGCGCTCAAAACCAAACATTACTCTTGAAGAGGGATAGATTTTCAATGAAACAACAGAAAACACAAAATCAACATCAAACCTGGTAAAATGATTATAAACTGTTATGATTTCAATAAATAGTTGTCTATAAATTAAATTTTAGTTTATAATTGTTATGATTTATACATACGCTTAATATGAATCCGACTACAGTGGATT